>ML790355.1:454182-465954 GCA_009831015.1 Picea engelmannii | reverse complement strand
AAATATATCACTGTATCATATTAAATGTGAAAGAGAGATTACAACCATTGCCTTGATGTCGTAAGGTCCCTTCCAACTGTCCTTCATTCCCCACACACTTTGACTCCAAGAATTCTGAGACCATAGATCTGATAGTTGCTCACTATCTATCTTGACAAAGCAAATCTCAAAGCCACTCCAACCAAGCTAATAATTCCAAGCCAAAGAACCACAACCAAGAACTATCTTCTCCATGAGAGATCCTCTCCTTTTATAAATTGAAGAGGATAAGGTGAGGAGGTTAGGATGATCCCACTAAATCATGAAAGCGAGTAAGATCCAAACCGTTCGGATGCCACCTCACCATAGAAGATTCCCCTTCTAGAAGATTCAAGAAACCATACGTTTTTCCCACGTGCTGGAATGTTCGCACCCTAGCTATATAGCAACCTGCGAACTATTCGCACCCTGGCTATAGTGCAACCTACGAGAATTGATCATTCTTGCACCCTGCCTATATAGCAACCTGCGAACATTCCTTTTTATAAGGTTTTTACATAGGAAAATGCAACTTTTTTCCTCAGGAAAAGTTCTTCTTCCTTCTCTCTTCAGGAACTCAGGCCACGGTGACCCCTCTAAAAGCAATAGATAGGTTTACATCATTAACGATCATAGGGATGACGAAAATAATGTGTAACAACTAGACCTTCAAATAGTACTCAACAGTGGGGTCTGAAGTCATTGGAAGAGAAACTAGTGAAGTATGAAATAATCAGTTATAATGAGGGGTAAAGGGGGCATATACCGAAAGAGCTAGCGATATTTCCCAATATCCACACAAAATCTGATCAAGGTGCAATTGCAGCCCACAATTTCCAGCTGGGTAGATGTCCTAAAATTTGGTCACTAGGTACCTCGGTCAAAGTGCGACATTTAGATTTTTGTCCTAAGAAATGGGTCACGAGCTGGATCCCATCCAAGAGGTGGGTGCCTCAAGGGGGGATGCACAGAACAACTGGACCTCGGTCTTCAACCCTTCATGGGTATCTCCCTGCCTTATGGTGTTAGGAACACTTGACTTGGAGGATTTTTAGTTCCCTATCTGAAAACTTCTATTGTTTTGACAATGTGAGAACCAGATAACGAGGAGTTAATTGGATGCCTATCCCTGAAATCCTACCTAGACTAAAAACTTTCTTTTGGCACCTCCTGTGGAGGAAAACTTAGTGAATTTTTAGAAAAAAATTATATGTAGTTGTTAGAGGGATTGGGGGTGTGAACCAACCTCGCTGAAATTAAATGGGAGTGGATAGTTTCATCAAGAAAAGGGTGGGGTGTTTCAGAATCCCTTTGGAGGAAACTTACTTTGATCTCCACATTTCAAGAAGAAACTATGTGAGTGATAAGTGACTTTTGTGTGTGAATGAGTGAAAGTGTTCCAACGTTTTAATGAATTAGGTATCACCTTGTTGCATGTGGACTTCGCTTGGTCCTTACAAGTGTTGATTACCTAATTAACTAAGTGTCTTTGGTACAATCTTGCGTAATTCAAAAGTCCCTAGGAAACTAGCATGTGGACATGTGGGTCCTTTACTATTCCTTTAACTTCCTATTGTGATTTAATATAAGAAAAATATTTGAAACTATCCTAGATTGTGATCATGTGGGCATGTATGGGCCCGTTACAAAACCTTTAAACTTCCCTAGTGATTTAATCTAAGAAAGTAAATTTCAACACTATCCTATCTTTGTAGCATGTGGGCATGTATGGGCCCGTTACAATCTTAATATGTGTTTGAAAAGTAAACTAAGATGAGTCCCAAGAGGGGTTGTTGTCCTCTCATAAAGGTTTTAATCTTCTTAAAGGAGATGAAATTGTCCCACAATCTTTTTCTGATTCTCAAGGTCACTTGGAAGCGCGAGAGAAGAGCATACTAAGCGATTGTTATCCAACTTCTAGTCCCAATGAAAGTTAGATGTGATTACAAATGATTTCCAACTTATATTTTTAGTCAAAGCAAGCCATCCATGTGGCGAAAATGAAAGTGAAAGAGGAAATAATGATTTTAAACCCCCTAAGTGCCTATGTGTTTTGACTACTCCCTTTATATGAAGAGAGGACTAAGTGTGGTGCAGCTTAAAACATGCATGAAATCACTTTTAAGAAGGCTAAGGGCCTTCCCCAAATCTCAAAAAACCTTAAAATGTGTATTTTTGCACAACTGCATGGGTCTTAGTGGAGACAGAGGTGCACTAAGCGCCTGTGTGCAGACCAAAACGAGCTTATGGGCACAGGTGTGTAGAACAGAACTGTGAATTAAGTGCATGTGTGCACAATGTGCATATGTGGGCCAAAAAACCCTCACACAGATGACATGTGGCCGTGAAAGAAAATTCCAGATGGAATTCTCCCAATTCAACTTGGAATTGGATGTTTTGCAGGTCGGCTTAGGCCGGTTTAATGCACCTGCAAGTTAAATAAACCAAAAGAAGAGCTAGAAAAACCCAAATGGGGTAGGAAATTGATACCTTTCCCCAGTGGAGTCACCAATCTGTTACACCTCTTTCATCACCTTAGTGAGAAAAACAGAGGTGCTTACAAGCTTAGTTGGGTTTGCTAAGCAGGACAACTATAATAAGAAGGGTTAGAGAAAGAAATATAAAATAACAACTAAGAAATAAACTAAGAAATAAAATAACAACTAAACTAATGAGCATAGGGACATAAGGAAAAAAGAAACAATAAGACCCATGTCACCAATGGTAAGGTTGATATCAGTGAAAGAAAACACCAAGAAGAAAGAGGACTATGAGTCCCTTCTTCCTCCAAGGGAGGGCTCTTGGACCCCCACAAATAAGCTCTTCTTACAACTTTGAAATAAAAATGGTGAAAGAATTATTTGTTAATCCAGTCAAGGGGTGAGATGGATTGCCCAATGCAATGGTGCTAGTATACTCTTGGTGAGAATAGAGGATTCCTCAAGAGAATAGTAGCAGCATATCTTTGCTATTGAATTCCTTAAAAAATGAAGTGCACCCATGGCCTTTTTATAGCACCTCTTTGAGGTATTGTGCAACCATTTTGTAGTGTGTAAAGAGGCTAATTAGGGAATTTTTAGGTCTTTGACCAGCCACCCAGTCAGATCCAGTCCAGATTTGAGTGTCAAATCAACTTGGAAGCTGAACTAGAAGTGGGTGGGAGGTTGATCACTCTCATAAATGTGTCATTCTCACATGTGCATGGATTTTTGCAACCACAGTCGTGCATCGGGTGCATGTGCACTTTTCCTACGTTTATGTTTCGTGCATGTGCACGCGTGCCCTATGTAGTCATAGCACACTTTAATTTTGTCACTGGTTGTATAGTTTTTGACCCTTTGGAAATGCTTTTGTGGTAATTTTGGTCCATGGGTGACCTCATAATTGTTTGGCGATGCTGAATTCTTGTAACCATTTGCAGATGAAATTTCGGTGATAACACTGGGGTCTCACCAAAAAAACCCCTAAACCCACAACCTCTTTCATCTGTTGCTCCCCATACCCATGCCATGACCAAAGCCTCCACTATCATTAACATTCAAGACGACCCAGACCCTGAAACACTTCCACCCACATTTATCATTGAACACACTCCACCACCACTCCAATTACCAAACTGCATCATGGCCAGTCCACACTAGACAATAACCTCAGAGCCAATCCAGTGCAACCACCCAGAGACAGAGGAACGATGACCCCCACAAATAACCAGAGAACCACCCAAGCTAAGATCAGAAATTCTTGATCCCAACCCCAAAGCATCAGAGAAGAGCATGATGCTGGATGTTTTGAATCTGAAGACCTATGAATAACAACCTGAGTTTTCCACATAGCAATAAGACGCCCATAGCAGAGAGGAGTAGGAACCTGATGGCGACCAACAAATCACCTCACCAGCCAAAGGTGAGGGTTCCCAAGAGATCACGGCGCATGATGCAAAAGCACCGGAAGTTACGAAGACACCAAATGTGCACAGTTAGCTAGAATCAACAATGGAGCAGGATACGATAGCCATACGAGTTCAAATGGAACATGTTCTCCAGAACCCCAAAAAATGTGCAGAATTGTTGCAACTCTACATAGCCAGAACAAAGGTTCTGACTCTTTTTCCAGCAAAGCCAAGTTTGAGAATCACACCAGTCCCACCAATGGAGGAAGAGGTAGAAACTTGCTCCAACCATTCAACAGGAAGTGGACTCCCACTACAGTTGTGAGTACCCACCAATGTAGTTGTTTCATCTGCCGACCTGGTACAATGGCTAGCGACACACTTATTTGGCCTAATCAGGGCATCCATAGACTAGTTGGAGCAGAGGCTCCAGGAGGCCAAGAGATCCACCGAGATCACAAGAAAAGAACAATTGGAGCACACATATAGAATGTAGGAAGCACATGAAAGAATCCAAGTCTAGTGAAAATTGGAAAAAGTACAGGCAAGACTTATAGAAGCCTGGTCGGATATTCGGAAGGTCACACCTGAACTACCTGAAGCCAGTGATGTAAGCGAGCTAGAGAAAAATATAGATCTATTATAGGAAGCATGGACGCAACTCGCCAATCGCACTGATCAGATCCAAGTGAAGGTACAATAGGTCTAGTAGGGAGTGGAACACTAGCTTCAGTAGCTGCAGGAACAAATGCAGAAAATAATAATGTAAGGCAACAATGCTAGAGAAACACTACACAAGCCCACAACAGACTGCACCAAAAATTTTAGAGAATTTAGTGACTGTATGGGCATCATCGCTCAATGAAATTAGTTTTTAGAGGAGGTCCAAACAAAGATCTAGGTGTTGAACGAATAAATTACGGTCGCAATGGACCCTATGGAGTAGCAACAGAAGTTCAACCAAATTCATTAGGCCGACAACAAACTAAATACACTCTATGAGACACAGTCCATAGCCAAGAAAGAGATACACAATTTTTGACTGGCAATTCATATCACCTATATGCAAATTCATCAAGTTGTTGCAACAGTCGATTCTGAGTGGAACTCATTGGTTGCAGCTAAGCCAAAGGAGTGCATAAAAGAGACAACACAATAGTTCCTTGCAGAAGCATCATTCCTCGCCCAGAAATGGTAGGACAAAGTTGAAAGCCTTCAAGGAGTAAAGCATCGATCCTTAGAGTTGGTACCAGAATTGGGCCCTTCGTTTGAGGAAGTAAAGGAGGAAAAGGCACAAGAAGAAGAGCCCAAAGAATAAGAAAAGCTGGACAAGGGAAAACAATAGTTGCCCCTGGAGGATGTGAAAGAACCAAGCACTTGACTCGAGGACGAGTCAAGGATTCTAGTTGGAGACTATTGGGCCCTTTGTTTTTGGGAAAGAATTGCACAAGTTTTGACTAATCACAAGTCATGCAAACTTTATCAGAGGCTGGGAGAAAGAGTAACAAAAAGTAGTTGTGGAAGTCAGTGCAACACCAACTAAGCAATAAATGGTTGTAACCAAAAAAGAAATCATGCAAGACGAAAAGGAAGACACAACTCAACTATATATAGGGCTGAATATAATTGTAAAAGGGTTTGTTAGGTTGGTTTGGGTTATGTTGATCAGAGTCGCCCAAATTCTGGGATTAGTCATTGATACCTATTGTAAAGTCAAGAAAAGACAAGCAAGAGTCTGTAATATGCCCTACTATGTGATTTTGATTCTGTAACAGAGAAACACCTCAAGGGTAATATGAAGAAGGATCAAATTTTAAAATATGATGTGTCTTTATATGTTTACTTATGCATTACAACATTTCTTTATGGCTTATGAGTTTTATTTCATGGTTCTATGTTTAATTGTTGATCACAATGTAAGTAGGTTTAATCCTTGAACTTAGACGGTTCATATCTTTTAACGACTCTTGTGCAAGAACATGAACGAGTTTCAAATGATCTATGGATCCTCTTTATTCTTCTTCCTACCCTTCCCTATCTATTTGTCTCAACAACACTTTGGGTGAGACTTCTTCTCTTCAAAGGAGATGAAAATTCCAGTGCTCTAGAATACACAATACCTTTTGTTGGTAACCTGAGAAGGAACCTAGTCTGATCAAATCCGTGCCAACAATATGCATTCTTCAAAATTTAAATTCCTTCAAAATGTGCACTAGTTCTCCTAGTTGTCCTCCGCTTGTGCTTTGCTAGTGATGCTCCTGCATCATACTCCTATGGATGAAAAATTCACAGGATCCTTCCCATGAGATCATTCATCGACCTTCCATGCTTCTAGATTTCCACTTCACTAACCCAAATGGCATATTCTACTGGTCGTCCTTTCCACTTTAACAAATATTCAAAATACGTTTCCCTTCTAGTATTCTTACCAATTCGTCAATCTATGATATGCTCCATCTATGACTTCTCTACTATAGGAATTTTCTTTTCCACTGGATCTCCCTATGATATTTGGATCCTCTGGCTCCATCTCTCCTATATGGATACAGGTCTGTAATGTTGAATGTGGGATATATATCCACATCTTCTGGTAGCTCGATCTCATAAGCATTCTCACCAAATCTTCTCAGGATTTTGCAGGGTCCTATCTTTTTCAAATTCATCTTATTATATGTTCCCCTCGAGAACCTTTCTTTCCTAAGATGTGCATGTGCTAGATCTTGATCTCCAACCTCAAATTCAAGTTTCCTCTTGTGTTTATCAGCTCTGTGTTTGTATTCGTTGTTTCTCTTTTTCAACTGGTCCTCGATCTGATTATGAAATTCCTGCATCTCTATAGCGAAGTATTCAGCTCCAACACTCCTAAATTTGCTATGTTCTATATCTCTTAACTCTGACACTCCCCTCAGATTCATTCCATACATGATTTTAAATGGACTTTTTCCGATACTCCTATTCACTGAGTCATTGTATACAAATTAAGCTTGTGCTATAATATGATCCCATTGACTATGATGTTCAATGACCAAAATTCTCAACAAATATCCTAAACATCGATTCAACACCTTAGTCTGTCCATATTCTTGAGGATGATATGCATAAATAAAGTATAGTTATGTTCCCAACTTCTTTGACAATGTTCTCCAGAAATGACCAACAAATTTGGTATCCCTGTCTGAAACAATACTCCTGGGAAATCCATGAAGTCTCACAACTTCTTTGAAAAACAGGTTAGCAATGTGCGTTGCATCACTAGTCTTCTAGCATGGGATAAAGTGTCCCATATTTGAAAATATGTCGACTGTCACAAATATAGAATCACTTCGTCTTTGTGTTCTTGGCAATCCCAACATGAAATCCATGCTTATTGCATCCCAAGGCCTCTATAGAATAGGAAATGGTTGATACAACCTAGTATTCTACTTATTCCCCTTTGCATACTGGAACATTTTACACTTGTTCATGAAACTCTTGAATTCTTCCCTCATACATGGCTAATAATATGAACCGTTCAACTGTGAAAACATCTTTTCATGGCCGAATTGTTCGGCTAGACCTCCACTATGTTTTTCCTTCAGCAAATTCTCCCTCATCGAACACGTTGGTATGCACAATTGGAATCCCTTGAACAAAAACCCATCTTGAATCTGATATTTGGCCCACTGGCTTTCGTCCCTAAATACAAGATTCACACATGCTTCATATGCCTCGTTGAAATCTGGATCACTATGGTACATTTCCTTAAGGTGGTCAAACCCTAAGGTTTTCACTTGAAATTCCTGCAGAATCAAAATTATCTTTCTCAATGCATCAACAACCTTGTTAGCATTACCAAAAATATGTTTGATGACAAAACCAAAATTTTTCATAAATTCTATCCACTTAGAGTGTCTTTGGTTTAACTTATCTTTTCTAGTTATTAATTGTAAATCTTGATTATCTCCATACAAAACAAACTCCTTTGGAACGAGATAGTGTATCCATTTATTCAAAGCTTGAATTATGGCATAGAACTCTTTATCATATGTGGATTATTTCCTTTTGGCATCATTTAGCTTCTCACTGAAATATTCAATAGGTCTATTATCTTGGCTTAAGACCGTTCCAATTGCAACTCCACTCGCATCAAACCTCACCTGAAATGTCTTCTCGAAATCCGCTAATACCAGAATCGGTTGTTCCATTATCTTCTCCTTCAATATGTTGAATCTCCCCTCGGCCTCTTTTGTCTATTTGAAAGACTTATGTCTTTTCGTCACTGTATCCATCATTTGTGTGCCAATCTCACTAAAATTTCTAATGAACTTTCGGTAAAAAATTGCCAATCCATGGAAGCTTCTTACCTCAAATATACTATTTGGTGATGACCATTCTATGATTTCTTTCACCTTCTTAGGATCCATATTCAATTCATTCAAAGAGATCACAAAACCCAAATAAATGAGTTATGTCTTCATGAAAGAGGATTTCTTTAAATTGTCCACAACTTCTCCCACTGCAACCTCTTCATCACTAATGTCAAGTGCCTCAGATTCTCTTCTTTAGTCTTGCTAAAGACCAGTATATCATCCAAATATACAATCACAAACTTGCCAATAAAATCTTTCAACACTTCATTCATTAACCTCATAAAGGTACTCGAGGAATTTGTTAAGCCAAATGGCATAACAAGCCATTCATACAATCCCTTATTTGTCTTGAAGTCTATCTTCCACTCATCACCTTCCCTCATCCTTATCTGGTGATATCCACTTTTCAAATCTATTTTTGAAAAATATCCCCCTCCACTTAGACAATCCATTAAGTCATCCATCCTTGGCAATGGAAATCTGTACCTAATGATGATATTATTTATGGCCATTTAGTCTGGACACATTCCCCATCCTCCATCCTTCTTCGGACTCAACACAGTTGGTACTATGCATGGACTCAAGCTTTCTCTAACCAAACATTTTTCTAACAAATTTTGAACCTGTCTTTTCACCTCCTCATTCTCTTGAGGTGTCAATATGTACGCAGATTTGTTCGACATGTTTGATACTAGTACCAAATCAATGTGATGGTTGATACTTCTGATAGGTGGTAATGAGCTTGGAAACTCATCCACTACTATGTCAGCAAAATTCTCTAATAGTTCATGAATTTCCTTGGGAAGATCTTCCACATAAGTACTTGTAAGGATAACTCTCAGCTTCCTCACTACAAAAAACTGCATCTCTTGTTCTTTCTTAACTTCATTCAGGAGTTCCTTCCCACTCATGATAAGTATTCCTGCGTTGGCTTCATCCTTCACTTTCTTCTCTTCAATTGACAATAACATGTGTTTACTACCATTCTTCTCCAAGGTATAAGTATTTCTTCTCCCATCATGAATGACATTCCTGTCATATTTCCATGGTATTCCAAACAAAACATGGCATACATCCATGGGAATTACATCACATAGAATTTCATCTCTATATCCTCCTATCTTAAATTCAACCAAGCATTGTTTAATGACTGTTACCTGATGACCCTTCTACAACCATGAGACTTCATACGTCATTGGATGTACGGTCGTCTCTAGCTCTAATTTATCCACCATATCTGTGGATACTAAATTATCAGTGCTCCCACTGTCAATTATTACCTTGCAAACTCTATTCTTAGTCTTGCAATTTGTTCTCAACAAATTGTTCCTTTGTATGGGATTTTCAACTTCTGGCTCTGGCTTCAAGAGAACTTTCTTCATCATAAAAAATCTCCCATATTTTGCGCCTTCTGCCTCAACATATCACTTCTGCGCTTCCGAAATGTGAGCTTCACCTCCTTCTTTCTTCCTCTTGGGACATTCCCAAGACATGTGTCCTACCTTTCCATAGGAATAACACTTTATCTCCCCTCCTCTACCTCTTCCTCTTCCTCTAGGGAAAGATTTTCTACCACCACTCTGCCTTCCTAGATAACTTCCTCCTCTCTCAGAGTGTATGTGGCTTCTCTGTCTCACCTTTGGGATTTTGTGTCTTATCATGGGAAACTCCTTTGCCTCTGTTCAAGATTCTACTTCTACATTTTCCTCCTCTCTTTCTTTCTATCTAGCCCCGATGCTCAATCTGTAGAACTCCTCTGTGTACTCCTTCATAGTCATTCCTTTCTATCTCAGTTTCTACAACCTTCTAAATAGATTTATTTGGTAGTCTTTGGGTATGAATTTCACCTTTATCTTGGCTACCATTTGATCCCAACTCTTAATATTGTGTTTGCCTTTGCTCCTCCTGTCAGCCTACATTTCATCCCACCATAGTGCTACATGTCCTTTCAACCTGGTGACATCATGTTTTACCTTTTTCTCCTCATCAACATCTTCATAGTTGAAATACTTGTCCATTTCTTGTATCCAATCAATAAATTCTTTGACATCCAAATTTTCCTCATACATTGGGACATCTATCTTGGCTCTAGCTCCCAACTTAGCAACCACTTTCAATAGGGGCTCTTCCGGAACATCCTCTACTACAACTTCTTTGACTTCCACTTCTTCATTTTCTGCATTGATGATGTCTCCAGCATCAAGTGCTCTTCTCTATGATGTTTCCATGGCATCCAGCCTTGCACGCAATTCTCTCATCTCCCTTTCCATAGCTCTATTTTCTACGGGTGGCTCTACACGTCTTCTAGGTAGCATTGTGTTGATGTATCTGATACCACTCAAGGATATTAGTCTACTTATATATCTCCTTTACCCACATAAGTCAATTCTGTATCTGCTCTGATACCACTCCTGATGGAAATGCCCCTTCTCTCCCGGGGATCCCGCAACCTCACGGTCTTGGATCTTCTAACTCCTCGAACCGAACTGGTTCTTCGGGTCTTCAGCTGACCTCAAGTGATTTACACACTCACAAAGATCCCCTTGATGTCACGTGTAATTTCAGATCACTTACAACTCCACTCTCTCATGCTTGGCAACATTGATTCACAAGTAATAGTCTTGTGCTAGAATCTTCCTCCACTATGTGACCATGGGCTATGACCTCGGGTCAACCCTTTGCCACTTCGGGCTCCGGTGATTCTGCAATCTCATCCTCCTTTTCTTTATGAAGAAACCTTGCCCAAACTCATGGGTGTCTGTCACGTGTCTCTCTAGATCTTACAGTCCAACTATGCTTCAGGTTTCACGACTTCATGAGCTTCCTCGTTCACTTCACACATGAACCTTCGAACTTCTGACTCTCAGATTTTCCTAATCTGCTACCATGTTTCCTCTTCGCATCCAATGATTAAGATTTATTTGTGGGTCCATGGTTTCACGACTCTACTCTTAAAATACCTCCAAACTTTTGAACTATGAAGTGTCAAAATCCTTTACAACCAATCTCTATGCAGTTCTCCCGGATCTAGTTGTCTGGAAAAAATCTCTCTCCCTCCGAGACAGATCTGGTTCATTAGTTCGGTAAACCTTAAAGGAATCTCCCCTTTGAATATTTCTCTTCATTCTCCCTCCTGAGCTTATTCTTCCTCAGAATTTTGATTCTGTGAATGCTCTTTTTGACCCTTAGTTGAAATTTCAGCCTGTGCACGCCTTGCAACATGTTCTCTTCTAAACTCTAGCCACTCTGTGGAAAATATCATCTATTCCTCCTGAGCTTCTAAGTCAAAATGGACTCTGTCACACACACCTTTCGGACGCTATGCACTCCTTGCACGCATAAAGTTTGTGCTATCTCTTATGAGCTTACGAGTCAAAACTGTTAGGATATTTAGACACTTAGGAGTTAGTTAAGATCTACTTGGTCTAATATGTCGTTAGGTAAAAGTGTGTTTCTTTAGTATGCATTAGTATGCATTTGTAGTTAGGAAATCCGACGGTCACGATATGTTCCCGA
>ML790355.1:425598-448854 GCA_009831015.1 Picea engelmannii | reverse complement strand
TAGTATGCATTTGTAGTTAGGAAATCCGACGGTCACGATATGTTCCCGACATAGAGTGATCCGACGGTTCATACTCTCCTCGATCTTAACGGCCATTGATCCATGGCTTAACACCCAATTGGTCCATGATCTCTATTTAAAGATCATGGAGGGTAATTTGCCGATGATCGATTGTGAGAAACTCTCTTGTAAAATCTCTCTGTAATCTTTTTCTTTGCATTAATAAACTGCTCCAAGTGGCCGTGTTGGCTGGGGCCGTGGATGTTTCCCCGTAGGGGTTTTACCACGTGAAAACATCGGAGTGTTGATCTTTGATCTGGTTATGTGAGTGGTTACTGAAGGTGTTCGTCCTCTGTTGGAATACCTGTTTTGTTGAACAAAAACAGACTCTATCCATGCACTCCTTGTGGATGATATGCACTCATTGCACTTGCTCGTAGAAGAGAAAAAATTGAAACGTATTTGAACCTCAAAGATTCATACATCTAGCCATGTAAATGCATGCATAAATTCAAGAACAACAAATACCAGAGAATTCCAAACAAACAGGAAATCTACCATTCATTCACTCATATAGATGCATCAATGACACACATTGGGACAATGCTCCTTTGTTATATTCATTCAATTGAAAATTACATGTATTCATACACTTCTTCTTGGTAGCTTTCAAATATCGACTACAATGACAACCTATACAATAGATTCAGAAACTCATCAACAACTAGAGAACCAACAACAACCTCTACTGGGTAACAATACAAAGATTTATACAAGAGGGATATTTGAGTTCTTACCTCCAACAATTCTAAATCTATCCTATCAAATTAAAATCTATCAACTACTAACATTTATTACAATAAATATTTGTGACAAACAGATCATATCGAGCACATCGAATCTGTACTGCACTTAACTACATTAAAATAAAATGCATTCTCCTATGTCTTCATGAGCCATCCATCTCTACAGTATTTAAAGATGTTCTTTGATTACAACTATTTTCAAAATATTTGTGGGATACACATTCTTCAAAATTTAAATTCCTTCAAAATGTGTGTTGGTAATGCTCATCCATCACAAAATGGTCAAGAGATGCATCGCCCCCCAAAACAAGAGTGTTTTCGACTAAATATTGCATCGACACAACATTTTTTTCAACCAAATATTGATTAGAATGTTGGGAAACCGAACATGACTCAGAACTAGAAGGACCTTTAGAAAAAGACCACACTTCTCGTACCCTAGAAATACTAGGGCACAAATGAGTAAGGTGATATCCTTTTCAAAGTTTACAAGGGAATTTGGGATTACATCCTATACATCTATGCTTCTCAACCATATTAGTTCCCCTAGCATGACTAGCAGAGGTTGGGGATGGGAGTCCAACATGAATCGCAGAGGTTTTTGATATCTCTAACATGACTCACAAATATTAGTAATTGATATCCAAAATTACTTGTAGAGGTTGGTGATGTTTGTCGAGTATGACTATGTTGGCCCTTGACCAAGTCTTGAAGGATCCTTGGTCATGTTTCACCTATTTTTGGGACTTCGACAGGCTGTCTAAGGCGGAGCGCAAGTCAAAGCGGAGATCACAGGATCTCGGCACCTTTTAGGGATTTTTGGGTTTTGGGATTATGTAACGGGTATGGGGATGTCGGCCCATGGTTTTACCCATTTTTAGTCCTGTTTTGTAATGTATAAATAGATGTCTAAGCGATGTAAGGAGAGGGATGAACGAAAGTGTGTGATGCTAAATGCTAAGTGAAAGTAATAATTGTACATGCTTTGTGCATGTTGTGTGAGACTTGCAAGGCTAAGTGCAAGTGACTGTAAGAGACTGTGTAAAGGATTTGTGTTGTAACCTAGCTCGGGGAAGGAGGATCTAGTGAAGTGCATGCAGATCTCTTGTCCTATGCAGAGTAGGATTTTATGGCTCTGTGCATGTAGAAGATAAAAGACTATAATAAAGAAGAAGAGTTGGTGGATGTAGCCCCAGGCTGGGGGTGAACCGCATATATCCTGTGTTTCTATGCTTTGTGTGATGTATTGATGTGTTTATGTGTTTACTTGCTTAAGTGCTTTGATATATATGAGTGATAGATAGATCTGTAGATGCTTTGTTCTTAATAATATGGATGAATACTAGATCTAATTTATGTGAATGTTCTTAGTGCTTGAATATGTTAGATCTGGGTGAATATTGCGTTGATTATTGTTAGGGTTTTATCTGCGAAGTAGATATTGGTTAAATATTGACGAACTATAACTTCTAAGTGCTTTGATCAAGTATTATAATCACAGATCTGTGTCCCAGCTAAGGTTGTAGACACTAGAGTCCTGCAACCACCCCTGCCTCTACCTCGAGTGAGACTTCATCTTCTTCGCAGGTATTTCTGAAAGGGCCAGTAGTTAGGGATTTATTGGTGATCTCTTGAGCGTTGAACCCTGGGTCTACCCCTGTGCCAACAAATGGTTCCATTGTCGGGACTTGAAACTGTGATTGCTGGAAACTGAAGAAAATGAAGCTTTGTGCGTAGATCTGACCTGAAACTTTGATTGTTGAGAACTGAAGAAAAGGAAGCTTTGTGCGTAGATCTATTTCCCTAGTGCACACTATTCTAATTTACCCGTGAAAGCTCTGTGATAAGAATAAAAGTCAGATGTAAAGAAAAGAGGTAAGATCTTGAAGCTTTGTGCTCTGAAAAAGGTAAGAATAGTGAAATTTTTTAGATTTGGAAGTTTTGTGCTCTATTGAAGGTAAGATTAGTGAAAACTTTTGTTTTGAAAGTATGGATCTAGGTATGTTTGATAAATTTTGTCCTATCTTGAAAAGTAGGGAATAGCTGGATGAAAGAAGGTTTGATATGAGTAGATCTGATAGAAATGATGACATATATGTTATTCCTATGCATAGAAAGAATGTTTGGACTAACAAATGGATGCAGGATATTAGAAAGAATTTTTTGCAAGTTAGCTACTATGACCCTAGTGCATAGTATAGGAAAGGTTGGGGATCATTTAAAAGAAAAAAAGGATTAATCATTTTTTATAGTTACAGAAGACTAGGCCATCTTGCTAAGTATTTCCTTGGTAGAAGACTTAATTGTCTTTGTTGTAAAGATATGGACCATGAAGTTTTGGATTCCCTAGAATGATTGCTAATCTTGAAGGAATGAATATGAGACAAGAAAACATTGAGAAAGGTCAAGAAACTAAGACCATGGAATAAACCCAGAAAGAATCAGAGACTATATTACTGCAAATGAAAGAAACCCTGAATGATCACAAAAATATCAACTTTTTAGAGATCTTCAAAGAAAAAGAATGCATAGAAACAAGAATATGAGACTTCGACATTGACTGTGTTCTAGATGAATAAACACAGGTGAATATCATGACAGAAAGAACTTGGGAAATTTTAGGAAAGCCTGCTATGATTCCTTCATTAGGAGGAATAGGATTATTCAGAGGAAAGATTATAACCCTATGTGGAAGACTCACCTAGATATCTATGAGTGCTCATGGAACTTTGACAGAGGATGATTTTGAGGTTGTTAAATTCATTGAGAGAAATGCCCCATTTACTATGTTGCTAGGAAAAACCTGAATTGAGAAGGATCAGACCAAAAGAAAATAAGAGGAAGCCCTAGAACAAAAAAATCAAGATTTAAAATATTTCATGACTAGGAAGATATCACACTCGATTGCAAAACAAGAGAATAGATCAAAGTTGTTTAGGACCAGAAAATTGGATGTCGAAGTTGAAAGAACACAAGAAGACTCACAGAAAAGTGGAGCACCTACCCCAGACAAAGAAGAAGTATTACTCTCTAACCCTATGAAATAATCTCAACAATGTGAAGTTACTATGCCAAAAGGAGATAAGAATCAGAATGGAAAGAGAAATATCGAGATAGAGATCATAGGGAAGAAGGATAGAAAGCTCAGTAAGAAGAGGGAAAAGTTACAAAATTTTCCAGAGGTGACTTCGTAGAAGTAAGGTTTGCAAAACTGGAACTTCGTTGAGATATCAGAACAATGCAACATGGCACTTCGCCATGGTGAAGCAATATAACCGTTGGAGGCATTATGACCATTACACCAATGCCCCAAATGGTTAGAACAACAGTTATGACCAAAAATATCACCATCAAGCTATTGGGACCACACTACAATGGACAAAACTACATTGATGAAGGCCTCTCATCCGTTGGAGATATCTGTTACACCGTTGTCTACTTATTTTGTTGACTGTTGCACCAAGAACACTTTTTCAAATTGTATTTGAGCTAACCGGAGAACTCACTGCAACTGCCTTCTGTTTACTTAGATTGACACTTGTTCTATTGCATTGAGCATTCATCGACCTAAGTTATCTAATCGTGAGTGTGCATGTCAGACAAACTCAGCGTTGTAGAGAAGTCAGTTGAAGAAGTTCTAATCGATCTGATGACCGAGAGAGTGATTTCCATAGGAGTTCAAGCTTCATCGACATGAGGAGTGCAAGTCTCCCCATCAACTTCTCACGGATTCAGACCATCCAGAGTGGCAGCAGAGAAGAGAACCAAGCACCAAGATGACTTGGTGAACGCGAAGTTAGTCCCGACTATTCTGCCCAACTACATCCCGCCTTTGGTTGGCACTGTGGGTCGTGACTGTGTCCCGAGAGACTTTGATTACACCATGGTTATTCCATACCTCCCGAAGGGGATACATGTAGTTAGAACACAGCAGGATAAGATCACGACATTGAATTTCAGGGACTTCAACCTAGGGGACCACAAGAACTACAACATTCTCACTCCTTACAAGTAATTGACCAGGACAAAGGGGAAGAACTTGAAAATAATCCCCCATCCATGGACTATGAACCTCACACAGTCCACCCTCTTGAATGTGATGAAGATTCCACATTTTGGAAGGAACCAGAAAGTTAAAACATGTGTTAATCTCCTTCTATCATGTTACCATGGTGGCTACCTATGTCTATATAGACGAATCACAGTCTATCTGACGATGATCCATAGGATCACCAAATTGAGCATGTAGGGAACCGACCCATACAAATTCTACCCAGAGAAATCTATAGATTAGGCATTGGCACAGAGGATCAAACACACATATGGTGATGTAGAAAAGGGGATGCGAGGCTACAAGGTAGATTTCATCCATAATGGAGTAGTGCGCCTAGCTTTCCATCTAATCATAAGAAATATCATAAGAAAGAATAGACCTACAAAGGTTATAGGGTTTGTTGTTGACCTCTCCTAAAAGTGTGTAGGACTCCAGATGAACTAGGTGAAGTACCTAGTCAACCAGTTGGAATTAGATTTCCACGAAGCTCAGGATCAGGGCTACGAGTTCCACTTTAGCTGGCTCATGGTCCTCATAGCGTTTACTTATTGGGAGATGTCGAAAGGTGTGACCTTTCTAGACATTGAGCCATTCGAGCCACTCACTGCAAAGTTCACCATGCTCTGGTACTCGAGTGATATGGGAAAACAGTGGTAGTCGAACATAGTATTCCACATGTACTATCTCCAGTTGAAGAGGTCTATCGAGGCTATCCCTCGCATGACGTTGAACACCCTACACTATTTCATACCCCTCTTGAAGCTCTATGCATATCGACACTTCATTTATATCACTATGTGCATAGATGAGCATAAAGAAGAGCTTCATTCATACTATAAGCTCACAGAGGAGGACCTCGAAGAGATCACTAAGGACTGGTTAGCAGACCTCCTTATCCCTGCTGAACCTACAGAAATGTTTGATATCGAACTAATTGGCATCTCGGAGGCCACTCAAAAATAATGTGACACACCTGGAACCAACATAAGGAAGAAGACCGAAGAAGTACAAAACTTTAGTAGTGCATCAGACAAAACTACTTCAGACTCACGTGGAGGAGGAAGTGATGAAGAAGTAGATAAAGAAGATACCAATGGAAAACAAGATCAACAGAAGCAAGGTGAAGTCACACCGCCTAGGGATCCTATTGATGAGGTTGATCCCTCGAAAAAAAGAAAGGTTCCCCCCAAGAAACCTACCTCGCAAAAGAAGTGAAGAGCTAGAAAAACCATGATGCAAATTGTGCTCAGGGTTGATGACTTCGAATTCATCATCACAGGTGTAGCAGATGCCTCATAGGACATCTTACAGAAACATGAAGCTAACAAGGAGGAGATGTACGATGGAATCGAGGTTGGACTAAGAGGGGTACATGAGGCCCTTCACTCCAGTCGTGCAGTATCCACTCTGACCCCATCATCAGAAGCACTAGAGTTGGGAGATGATCCTACCCAAATCCATAGACTAGTTGATGCAATCGAATCTCATCTTCATCACGCACAGGAAGAAATAGAACAGGACACATAGGCCCTAAAGAAAGTAAAAGTAGTAGTCATAGAGAAACATCGAGTTGTGCAGTAGGAGAAGGCTTCTCTCAAAACAAAGTTTGAAGAGGAGAAAGCATAGATATAGCAAGAGAAAGAGTAGTTTCTTGCAGAGCAGCTGATCAAAATCTGGACCAGGGGTCAAATTTTAGCTCAAAAATCAACGTTCTCAGAATTGCCTCAAAACAAATGAGAGCGTAGCCCTCGTCATCACGAACCCCATGCAAATTTTTTCGTCTCAAACGAATGTCGAGAGTGAGAGATATCGCTATCTGTTCAAATCATCAAACAAGTAAAAAAAAGGAACGTTGACTGTGCAGTCCGTATAGTCCGCACGGATGCTGACGTGGCATGATTCGAATTGGCTGATAGTTGGGTGAATGTTGATTCAAAACGTGGCAGTTTTTGGTTAATGGTTTTGGTGCCACGTGGCCCAGTCATGGGCTGCCACATGGCACCCCGTTATTGGTTGGTGGATCAAAATTTTATGTAGTCCGTGGGGATCGAACCCCGGACCTCCCCCTTTGGCAACGCTTTGGTAGTGTGTGGGATACCACTAGCCCGCACAGTGGTCCTTGTATATTCTATGGTTTTAATTGTATTTAAATTGCAGTGGGATGTGATATGGGGTGCATCCGGGCTGGGGCTTAGCCCCAGCCCCGGTCGCCTACATTTACCATATGGCCGATATATATATATACACTGAGCACGCGATTTGTTTTAGTCTGCGGTCTTGTATATTTACCATAT
This sequence comes from Picea engelmannii, assembly GCA_009831015.1. NCBI lineage: Eukaryota > Viridiplantae > Streptophyta > Pinopsida > Pinales > Pinaceae > Picea > Picea engelmannii. The sequence goes on along the minus strand of ML790355.1, from coordinate 441,700 downwards.
GACCACCGATCTATATGCCATATGCGAGCGGGTTTTGGTGTTACAATGGAGCTAGCCCCAGTTCTATGTGTAATCCAGATGACCTTGCCATGGAGAGCGAGTTTTGAAATTGGTTTTTAAAATGGTTTAAAAATGCGCTTGACACTTGGCACTTAACCGTTGGCTCATAAAGGTTAGCCCTTTTTATTTTAGAGTGCGGTCGTATGGACGACCCATGTGTCCACGGGTTTGATGGTTAGGGGCTGGCTCGCCCATAACTGTTTGACAGTTTAGCCCATTTTTCATTTATGCTCGATGTTGGGTTTAAACACGCATTTTGGAGCGTGTTCTGGGTTCAACATATAGGAGGTGCTGTTATCACTGAAATTTCGTCAGCACATGGTTACAAGAACTCAGCATCGTCAAAACAGTAATGAAGTCATTCATGGCCATGAATTAATGCAGTAGGAGAAGGCTTCTCTCAAAACAAAGTTTGAAGAGGAGAAAACATAGATATAGCAAGAGAAAGAGTAGTTTCTTACAGAGCAGCTGATCAAAATCTGGACCAGGGGTCAAATTTTAGCTCAAAAATCAATGTTCTCAGAATTTCCTCAAAACGAATGAGAGCATATCCCTCGTCATCACGAACCCCACGCAATTTGTTTCGTCTCAAACAGATGTCGAGAGTGAGAGATATCGCGATCTGTTCAAATCATCAAACAGGTAAAAAAAAGGGACGCTGACTGTGCAGTCCGTACAGTCCATACGGATGCTGACGTGGCATGATTCGAATTGGCTGATAGTTGGGTGAATGTTGATTCAAAATGTGGCATTTTTTGGTTAATGGTTTTGGTGCCACGTGGCCCAGTCATGGGCTACCACATGGCACCCCGTTATTGGTTGGTGGATCAAAATTTTATGTAGTCTGTGGGGATCGAACCTCGGACCTCCCCCTTTGGCAACGGTTTGGTAGTGTGTTGGCTACCACTAGCCCACACAGTGGTCCTTGTATATTCTATGGTTTTAATTGTATTTAAATTGCAGTGGGATGTGATATGGGGCACGTCCGGGCTGGGGCTTAGCCCCAGCCCCGGTCGCCTACATTTACCATATGGCCAATATATATATACATGGAGCACACGATTTGTTTTAGTCTGCGGTCTTGTATATTTACCATATGACCACCGATCTATATGCCATATGCGAGCGGGTTTTGGTGTTACAATGGAGCTAGCCCCAGTTCTATGTGTAATCCATATGACCTTGCCATGGAGAGCGAGTTTTGAAATTGGTTTTTAAAATGGTTTAAAAATGCGCCTGACACTTGGCACTTAACCGTTGGCTCATAAAGGTTATCCCTTTTTATTTTAGAGTGCAGTCGTATGGATGACCCATGTGTCCACAGGTTTGACAGTTAGGGTCTGGCACGCCCATAACTGTTTGACAGTTTAGCCCATTTTTCATTTATGCTCGATGTTGGGTTTAAACACGCATTTTGGAGCATGTTCTGGGTTCAACGTATAGGAGGTGTTGTTATCACTGAAATTTCGTCAGCACATGGTTACAAGAACTCAACATCGTCAAAACAGTAATGAAGTCATTCATGGCCATGAATTAATCCCACAACATTCAAAAAGGGCAAAAAACTATACAAAGTAGTGAAAAATTGAAGAGCGCTTTACAGAAGTTGGGCACGTGTGCACATGCGTGGAACAGAAACATAGAATGTGCGCATATGCGTACGATGTGCAGCTATTAGCGCAAAAAGCCACACACCTGCTAAACGACGCATTTATTGAAGTGGTCGGCCTCCCAACCACTTATGGATCAACTCCCAAGCCGATTTGACCCTCAAATCTGAGCTGAATCCGAATGGTAGGCTGGTCAAAGACCTAATAATGCCCTCAATGGCCTCTTTTCACACTATAAAGCAGTTACACAAAAGCCCAAAGCAATGCTATAAAAATACATGAATGCACCTCATTTTCTCAATGAATTTCATGTAATGTTATGCTGCCTATATTGTTTTAAGGACTCCATCCTTGACAAGAGCACATTGCCACCATTTCATTGAGCAATCCACCTCTCCATTGAGTGGATTTGCAAGGAGTTCTTTCATCACCATTTTCATTTTTCTTGTTGTAAGGAGAGCAAGCTTGTGAGGGTCCAAGAGCCTTCCCTTGGAGGAAGAAGGGACTCATAGTCCCCTTTCTTCTTGGTGCTTTGATTTCATCAATAGATCAGCCTAAAAACATTGGTGACATGGGTCTTTTTGTGTTTGTTATCTCTATGCTCCTATGCCTATGATTTTTGTTTTTATTAGTTTAATTCTTGCTTATAGTTTTGTTTTTCTTTCTCTAACTCTTTCCTCTACAGCGGTCATGCTCAGCAGGACCCAACTGGGCATGTAAGCACCTCTTATTTGCTCACCAAGGTGAGGAAAAGGGTGCAACAGATTGGCGAATCCACTAGGGAAAGGTATCAAATTCCTACCTCATTTGGGTTTATTTTTCTCTTCTTTTAGTTTGATTAATTTGCAGGTGCACAAACCGGCCTAGGCCGACCTGCCAACCATCCAATTCAGAGGAGAATTGAGAGAAATCCATCCAGATTTTTCTTTCTCGGCCGCTTGTCACAGGTGCACGGGTATTCTACCCCACAGACGCACATCGTGTGTGCATGCGCTTATCTGACAGCCATTCTCTACGTGCATGCGCTTTCGAACCTATCTCTGTTCGCGTGTCTGTGATCTATTCGCCTCTGTTTGCACTAGGGGCCGCGCATTTAAACAAAATTTCACATTGTAAGTTGTTGGGATGTGGGGAAGGTCATTTTCCTTCTTAAAAATGATGTTAAGCATGCTCTAAACACTACACTACACTTAGTCCCCTCATCATATAAAGGGGTTAGTCAAGCACACATAGGCACTTAGGAGGATAAAAATCAATTTCCCTTATTTTCTTTTTGCCACATGGACGGCTTGTTTTGACTTACAATCTAAGGTGAACATCAATTTTAATCACATATAAACTTACATTGGGACTAGAATTTGAATTACAATCACTTAGTATGCTCTTCTCTCGTGCATTCAAGCGACCTTGAGAATCAGAACAAGATTGTAAACCAATTTCATCTCCCTTAAACAAAATTTAAAACCTTTAAGGAGAGGACAACGACCCTTCTTGGGACCCCTCTTAGTTTTCTTTTTCAAACACATTTTAATATTGTAATGGGCCCATACATGCCCACATGCTACAAAGATAGGATAGTGTTTGGAATTGTTCTTTCTTAGATCAAAACACTAGGAAATTTTAAAGGTTTGTAACGGGCCCATACATGCCCACATGTTCAATCTAGGATAGTTTCAAGATTTTCTAGATTACATCACCATAGGGAGTTAAAGGATAGTAACGGACACACATGTCCACATGCTAGCTTCCTAGGGATTTTGAATTACGCAAGGTTGTACCAAAGACATATAGCTAATTAGGTAATCACACTCTTGTAAGGACCAAGCGAAGTCCACATGCAACAAGGTGACATCTAATTCACTAAAACTTGGCACACTTTCACTCACACACAAAAGTCACTTATCACTCACATAGCTTCTTCTTGAAACGTGGAGGTCTAAGTAAGTTTCCTCCAAAAAGGGATTCCGAAAAATACCCCATCTTTTCTGGATAGGACTATCCACTCCCATTTTTAAATCAATGAGGTTGGTTTGCACCCCCAACCTCAAAAAACAACTTCATCTAAAATCTTTCTAAAAACTCACTAAGTTTTCCTCCATAGGAGGTGCCAAAAGAAGTTTTCTAGTCTAGGTAGGATTTTGGGGATAGGCATCCAAATAACTCCCCATTACCTGGTTCTCACATTGTCAAAACATAGAGGTTGTCAAGTAGGGAACTTAAAATCCTCCAAGTCAAGTGTTCCAATCACCATAAGGCAGGGAGATACCCGTGAAGGGTTGAAGGCCGAGGTCCGGTTGTTCTGTACGTCCCCCCTTGAGGCACCCACCTCTTGGACGGGATCCAACCCGTGACCCATTTCTTAGGCCGAAAATCTAAATGCCGCACTTTGACCGAGGTACCTAGTGACCAAATATAGGACATCTACCCAGGTGGCAATTGTGGGTTGCAATTGCACCTTGATTGGATTTTGTGTGGCTATTGGGAAATATCGCCAGCTCTTTCGGGATATGCCCCCTTTACCCCTCATTATAACCAATTACTTCATCCTTCACTAGTTTCTCTCTCAGTGACTTCAAACCCCACTATTGAGTACTATTGGAAGGTCCAGTGCTATTTGAGAGGAATGACATTACGTCTTCTAGGACATGAGCATTTGCTTTCTTCTGATTCCCCCACGTGGACAAAACCCACTTACCCACATATATGTGTTTCTTTCTCATTTTATGTATGATGCACATCTGATTATAGTTTGATTTGCATATATATATTGTGTAAACATTCAACGCAAAGGCTCTTGTTTCTGTATTTCTCTCACCACTTTTTGCACATATTCACACAGCTAAGTCTGACATCATAGGGGAACCACAGAACCCCCATCGTTCACGACGCTTGCTCAATCTCCCTCCTATCTTAGGGGGAGTATCTGGTCGTGCCCTCTCATCAGCACCTCGTTCACACACTCATGTGAGTGCTACTATCTTAGGATCATCTTTGCTTAGTTCTACATTACTTGGGTCAATTTCCCAAGGTCATCTGTTCACTCGCTCTCCTTTGCACGGAAGCGGGGGACCCACTTCCTCTCAAGGAGGGAGCACCAACCCACCTAGTCCCCATCAAGGGTCAGGTTCACAACACACTATGGCTGGAGCTAACCCTCCCCCCCCACTACATATGTCATATTTGGCCTCTCTCAACATACCGGATCTCACCAAACTCACCAATGATCCTATATTGCATGACACCACATGGCCTGCAATGCCAACAAAACTTCCTTCAGACATACCAAGTTTGAATGAAAGGCAGGGGATGACCCCGCCAACCATGTCATGACCTTTCATATATGGTGTTCTTCCAATAGCATTATGGATGATTCCATCAGACTACGATTATTTCAATGCACACTCACTGGCCCATCAGCCAAATGGTATGTCGAAGAAAAATCAGGGTCCCATGCGACCTTTGAGTCATTGGCCAAAGAATTCTTAACCTTCTTCCAATTACCCATCCACCATGACAATGGTCTAGAACTACTATCTAACTTCAAACAAACCTCATCCACACACATCACTGACCACATTCATGAGTGGCGTAGGCGATGTAGTTTGTGCAAAGTGGAAACCACCAAGCAACAATGTCTTGACTGGTTTCTTAGATCACTTGCCTCTCTCCTTGGAAAGGATGTAGCTTCCACCTTCCCTCAATCCGAAGAGGAAGACATCAGTACGGCCCAACAATATGACCTCATCTATGCACAGTCTGGGTACTTATACACGGTACTTCCTGATCTTCCAAAACCTGTGCCATTTGGCCAAGACAAACCTGGGATGTCTCACTCAGCAGATGGACTAATAGGTGCCACCACACACCATGGCCCACAACCCCAACCACCACCAATGTATGGAACACCTCAATACCTGCTGGAATATGGGGGAACTTCTTATTACCCCCCACCCCCTTATCAACAGCCATATCTTGTTGCTATACCCCCACCCATTAGTGGACCCCCGCTGGCACCTCCCATACATCCACCTATTCCCACAACCAGTGGTACTCCCTCAACATCATCTTATAGTAATAGTGAAAGAACTACGCCTTCCTATGTACCTTATGGATCGGTACCACCACAAAATCCATATTTCCCATTTCCTGGTCCTCCACAACCCATGGATCCCCCACATCCACATGCAGGGGTAAATTTTGTTCAACCTTTTGCTGCTCAACAATACCAAAATTTTGAACAGTTGAACACAGCCAATCCAACACATCCATCGAACAATGCCAAGAAGAAAGGACGGAACAGGAATAACAACAACCTAGGTCAAGGCGGGAATCAACCCCCACAACACCAACCAACTGGGGGAAACTAGAACCAAGGGAGCCCAAACCCCCAAGGGGGCAATAATAACAAACGCCAAGGGAAAAATAATGTTAAAACCATCTTCCCTTGTGCCCTTTGTGGTGATTTTGGCCATTACACTCATCATTTCCCCCAGATCGCTAATTTCAAATGGTTGAAAGACTCGGGTGCTCTTCCCCATTCTCCTGCACAACCTGCCCCTCAAAAGGCACCACAACAATACGTGCAACAACCGCCTCCCACCGTGCTGCAAAATCCTATTCCACATCAAGGTGTGATAAATACCCAACAGGATACACAACACCCCCCACCTCAGGTGGGCCAATACCACAACCCCAACAATCCAGTAGAGCGAACAATTCTCCTCAGTAGTGAGGAAGAAATCCTTATGCAAACCCGTAATCGTCAGTATCATGCACCCACTGAGTCTCCTCCCATCACTTCAGAGACAAATCCTACACCGGCGGGACCCCCATTGGTGATCCCTCGCCCTTCCGCTGAACCACCATTACGCATCCCTCGCATCCCCTTGCGCAGGAATGTCCACAACCCACAGGCTAGGGAAGCTCGCAACTATAGTTTGGTAGACAACTTAGCACAATCTCTGGCTTCCATGTCAGTCTTGGAAGTCCTCCAGACTTGTCCCACTCAGCGGAAATCATTACTTTCCACCTTGGGGGAAGTCAAACCTGCAGATACTCGACTCATCACCTTTGATCTTGACAGTGGAGAACCTCGTCTTCCCACCTTGATCACTTTTCAAATACCAGTGAAAATATGGAACATCACAGTTCATTGGTGTATCATCGATGAGGTGCATCTACGTGCATCATGTCCAAAACAGTATGGAAAAAACTTGGTTCCCCGAAACTCATACCCTCTGCCATCACATTATGAGCTTATGACGGACGACCATCCTCTCCCAAAGGGCTCTTCCAAAACATCCCCGTTGAACTCGGGGGAAAGACTATTCTCATCGACATCGAAGTTATCGATGCCCCACTCGACTATAATATCCTGTTCGGTCGTAGCTACATGTACACTATGAAGGTAGTGGCATATTCTTTCTTTCAGACAATGATGTTCCCTCACAATGGGAAGATCGTGACCATCGACCAAGTCTCACATTATGAGCCTAACCCATCTTCCAACCTCGATAACATTCTTCCCCTCATCCACACAAACCAAGACGCATATCCACTCGTCGAGATGGGTCCTGGGATTTTTAAAGATCCATCCTTGTTAGGAACATACCATGGAGCACCACCACTCCTTCATCCTACTAATCAAGTATGCGTCATCTCATCTAACGGAACTCACATAGAGGATGATGTTCCTCCTCGAGAGGCTTTAGTCATTCCTGACATCCCAATAGTCACAGAACCACTCCTGCCGGAGCCTCCTGTGCACTCGTCGACCCCAACAGTCCACGAATCCACATCCCCTCAGGGGCATAGTCCCGTTTGGGAGACAATTCCCCAACCCCTCACTCAAATTCCCTTCTTTTACCCTCCACCAAGTATAGAAGCTTTTCAGGTAGCCGCCATGCTCACACTACCCAATATGGTGTTAGCAATCCCAGTTTGGTACTTACGCCCACCAGAGATGGTCCCTCGACCATCCCTTCCCCCACAGGAAGGAATCCCCATGACGATTCCTGTCCTTACCCCCACTACCCCCATACTCACTAACCCCCCTGCTACAGCTGGGGGTAGGAGGAAGAAGAAGGAGCCCACCACTCCACTTCCTCCACGCATCCCACCACCTTGTGCACTATGTGAAAAAGAGGGCCACCAAACCAACAACTATCCATCACTACCTGAATTACGGAATATTATCCCCCCCAATCAAACTCGCACAACACCCGTCACTACTGCTAGTCCCACTACTACCACCAATCCTTCCAGTAGTAAAGGGTTGAGGAACAAATATTCTTGTGCTATATGTTCAGAGTATGGCCATTACACCCATCATTTCCTAGCACTACCGCGCTTTCGACAGACATTAGCAACTGTACGCCAGAACTTCCAGAACAACCCACGCCCTGCTACATCCTCTTCAAATATCACTAACATTCGCTATGTCACCACTTCATTCAATGAATGTATGAGATGCCCTTGCTCTCTCTGCAATTCATTAGCTCATTTTACATACCAGTGCCCTATGACCCTTGAATACAAGCAATGTCAATTGACCCTGCCTCACCAACCCGTAGAGGTGACACTTAACATTACCTCGTCACAGGAGGATCTTCATGTCATTTCTCCCGAGCCCGAGGCACTCCCAACGCCTCCATGGTTCTTAAATGACGTTTCTGAGGATTTACCCCGCAACCCCCCCAACTCTCTTTCTCATTCCCCTACGGACACTCTCCACCCAACCACCACGGGTACCCCTCAGTACTTCAATATATGGTTTATGTCGAGTGAACCCTCACCATCTCCTAGCATTGCTCCCTCTACTTCTCCATCAGGGGGAAACCACACTGTCACCAAGATTACTCCTCACGACCCCTTGTATTCCCAACATTTTCACTGCGACGAGGAAATACTTGAAGAGTTAAATCACCTGGACTCTCCCTGGGATGCGCTACATCATTGTGCACTCTTCTTGCCACAGGAAGCCCTCATGCCTCCTAGCCAAAACCCCATTTACGCAGTCGAAACAAAAGATTTTATCCCATCCGGGCCTATAGATTGGTTCAACAATCCCATTCCCGCCCCTAATTCTTTTGAAGAAGGTAATATGGCCAACATTTCCCCCACCATCAAAATCGACATTTTCGTTAAAAACGGCATCGTCGAAGAAATCATCATTGGACCTGCTTGCACTCCTCAGGAAATACCCGGATACAAAGCCCTCTTCTAGGAATATAGGGATATTTTCACCTGGTCATACACTGAAATTCCTAGCCTCGATCCCTCTATTGTCGAGCATCACATCGACACCTGGCCTGACATCACACTAGTTTTCCAAAAACAACGACCGCTACACCCATCCAAAGCCACAGCTATCAAAGCCGCAATTGACAAATTATGTACAGCCGAGTTTATTTACCCCATCGCTTACACTTCATAGGTTTCCAACCCTGTACCCGTCGACAAAAAATAGGGCACTATCCTCTTTTGCACAGACTTTCGCAATCTCAATAACGCATGTCCAAAAGACAACTTTCCAACGCCTTTCATCGATCAAATTATCGACGACTGCGCCGACCATGAGGCTCTCTCCTTTATGGACAGATTCTCTGGCTATAACCAAATTCAAATCCACCCAGCCGATCAGTATAAAACCACATTCATTAGCCCGTGGGGTACTTTTGCATATCATGTCATGCCTTTCGGCTTAAAAAACGTCGGCGCAACTTTCCAGCGGGCAATGACATACATCTTTCACGATCTGGCTGAAATCATCCTCGCCTACTTGGATGACCTCACAGCTCGATCCAAGAAACGCACCCAGCATGTTGATGATTTACGAATCATATTTCAATGGTGTCGCCAGTACAACATCTTCTTGAATCCTCTCAAGTCTGTGTTCTGCGTCACCGTAGAGCGCCTCCTCAGTTTTATTGTTTCCCAAAGCGATATTACCATGGACCCCCTCAAAGTCAAATCTATCATCGAAATTCCACCTCCCCAAAATTTATGACAACTTCAGAGTCTACAGGGAAAAGCTAACTTTCTTAGACGCTTTGTTCCCGATTACGCCATACGCGCACACGGTTTCCTCCGCTTACTACGTCACGACATCCCTTTTTATCGGGACGACTATGCCCAACAGTCATTTGACGATCTTAAAACAACACTTTCAAATGCGCCTTTAATTAGTGCACCTGACTATAATCGCGACTACATCCTCTACGTATCAGCGTCAGCTGTATCAGTACCCGGCGTCCTCATCCAGCTCGGAGATGAAAATCGTGAACACATCATTTACTACGTTAGTAAGAACCTCTCAGGACCACCCTTGAAGTATAAACACGAAGATAAAATTTCTCTTGCAGTTGTCCTCGTAGTTCAGAAACTGCACCATTACATTCTGCTTCGCACCACAAAGATCGTCGCAGATTCCAACCCTATGCAGTACTTGCTCAGTCGTCAACAAGTTAATGGCAAATTTTCTAGATGGATTGTTATCCTTCAGGAGTACAACCTCGAGTTCTCAAAACCTAAGAGTAAGAAGGCCCTCGTTCTCGCCGAACTTATCATGGCCCTCCCCTTTGACACCACTAGTGCCCCCGTCAATACCGACTTTCCCGAAGAACATATCTTTTACATTATGTCGGATGATCCGTGGTACAACGACCTCCTTGTCTACCTATGAACTTAAAAATTTGGTAACCACCTTTCACGATATGATCGTCGATGTATTCGCCATCACGCCCCCTGCTATCTTCTCATCGGAGACATCCTATACCGACGGGGCATCAACACCATTCTTCGTTGATGCTTGACTATTGACAAGGCCGACAAAGTCTTAAATGACTGCCACAGCGGTGCATGTGGGGGCCATCTTTCATGTATATCCACTTCTCAAAATATTATCTGAGCCTGTTACTTTTGGCCTACCTTGTTTCATGATTGCATTCATGCCGTGAAACGATGTGAGCAATGTCAGCTCTATGCCAACAAAGCCTGAGCTCCCCCCGCCCTTCTTCACCCTATCATTACTGCCGGCCCTTTTTGTAAATGGGGAATCGACTTTATGACTTGTAATCCCCCCTCCAGCAATGATCACAAATACATTGTTGTCGCTCTTTATTACTTCACCAAATGGGTCGAAGCTATGCCCACTTTCAACAACACCGCTGACACTGCAGTGCGTTTTTTCTTTAACCACGTCATATCCCATTTTGGAGTACCACTCCAACTCATTTCTAACCATGGGAAACACTTCGAGAATGAGATCTTCGTCGAACTCTCATCTCGGTTAGGCTTCTCTCACGAGTTTGCCTCACCATATTACCCTCATTCAAACAGATAGGTCGAGGCAGTTAACAAAGTCCTCAAGACCATTTTATAGTGCATGGCTAATAGACATAAAACCAATTGGCATCATATGTTATTTTCTGCGCTATGGGATTATCGAACGGCGGTGAAAACCGCTACTGGTTTCACACCTTTCCATTTAGTCCATGGGGTCGAGGCAACTCTTCCCATCGAGTGCGAAATTCTCACCTTACGCACCGCAATTGAGCTATTACCTGACATTGCTCCAATTGAGCTATTACCTGACACTGCTCCAATGGAGCATCACTTGATGAACTTGGAGTCTCTGGATGAAGATCATCGATCTTCCTTACAGAACAACGAGGCAGCTAAAAAATGATCCAAGGCTACCTTTGATCGCCATGTCAACCTTCGATCATTTCGCAAAGGCGACCTCATCCTGGCGTATGATATCGCTCATGATACCTTTGGCCATGGAAAATTTGAATCACTTTGGCATGGCCCTTACATTATTCAACATTGCCTCACCAAAGGCGCATATATCCTGGCCTCTCCCGAAGGCCTCTCTCTTAAAGAACCCGTCAACGGGTTGTATCTCAAGAAATTTTATGATTAAAAGTAGTCATTCTACTTTAGGTTATTTCTTTTCTAGTGTTTTTTAATCTTTTTCTCCTCCCCTCTGGTCTAAACTATCCTTTGTTCTATTGAAATATGCCTCCTCCACCAACCTACCACATTGGTTATGCCGACGGCGCCAGCTGTTGGACGCAAAATCTCGCTTCGGTTGCTTGGTCTCTCTACACCCCCTCACATGAAATGCTACATTCAAGCGGCATATGTTTGGGGCCAAAAACCAACAACCAAGCTGAATACACTGCGGTCATTGGCCTCCTGGCCGATGCCTAGTGCCATCATATTCATCACCTTAGCGTCTTCCTCGACTCTCAACTAGTCGTTCTCCAGCTCAACAATGTTTACCGTGTATGCGATCTGTGCCTCTTTCGCAAATACCTGCAGGTTAGGATTTTATCTCAACATTTTGATTCCATTACATTTACACATATTCCAAGACAATTGAATCAAGCAACAGAACAAATAGCTAACATGGTGTTAGATTGGCATATATCACATCAAGCTACACATACATAAACATCTCACAAATCCTGTCACAACATATATATAGAATAGACATCATCAAAATCATCAGCAAAAAACACATGTAGACAACATGAGGATCTCAAAATATGTATACTCATATATATATATAAAGGCCCATCAGGCCATTCGAATGTTTACATACAAAAATACATGTATTCGCAGGCCAATGTAGCACCTCGGTACAAAAAATGGGCTCACCAGCCTATATACAACAAAAACAAAAATGTACATCATACACCACTCAGGGTGCCTCTATCGCACCACCACCTGCTCCTCCCTCAGGAGGAGGTGGTGGCCCACCACCACCTGCCCCAAGTGGTGGTGGACCACCCACAGGACCCTCCTTCCCCTTTTTATCCTAAGCCCCCAGGGCACCTTTTTTTTTCATATCATGGTCTGGTACGCACGCGCATAGTCACATTTATCAAATACATGCTCATGTATTTGATTCTCTTCAGATATTGTTCACTTTGGTTATTTGGTTGTTATGTGCGCAGGTACTTGTTCATCATTCATCGACATCATCCCTTCAGGTATATACTCAGCATTGACATGTATTCTCTCCCGCTATATTGCATTTACATTTCCAGTCACACCCTCTAATATTGGCCTTTAGGATCCTCATTCCCGGCTCTGCAGTACCCACGCCTCCATTTGCATCTTCGGTACTGTTACCCGGTAGCATTCTTACCCACATGAGTTGTCCCATTCATAGCACCTTTTGGCACTTTTGACACTCATGTTGTTCTTCATTACCCTTTAGGGATGGGAGTCCCGATAGTCTTTCATCATGTCGTGAATTAGCCACATACTCCTTCTCGTCATTTTGCTAGATTTCCCACATGGACTCCCAGATTATCTCTTGACAGTTCTATTTTTTACCTGCACCTCTGCAGTATCATGAACCCTCCATTTCATCCACAATCAGTTTTCCCATCTGCGAACCTACCTTCATTTCACCTACCTCATACAGAAACTCACCAATGGGGCCCCCACCCTTCATTAGTCTTCCAAGCACAGTATGCCCTACAAGGGCCACCCATATCACACTAGGGCACCCGTTTTTGTATTTCTACATTTCTCCCCAACATTATTCATTATTTATTGTACAAACGCCTTTATTTCCAGTCCTTACATTCTCTTTTTGTCGTCACCTTTGGCGACTTGCTTCCTTTTGGCCACATGCAACCCATGTCACCCTTGGTTGGAGCATTACTTATCATCTACCCTTGCCGGCATCGTCCATACCTTCAAAGCACCCCACAGGTCACTTACCTCTACCCTCTGAATTTGTTCACCTTGTCCCGCCTCTGGTACAAATTATCCCTAGGTCTTTTCATCCCCCTGACACTTGACCTCGTTACACAGTTGCGGCCACTTTTTATCTCATACATCCTCCAACCAAGGGCAGTCTTGAGTCTTCTCGGTTCTTGATTTTGTCCATGTACCTCTGCCACTTCCTCACCTCAGTAGATTCTATGAAGCCCTTTTGCTTTCGGGAGTCATGTTCCCCTTTTGTCGACATCAGCACAATTTTCCAAAAGGGCAACAGTATCTTGATTCTCATTCTCCATTCAATGAGCGATCTCGGACGACACAGGGTGAAACACCATTGCTCCATGCTGTCGTTGGCCCCCATAACATTCGACGCCAACACTTTCTCATGTTACGGTGGGTCTTACTTTGCGACTATTGCAGTTATTTCTCTCATTTGCCGAAGACCACTGAACTGGGCTAGGCTATCAATGCCCACATAATCGCTGCTATTTATTACCGTGATCACTGCTTATTGTTCCGAGCATGTTTACTTACAGAATTGTCTTTTGCCTTTATTTACAACCGCCCCCGAAGGCGCTGCAGTTGTCTACACCAACACTTTCGTCATCTTCTTTTTCAGAGTTACATAACATGAGCATGGGGTATGCCCGCCTCGTTTGTACACAGTTGTATATTTTACGCACCTTATGGAATGTCGGGTCCTACCAGTTCCTTTCTCCTCCAAAGGATTTCTCTGAACGATCCCACTATTGCTCTATCTTACAACAACATTCTCAGTAGAAGAAACATTGATGGATTTCGGCTATACGTATGCTCCTAACCTCATCCATTAGGGGGCATCTGTTATCAATGAAATTTCGTCAGCACATGGTTACAAGAACTCAGCATCGTCAAAACAATAATGAAGTCATTCATGGCCATGAATTAATCCCACAGCATTCAAAAAGGGCAAAAAACTATACAAAGTAGTGCAAAATTGAAGAGCTCTTTACAGAAATTGGGTGCGTGCGCACATGCGCGGAACATAAACGTAGAATGCGTGCATACATGCATGATGCACGGTTGTTAGCACAAAAATCCGCGCACCTGCTAAACGGTGCATTTATTGAAGTGGTCGGCCACCCAACCACTTATGGATCAGCTCCCAAGCCAATTTTAATCTCAAATCTGAGCTGAATCCGAATGGTAGGCTGGTCAAATACCTAATAATGCCCTAAATGGCCTCTTTTCACACTACAAAGCAGTTACACAAAAGCCCAAAGCAATGCTATAAAAAGCCATGAATGCACCTCATTTTCTCAACGAATTTCATGTAATGTTATGCTGCCTATATTGTTTTAAGGACTCCATCCTTGACAAGAGCACATTGTCACCATTTCATTGAGAAATCCACCTCTCCATTGAGTGGATTTGCAAGGAGTTCTTTCATCACCATTTTCATTTTTCTTGTTGTAAGGAGAGCAAGCTTGTGAGGGTCCAAGAGCCTTCCCTTGGAGGAAGAAGGGACTCATAGTCCCCTTTCTTCTTGGTGCTTTGATTTCATCAATAGATCAACCTAAAAACATTGGTGACATGGGTCTTTTTGTGTTTGTTATCTCTATGTCCCTATGCCTATGATTTTTGTTTTTATTAGTTTAATTATTGCTTATAGTTTTGTTTTTCTTTCTCTAACTCTTTCCTCTATAGCTGTCATGCTCAGCAGGACCCAATTGGGAATGTAAGCACCTCTTATTTTCTCACCAAGGTGATGAAAAGGGTGCAACAGATTGGCGACTCCACTGGGGAAAGGTATCAAATTCCTACCTCATTTGGGTTTATTTTTCTCTTCTTTTAGTTTGATTAACTTGCAGGTGCACAAACCGGCCTAGGCTGACCTGCCAACCATCCAATTCAAAGGAGAATTGAGAGAAATCCATCCGGATTTTTCTTTCTCGGCCGCTTGTCATAGGTGCATAGGTATTCTACCCCACAGACGCGCATCGTGCGCGTATGCGCTTATCTGACAACCATTCTCTGCGTGCATGCACTTTCAAACATATCTCTGTTTGTCTGTCTGCGCTCTATGCACCTCTGTCTGCACTAGGGGCCGCACATTTAAACAAAATTTCACATTGTCAGTTGTTGGGATGTGGGGAAGGTCATTTTCCTTCTTAAAAATGATGTTAAGCATGCTCTAAACACTGCACTACACTTAGTCCCCTCGTCATATAAAGGGGTTATTCAAGCACACATAGGCACTTAGGAGGATAAAAATCAATTTTCCTTATTTTCTTTTTGCCACATGGATGGCTTGTTTTGACTTGCAATCTAAGGTGAACATCAATTTTAATCACATCTAAACTTACATTGGGACTAGAATTTGAATTACAATTGCTTAATATGCTCTTCTCTCGCGCATTCAAGCGACCTTGAGAATCAGAACAAGATTGTAAACCAATTTCATCTCCCTTAAACAAAATTTAAAAACTTTAAGGAGAGGACAACGGCCCTTCTTGGGACCCCTCTTAGTTTTCTTTTTCAAACACATTTTAATATTGTAACGGGCCCATACATGCCCACATGCTACAAAGATAGGATAGTGTTTGGAATTGTTCTTTCTTAGATCAAAACACTAGGAAAGTTTAAAGGTTTGTAACGGGCCCATACATGCCCACATGTTCAATCTAGGATAGTTTCAAGCTTTTCTA
>ML790355.1:379250-395147 GCA_009831015.1 Picea engelmannii | reverse complement strand
TCTTCGGAAACCCCTGTTAGCTGCGGAAAGTGAATACTTTCCACAGCGCACCCTTTGATATGAAAACTCACTTTAGCTGCGGAAAGCAAAACAACGTGCCACATCATTAAAAAACGTTTCTTAGCGCGAAAGCCAGTACTCTCAGTATCGTGCCACGTGCGAACTGTCTGTCGAGCTTTTCGCGCCTCGTTACTTTCCACAGCACTTTGAACTGATGAAACAGCGCTGTTAGCTGTTGAAAGCTATCACTTTCCACAGCACACAATAGGCCCTGAAACATGACGTTAGCTGTTGAAAGCAAACAGTCATATTTTCGAAATAGAAGACTTTATTTTCGATTATTTCCTAAGACACACCAAAAAACCAAAATTTTTCTGAACTGAAAAAACTCAAAAATGACTTGAAGCTACTACTGAAAGCTATGATATCCACCCAAAACTCGGCCGAAAGGACGGTTTCGTTTTGGGAGTTAACAGGCGTAGTCACTAATTTCTTCTTCAATGCATCCAAACCCTTCTTATAGTCCTCATTTGAATGGAACATAGCTTCTTTCTTTAACAAATTCTCCATAGGTGTTGTAATCTGTGCATACCCCTTAATGAACTTCCTGTAATATCCTATATGACCCAAGGTTTCTCTCAACTTTTTGGCTGATGTGGGTGGTTGTAACCTCAAAATCACTACAATCTTGGAAGGATCCACTAATAAGCCTTGCTTATATACCACATGGCCCAACAAAATTCCAAATGGCACACAAAAAATGAATTTCTTCAAATTCAGTGAAATATGACATTGTCTACACCTATCTAACATTAACATGAGTACTTATATTTGATATTTCAATAGACTAAACATATTCCAATCATCTAAGTACACTTCAAGGAAATTATGAATAAATTCCTTCAATGTTGCAACATCAACTCTTGAAAAAACTGTAGGTGCATTCTTCAGTCCAAAGGGCATCATTGTGTAGTGATAACTTCTCCACTTTGTTGCAAAATTATTCTTATACCTATCTTCCTATGCAATCCTTATCTAGTTATATCCTCGGAATAAATTTGTGAAAGAATAAGCCTCCTTCCCTCCTACATTATCTAGCACTTCATCTATGAAAGGTGTTGGAAATGGATCATGTAGACATGCATCATTTAGCTTCCTCAAGTCTAAAAAATTATTGATTCCTCCTGTTTTTTTTATCTTGTACTACCATGGGACTGATCCATTATGATTCCACCACTGGTTCAATAATCCCTACTTCCAACATTTGTTCAATTCCTGCTTTCACCTTCTCTTTATACTTTGGATTTAACCTATAGGGTCTCTATCTCACTAGCTTAGCATCTGGTTTCAAAGGAAAATTCATTTCTCCTAAATTCCCATCTATCCCCTTCATCTATGATAATGTAGTTGGGAATATATCTTGATACTCGTGTAGTAAGTATGCCATACTCTCCACAGTTTCATCATTCCAATAATCTCCTATCTGTGCAAACTTTGGATTTTCTTCTCACCCAATATTTACCTTCTGTGTATTTATTAGATATGCATACACAGTGGATTCAATATATGGTCCTTATACTCTGTGTTCCCCCTCATTTTTAGGAACTTGTATATGCCTTGGATCTTCCTCCTCATATTCTTCTTTAGCAAAATCATAACATTCCAATAATTCATGAACAATCATAGAATCCTAATGCACACTACACATCGGTACCAACTCCATTGGCCCTTCTTCTAAAAACATATTGGCTTGAATGAACTGTAAAGCTACATCTATTGATGGATATTCATGTTCAAAATTAAATGTTACCTTGAACCTCTGAGTTATCTCATCCCAATTTATTTTTTCTCTGCGCATTTCTAGTTCCATGTACCAATTCTTTGGAATTGTATCTAGTGTATGTATAAACCTGTGTTGATTCCTTCTTTGGGATTGAGATCCATATGTCTCTACACTGCTCAACATGATTTTTTTTATCACTTACCCCTATATACTTCTGCGCAATGTACTCAACCTTGGTATGAAATCTCACTTGCATTAGTCTTCTACACTACGACTAGTATTCCATTCCCTCCTTATGTGCAACCCACCATCTGGCTAGAGTCACCTTAAAGACAACATCTAATTACAATAACCTTTTGTGTTCATGTACCTTTAACTCAAAATCTTGTACAAAATATTCTATGTCATTCAAACCATCATATTTGGGAAGGTCAAATAGCTCCATTCCAATCCAGCACAATGATCGAGTAATGCATGCACATGATCTAGTTGATACTTCATGCATCCTTTGTTGCCAATTTTCTAGACCTTCCTCTGAGTCTGATGCACATGAGATAATTCTTATCGAACTTAGTGCACCATCTATAGTGGGGTTAACATAGTCATCTATTTGTGTAGTCATATTATACAAGTTGTCAATTTTGTTCCCTCTAGTTGGTTTGATGTATCTCTTTCCTTCTGTCAGATCCAATGGTGTAGTGACCTTCAAGTCTCCTACCTCAAATATCATTTCCATCTTTTTCAGGTTAATAATTGTCTAATTTTCAAAGGCCCATTCTAACCCCATTAGTTCTATATATGGCTGACTATCATCCACGATCTCGATGACTTCAAAATCTGCTACACTACACACCCTATATATATTCACAGGTACTCCCATCAGTCAACCAATCAGGACTATCTTGTGTTGGTTTTCCAATCTTAACTAGATTAGAGACCAAATCAACTTGGGTTTCTTCATCATTTCCCATGTCTACTTTGGTAACACATTTACATCAGAACCCAAGTCTAAAATAACACTGTCCACATCATATTCCCCAATCTGTGCACTTAGTGCAAACTCTCCATTGGTCCTCCTCTTACGCAATACCTAATTCACTATCATTTATGCGACAAGAATTTCCCTTTCTTGTGCTCAATGATCAATCATTTCACATAATTCATTCAATGCAGTTTCATCTTTCATCAATTCTACACAACTTCTTAGAAACTCTCTTAGAGTACTTACCTTCTCAAGTGGATTTTATGGTATAGTACGATCATAGACAAGTGGCGTAGATGATGTTGAGTCTACCCAATCTGGTTGTAATATCTCTTTTCCTGCCCTATGGTACATCTCCTTCTCTTGTTGAGGGTCAAATGTCGGCATAGTCTATGTTTATTTCCTCACCCATTGCTCGATATTCTTCCCTCCATTCATCGCATCAACCCATGGTCTAGTTCCTCCATGAATAACAACTGTTATTATAGGTCCTTCACTACATTCCTCGGCCGACATATTATGTACATTTTGATTCTTATTCCCTCTTTCTTTCCACTTCGAAAGTAGTTGAGTACAATTTTATGTCGCATGATCCAATGCTCTAGAATATGTGTAGGTTGTACAAGGATTCAAGTAGTCACAAGATAAATGTTTAGGTTGATTACAATTGTAGCATATTATTGGTCCTCTACCTTCTCTACCAACATTTCCTCTACCTCGACTTCTGCCAAATCCTCTTGGTTTTTCGGGATCAAAACCTCTCTGATTATTATATTTTGGACCACCTCCTTCTATCGAAACATTCTCCTCCTGAATATTATACATATCTACAATGCATTCTCTCATCAAATCAAATGTGTGACAATACTTCTCTTTGTGCCCGACTGAATTTCAAAAGTTACAAAATAAGTTCCTTGGCGTACTTTGGTATTTTTGTAGTAATATACACTCAGTCGAATGATGTCCCCATTTCTTATATATTTCATAATAGTCCCCTCTTGGTAGTGGATTCGGTGCTCCATTCACCAAATACTGTGCAGATGTTGGTAATTCATCCTTATGTTGTCCTTCAATCCTACACTTGGTACACCAGACGTGTTCCTGCTTCTCCTACCCTTTTGTAAGCTCTCCTAATTTAATTTATAAGGAAACTAATTGCATCTGGACTTGCACCATCCCTCCACCGTCTACTATAGGAGATGCTTCTAACTTCATCATAATATCCAAATCTTTAGGTTGTGACACAACCTTTTGTTGAATCAACGACCTGCAAATGTGTGGTAGTAGTCCTACAATAAACCATTTTTGGTGTTGTTGATCAAGGATATGGAATGTCAATCTACCCATTAAATCCTTAAATATTTTATCATAGTCCCAAATTGACTCATTCTACACGTGTTTGATTTCCTTCAATTCTATGATGTACTGCAACTCATACTTTGAATTCTTGAACTCCTTCAATAATGCTTGTCGAATTTCTTTTAAAGCCTTTTATTGTCCTATAGGTGTGGTACTCTATAGTTTCATATACCAAACTAATGCGCAACCTCTAAATGTTGTTTCCAATTGCAAAATCTTTACATCCTCATCTTGGAGATTCTTCACAGCCCAAATTGTTTCACATAAGAATAGATGTTGTTTTGGGTCCTATGACCCAACTCCCTAGAAATCAAGTAATCTCATTGTGTTTTCTAACCTTTCCATGTTGTTTTTTGTCATACCTCCCCTCAACGTTTCTGGATGACTCTGACTCGATGCATTGGTTTCATTGCTTTGGTTACTGCTACTATGACTTCCCCTACTAACTATAAGTTCTTTTGAAAAATCCTCAAAGGTTACTTATGATCTAGGTGACACACACAGGGTGATGGAATCGACATAGGATCTAGTCCGAATAGGACTTAACGACTCTTCTACTATAGGATTGAACTGATAATTATCTTCCTCTCCTTCTATGTATGATATTTCTATGATATGGACTATTGTGCAGGGTTCTATCCTCTTAAACTCACTATGTGACTCTCCTTTCTCATCACCAGTCTTCAACCTATTGTACCTTCTCCCACTTCATAGTACTCCAAAATCATCTTCCTCTTCTGATATACTTTCTTCATTTCTCTGCATCCTCAGTCCCTCCCCTCCTTCTTCATTTCTTCTTTTATTCTTTCCTACCTTCATATTGTCTTCTAGTCATTCCCCGGTTCCCCTATGTGCATGAAGCCCGTTAGAAATTAGAATCCATCACCATCACACACTTGTCACACAACAACATATTTATCCAGGTACCCAATGATTTCATAAACCTTCTGCGCTGACCCTTACATAATCCCTCTCTACAACACTATATGAATGTCTACAATCTATTGCAAATTATGCGATATAACCTCCCAATATACTGTTCAAATAGAAATCAATGGTGCGAAAAGTCTTATTATTTACAAATTCAATTGGCTTACCAACTCAAGATTCCAAATCCTTGGCGCTATAGTTCAGTACCTTCTAGTATTCTCCATTAATATTTCTAACCACTCAGTTCAGATAATCTAAAATTCACCAAAAAACGTCTCATGTAGCTTTGTGTACACGTACCTTTGCATCCATTTCTCATTTCTCGTTCGAGGGATTCTATTCTCTTTTTGAGAAAATTCTTGTTCCTTTCTTCCTAGCCATTCCATTATCTCTTTCTTATTTAACCTCTGAACCATTTGTTGGAATGTGGTTGTAAGAACCTAGGTTCAATTTACTCTACTTCAGCATCACTTGCATGCAAGTGAAGTCTCACACGAGGAATCTATTGGGGCTTCAGGAACCAAGTTTCTGTAGGGACAAGGGGATGGGAGGATATCATCATATTCATTCCTACTTCTCTACCTTATTCACTATATTCTTTGTCCATTTTCCCTTGATTAATTAAAAAAAATTATTATTTAGATCATTGTTGTTGTATTGGTTTCGTCACATGGGTGAGACAAAACACAACACTTGTATATTTAGTTAAGTTAGCTAAACAAGACAAAGGTTTATGAGTTGATTAGATAACCAAATACACATGAAACACGGAAAAAAAAATGTTAGAGAATATTGCAAGAACTAGAACCATGAAAAACAAAAAATGACCATCATATAGTTACCAATGGATCAATATATTGATAGGCTAACATCGTAGAGAAAGGAAGGGACTTATGAATCCCCTCTTCCTCCTTGGAAGGGATATTGAGTTTCCTAATAGAGAGCTCTTCTCTTCATGCAATGTAAAGTGACAATGGTGAAGAAATAAAATTCCAATCCTCTCAAGAGGTGAGTGGAATGGCCCTTGCTATAGTGCTTGAATGATTCCAAGAGAAAAGAGGATTCTCCAAGAAGAATTTTTGCACCATAACAATACCTTGAAGTTATTATTCTTTATAGCACACCCATGGAACATACTTATAGTGTCCATTCATGGAAAGATACAAATGGTTCATAGTGTGAACAAGGGGAATTTTAGGGCACTTTCTAGCCCTTGACCAACCTCCAAGCTAGATTTCGCTCAGATCTCAGTGTCAAATCATGTTGGGGTTCGGACTAGAAGTGGTTGAGAGGCTGACAAGATTCATAAATGCATCATTCATAAGAAGTGTGCGGATTTTCTTGTAGACAATTGCACATCTTGTGTATAGTGCACATTGAGGGATGTGTTAGCCTGCACACTGTGCACGTGCTTCCTTTGGTGAATTTGTGCACTTTAATTTTTGAACCAAGTGTATAGTTTTGTGCCTCTTTTATGCATTTTGTTGTTACAGATGTACTAATTGCTGGTGGAATTGATGTCTTTCTTCAACCATTGTGTGAAATGTTGTGGACTATTTTTCAGTGATAACAGATGCCCCCTAATGTGTGAGGATAGGATCATATGTATAGATGAAATACATCAATGTTTATTTTGTTACGAATTCCATTGTAAGGAAGAGTGAAGAGAGGAATTGCAAGAGTGATCCATCAGAGGGAGAGGGAAAGTTGTGGGAAACAAACCTTTCTTTAGGGATAAAAAAATAGAATCTGTATACAAACGAGGTGGGCATGCCCCATGCTCGTGTCATGAAACCAAAATGTGGGACTGTAACTGAAGACATATGATTATGTAAATAGTTGCAACACCCTAGGGGCGGTTGATAATGACAGATGATGGTTTTGGCTGGTGAACTGGCTCTGAAGTGAGTAATGGATGGTTGTAAGAAGTGTCGATGACTCGTAGGCATTGATGGACTAAAAAATTCAGAGGTCTTCGACTGCTATGAAAAATTGCAACAGTCGCATAGTAAGACCCACCATAACATCAGAGTTTGTTGAAGTTGAATGTTATGGGGGTCAATGGAATCAGAAAGCGATGATGACTCTCTTTGTTCCGTCCGAAACTCCTCATTGAAAATTTAATGAGATTCAAGATACTATCTCCCTTATGGAAATTGTTTTGAGGTCAATAGGAGGGGAGACGCGACGCCAAGAAGAAAAGGGATTCTTGAAATCCACTGAGTAATAGATGATATCAATTACTAATGAGTAACATGAACGAAGTCGAGATGTTGTGGGATTCAAGACTTCCTTGGTTGGAGTCTTGAGGGATGATTGGAAGCAACCGTAAAAGTGGATCTAGCATCAGGGGGACAACTAGATACATGGTTAAACTGTGTCAGAGGCTAACAAAGTGGGAAAACTTAGATACCCCGGCTACATGGATTTGGGATACTCGGGGTTTGTGAATGATGTTGATATGAAAAAATGGTGGATGCCCCAACCAAGGGAGACATGGGTTTCTTTGACAAGTAGAAAGAAGGACATCAAGGATGATGACTAAAAAGATATGTATATGCTGGAAACAAGGGCTTTATACAATTACCAAATAAATAAAGAATAATTTGGGTTGAGTATACAGATAGAAAAATGGGTTCCCCAGTGAAAAATGTCTTGGCCTATTTAGAGCACAAGTTTGTGAAAGAAAACTGGTGGAGGGTGGGGGGCCCATGGGTGGGTTTTTGTATTAGGTAAGTGGATGGAGGACAATCTGCAGGTCGGCAAACTAATGGTCATTGATATGGAGGGTGAATGAAACTGCGGGGGTGCAGCCAATAGAACCAAGTGTAAGATGATATGACTCAGGAGTCCATTGGGAGGGTTAGCAATATGATGAGAAGAAGTATGGGTTTCATTCTCAGAGGTGAAAAATACTATCGGGACTCCCAACACTATGGGGTGAAATTAGCATGAGTGTCAAGTTGCCAAGGGGAACTATGAATGGGACAAATCATGTGGGGGACAGTGTTATCAGATGATAGTACCAAAATATAGTAGAGGTAAAGATACTACAGAGTCGAATGTAGGGACCCTAGAGGTAAATTTCAGAGGGTGTGACTGGGATATACAATTATTAACAGAGGGATTAACTACATGTCAGTGTCATAAATATACCTGAAAGGGATGTAAGTTTGTTGAACAAGTACCTGCACACATAAAAACCAAATACCTGACATGAACAATATCTGATGATAAAGAACATATAAAAGCTATTTGATAAAACTGAAAGTGAGCATGCGTACCTGAACGTGGCGTGAAAAAAAATGTTCCTTTGGGGAAAAGTGTGGATGATAACTCAGGGAATGTGAATGTAGATGGTGGGATCAAGGTCTCGTGGCTAAGAACAAATAAAAAAATGGAGGTTTTGGGATCTTGTAATAGAAGGTGGAAGCTAGGAAAAAGGGCCTATATATGGATGGTGAGCCCAAAATGCCACCTCATTTGTACCTGACACTATTGTTGATCTGACGAGAGAGTTGTGAGGATACTTTGAGATTACGAGAGCATGAGGCTAACGATCTGGGAGAAGTGAGAGATAGGTTAGTGTCCCTATCATCCCTCATTGTGTGAATTGGATAGATTGTGGGTAGAGGTTGTTCGAAGGGTTGTACAGAAGTTTTTTAGGGTAGAGGACCACAAGTGTGCAGGAAAATATAGAATACCTACTCATGTGTGTGAAGATATAACTCAATTTCCCGCACATTATGTGCGGGATTTTCAAAAACATTCTCGCATGGTGAATGTGCAGTTGTGTCAAGAAATCTCGAGCATGATGTGCGGTTTTGTAGGTAACAGTTGCACACGTGTGCGTGAGATGGACGGGCAGGTGCACATTGGATGCGCACTTGTCGGGGTAACAACTGTGTACCTATGTGCGGATGTAAGTGAAACAATTGTGCATTAGTGTTCATTTTTTCGAAGAAAAGTCACCCATAGGTGCAAAACTGCATCGGGGAAGGCAACACACTATGGGCAGGCTAAGGGGTGCATGATGTTTTAATATTTTTTATTTTTTATGGATGATGTGTTTGATTCAGTGTTCTTGGGTGACTGTAGGTGATCAACAAAGTTGAATACGATGTTGATCCACTGGTGGGAGAAGGACTGGGACCGGTTGTGAAGGCTATGAGGGCACATCCTAGTGTACGTGAACACTTGGTAGCCTGTGGGTTTCTCAAGTTTTTTTTACTGTCCCTTGATACGGTTGCAAGAGTTCCTACTCTAGTTTCTGATCAGGATGTGAAGCACTGATCTACAGTGCTTCATGGTGAGGGGTGAGTAGCTGACATTTTCTACGATAGAGGACATGTATTTTTTGATAGGACTCCCATTCTGTGGGAGGGCACTAGCCATTGATCCCCATCTACAAGGGGAGGACAAGGTGGAGATCATGGTGAATCAACATTGTTCTGGGTTGAACCCTATGTCAGGTTCGATTGTCTGGATTGAGGCCATCGATGACTTGTTGATCGAGTGTATCACGACCATGGTGGTGAGGATATACAGATCCTTGGGCACTCAGTGAATCACTGGTGGTCAGCTAAGGGTGGTAGAGGAGGTCCTGGATGGGGACCTGTTTGCATGGGGTGTGCTGATGCACACCAGGATGATGTCCTAGCTGAACCAGTGTCGGTGTGCCGAATCCAGTGACTTTGCATTTGGGTCAATTTTGGTGGCCTAGTTTTTGGAGAGGGTGCCTCTATTGTGCCCACAGATTCTACTAGAGCCAGCGTCACAGAGAGAACTACGATTGATGCGATGGGAACATGTGTTGGATTGGCATGGAGGAGGGGAGGGTGGCCACCACTTCATGGCCATGGTGTCTTGAATGTGGCATCAAATTCCATAGGTGATCCTACGATATCCATACGCAAGTATAGACGATAAATAGAAGGACTGGGTCCAAAGAGGTACGTGTTGTATCTGTTTATTTTGATTTTGGTAGATAGAATTTATCATACATGTATATGGATGATGACATTATATCAGTGTTTTTTTGCAGATGTTGGACCCTGGGGGTGAGAGGCAGAGGTCGTTTAGGATATGGCTCAATGGGAGTAGGCTTAATAGGAGCCTACAGAGCCAAGGGTTGGGCAGAGGCACCAGCGAGATGACGTCGGTGCAGGACCAACCAGAGAGCCATAGGGTGATGCGAAATCCATGGTAGAGGATCTTTGTCGATGGTTCGAGCGGGTCCTTCAGGGTGTTCCTAAGGGCATATGGGCCCACATCTAGGATGAGGAGGTCCTGGACCAGTGTGTGGGGGTATCGGTAGAGTGGCGGATGTTGATCCACAGAGTAGCAGTGGCACGGGAAATGATGACTGGTCAACTTCCTCTTGGAGCTGGAGGGCCCCCAGCTAGTGGGGAACCTCTGGATGACAGGGGACCTAGGGAGGGGCTTTAGGGGCACCTTGAGAATTGATTTTTGTATGTACGTATTTGGGACCCCGATTTTGTGGAGGGTGGTTGATACCCATTTTTGTTCTCATAGGGATGATGGGATTCATGAGCCTACGGGCAGTTTTATATCTATTTTTTGTAAAAACAATTAATGACCTTGATGATAGATATGATGGATACATTTTTCATGCGTGTCTTTATGTTTTGTGTTTTATGATGTATGATGTCTACTGCTACTTGTTGACAAATGTATGATGTTGCGTATATTATGTTTTTAATGTGATAAATGCCAATCTAATACTAGGTTAGCCATGTGATCTAATACTTGATTGAAGTTTCTTGGAATATGTGTAAATGTGATGGAACCAAAGTTGTGAGAGAGGAGTCTAACTTGCAGTTATTTGCGAAAGAGGTAAGGATCGTGAACATGATACATGTTTTTGAGCTACAGGATGACAAGATGGGAATATAATAGAATGTTAAGGTGATGAACATGGTGGTGACTGGACTCGGTGAGGAGACCAATGATGAAATCATATTCATCTTGGTTGTTGGTGGTTGGAACTAAGAATATGCCACCAGAATGGACTATTATATGCAAGGTGGTATAGATGGCCGAAGTGGCTGAAGCGAGATTTTGGGTCCAGTGGCTGGCACCGTCAGCGTAACCAATGTATTAGGATAATGGATGATGCATTTTTAACTAACACGGGTGATATATCAGACATGAGGAGTGGTGGAAGCAAAGAAGACTAAAAACTCTACAAATGTGTACAAAGAGAAACCTAAGGTAGGGGGGCTATGATTAGGTATAAAAATTCTTTAAGTACAACCTGTTGACGGGTTCCTTGAGAGGGTAGCCTTCTAGAGAGGCCAAGATGTAGGCTCCTTTAGTGAGGAATTGTTGGATGATGAAGGGGTCATGCCATAATGATTTGAATTTCCCATGGCCCAGAGTGTCATGGGTGATATCATAGGATAGAACAAGATCACCTTCATTAAATGATAAAAGGTTGACATGGAGATCGAAGGTGGATTTGGACCATTTTTTGACTGCTTCATTGTGGTGTAATGAAGATTGACAATCCTCATCAAGTGACTCTAAGGTCTGCAGGCACTGCTCCATTGGAGTAGTGTCAAGTAAGATCTCTATGGAAATGCATAATGTGGGGATTTCGCACTCGATGGGGAGGTTGGATTCGATCCCATGGACGAGGTGGAACGGTGTAAAACCAGTGGTAGTTTTGACTACCGTGTGATAGGCCCATAAAGTGGAAAACAACATATGATGCCAATTTGTCTTATGTTTGTTGACGGTGTGTTGTAGCATGGTTTTGAGGACTTTATTGACAACCTCAACCTATCCAATGGACTAAGGGTAGTATGGGGAGGCAAACTCATGGGTGAAGCCTAATTTTGAGGAGAGTTCTACAAATATCTCATTCTCAAAATGTTTACCATGATTAGTAACTAATTGTTGTGGGACTCTGAACCGGGTAATGACATGGTTGAAAAAAAAAGCATTGTTGTGTCAGCAATGTTGTTAAATGTGGGCACGGCTTCAGCCCATTTGGTAAAATAATCCAATGCCACAACAATGTACTTGTGTCCATTACATATGGAGGATGGAAATTCAAGAAATTGATGCCCCATTTACAGAAGGAGCCAACTGTGATGACTGGGTGTAGAAGGGATGGTGGATCTCATGCTTTGTTTTCATAAAGCTAGTTTTTGTTGCATCACTTAAAAGCATGGATGCAGTCATGAAACAAAGTGGGCTATAAGTACCCTACTTGAATGATTTTTTGGGTGGTGTACACACCCGAGAGGTGACCACCGCAAGTGTCGTTGTGAAAATCATTCAAGACTCTATCGTCCTCGTCAATGCTAAGACATCGTCGAAGGATGGTATCGACCCCTCATCGGTAAAGAATGTCCCTGATGAGGAGGTATCAAGGAGCGTGATGAAGAATGCATCGATGCTCATCCTAAGAGAGGTGAGACCCAAACTTTTGTTTACGAAGGTAGATGAGGAGGTCTCTATACCAGGGGTTGTTAGAGGGGATGAAGAAGAGGTTTTCATCGAAGAAATCCTCATTGATGGCGGAAGCTTTGGCGTCCAAGGGAAAATCCGTAATGAGTTCGGCTAGGAAAAGAGATTTCTTGCTTTTGGTAGTAGAGAATTCTAGATCATATTCCTAGACGATAACGATCCATCAAGAAAAAATTTTGTTGATCTGTCGTCTACTAAGTAATGAATGGGGTTGGAATCTGCTATGACCTTGGTAGTTTGAAGCATAATGTAATGTACTTCTAATGTGAGTTTTTCATCATGATTATATTTCAAGGGTGGCCCTAAAATATTTTTACTAATGTAGTAAATCACATGTTCACACCCATCATCCCCTGATTGGACAAGGAATCCTGCAACTGAGACAATTGAGGCTGAAAGTAGAGGATGTAATAGTGATCATAGTCTAGGGGAATAATCAAACGGACATTGTATAAGGAGGATTTTAAATCATCAAAAGTTGTTTGAACATGTTCATCCCATCGAAACGGGATATCATGTCGCACTAGGTGGAGGAAACTATGTGAGCGAGTGGCATAGTCTGGGAAAAGGCAATGTAAAAAGTTGGCTTTTCCTTGCAATCTCTGTAGTTCTCATAAATTCCTAGGTGGTGGAATTTTTGTGATAGCTTGGACCTTTAGGGGATCCATAGTGATGCCATGTTGGGAGACAATGAACCCAAGGAGGCACCCAACAATGATGAAAAAGACACACTTGAGGGGGTTCAAGCGGATATTATATTGGCGACATCATTGGAAAACGATGCGTAAGTCATCTAAATGTTGGGTTCGCTTTTTAGATCGAGCAATGAGGTCGTCCAAATAAGCTAGGATGATGCAAGAAAGATCATGAGGTCATCCAAATAAGCTAGAATGTAGAGGCAATGTTTTTTATCCCAAAGGGCATTATGCGATAAGAAAAGGTACCCCAAGGGGTTGTAAAAGCGGTTTTGTACTGATGTTCTAGGTGGATTTGAATTTGATTATATCTGAGGAGCCCATCCATAAAGGACAGTGCCTCATGGCTGGCACAATCATCAACGATTTGGTTGATGAAAGGGGTTGGGAAGTTGACTTTGGGAAATGCATGGTTTAGATTGTGAAATTTGGTCCAAACACGAATAGTTCCCTATTTTTTGTTAATGGGTATGGGGTTGGAGACCCAAAAAGTGTACGCAATGGGGTCAATGAACCCGACTGCATGTAACTTGTTAATTTCAACTTTGATAGTCGCATCTTTGGACAAGTGGAGGGGGCATTGCTTTTGACAAACATGGGCGATATATATCCATGTGTCGATTCAATGTTTGATTATAGAAGGATCGAAGCGAGGCATCTCCGTATATGACCAGGAAAAAATATCTCGGTATTCCTGAAAGAGAGGTTTGTAAGCAATAAGTTCTTCAGGGGAGCATGCAGCACCAATGGTGATCTCTTCTATGATGCCTGGTTTAATGGAAATGTTAATTTTAATTGTGGGGGAGATATTGGCCATCTTTCCTTCTTCAAAATCATCGGGGGCAGGGATGGGGTTTTTGAACCAGTCAATATGCCCTGGTGGAATAAAATCCTTGGTTTTGATTGCACACATGGAGGCTTGGGTAGGAGGGTGAAAGACCTCATGTGAGAGAAAAATTTCTCGATGATGGAGCACATTTCATGGGAAATTAGTGGTAGTCATTTACTCAAGGATATCTTTGTCGCAGTGGAAAATGCGAGAATACATGGGATCCTTGGAGGTGGCAGGGGGAACTGTCAATGGGTAAGTGTTATTTTCCTCAAGTGGTGAGGAAGTAGAAGGGATATCATGTACAAGGTGCGATGGCCCTCTGGACCTAAACCAAATGTCAAGACACTGTGGGGGATATCTCATTTTCTTGGGGACTGATGACGAAATATAACGAATGTCAGTAATATGAGAATCAATAGGGAGTTCCTAAGAGGGCTCTGGCCGAGATGTGTGGTGTATTGTGGCTAATGTTTGGTGGAATTGAGGTAGAGTTGGGAAATGATGAGTGTAATGGCCATATTATGAGCATACAAAACACGAGA
Organism: Picea engelmannii; assembly: GCA_009831015.1. Lineage (NCBI taxonomy): Eukaryota > Viridiplantae > Streptophyta > Pinopsida > Pinales > Pinaceae > Picea > Picea engelmannii. The sequence goes on along the minus strand of ML790355.1, from coordinate 380,527 downwards.
AAATTGGTCCATAACCCTTTCTTCCAAGTGGTTGAGGACTCTGTAGTAGTGGTGGACATACTTGGGGGAGTAGCAAGCAATGGGGTTTCTTTGGGAAGATGGATAAGATTACATAAATCAAGAAGAGTAGGACACTTTTATTGGGGTGTCCTTATCTTTCGCATAGTGCACAAGGAGAGTGAGCTCAGGGAGGGAGTAGAGCTATGGGCTCGTTCTTCCTTCTTCTACCCCCAGTGGTGGTGGTGTTGTTTCTAGTTGGGGGTGAGGGTGGTGTGAGAGGAGAATGTACTGGGATTTGAATCGGTAATCCCTCTGGCTGGGGAGAAAGAGATGGTGGAGGAACCATAGAGGGTGGATGCAGATACCATACAGGGATGGCAAGAACCATGTTGGGAAGGGTGAGAGTAGAATCTACTTGGAATTCTTGGAATCCAGGTGGGGGATAGAAAAAGGGGATTTGGGCAATGGCATGGGGGATTGTTTCCCATACTGGGATTTTCCCTTGGAGGGGGGTAAATCCAGGATAAGTGGTGTAGTGATGTTTTCATGGAATTCCTGAGGTAGTGGTTCTTCGACTAGTGGAACTTAGATGTGGGGAGGGGACTCAATGAGAGGAGTATTGTCTCTGATATTTGTTCTGTTAGATGATACTACACACATTTGAGATGAAATAGAAGGGTTGAGGAGAGGTGGCATTCCATGAAAAGTTCCTAACAAAAATGGGTCCTTGAATATTCCAGGACCGATGTTGATGACCATAAAAGCATCCAAGTTAGCCCAGACAAGAAGGAGGATGTTATCAATTTTGGCGGAATGATTGGGCTCGTAATGTGTAAGTTTTTCAATGGTGACAATTTTCCTATTGTGGGGGAACATCATCATACGAAACACATAATAGGCTACAACCTTCATAGCATACATGTAGCTACGTCCAAACAAGATATCGTAATCAAGTGGGGCATCGATAACTTCAATGTCGATGAGGATGGTTTTTCCTCAAAGTTCTATAGAGACATTTTGGAAGAGCCCTTCTGGGGATGATGGTTGACTGTTGTAAGCTCTTAGTGTGATGGAAGATGGTACTAGCTCAAGTGAGTTGAGTTTTTTCCATACTAATTTGGACATGATGCATGTGGATTGCAAGATACCAGATATATAAAATATGCAGAACAGAAACGAAATGCTAGAAATAACAGAATAACAGTGAAATATCCAGCATAATCTTCACAATACACAGAAATGATATACGAAATAGCAACAGAAATAGCACTTGAACA
>ML790355.1:308660-368790 GCA_009831015.1 Picea engelmannii | reverse complement strand
TATATATATATATATATATATATATATATATATATATATATATATGTTATAGTATCTTGGAAGAATTAGAAACATGAAAAGCAAAAAATGAACATCATATAGCTACCAATGGATCAATATATTGATAGGCTAACACTGTAGAGAAAGGCAGGGACTTATGAATCCCCTCTTCCTCTTTGGGAGGGCTCTAGAGTTCCCTAATAGAGATATATTCTCTTCATGAAATGGAAAGTGACAATGGTTAAGAAATACAATGCCAATCCTCTCAAGAGGTGAGTGGAATGTCCCTTGCTATAGTGCTTGAATGATTCCAAGAGAAAAGAGGATTCTCCAAGACAATTCTTGCAGCATAGCAATACCATGAAGTTCTTCTTCTTTCTAGCACACCCATGGCACATATTTATAGTGTCCATTCATGACGAGATACAATTGGTTCATAGTGTGAACAAGGGGCCTTTTAGGTCACTTCCTAGCCCTTAACCATCCTCCAAGCTATATTTCGCTCAGATCTGAGTGTCAAATAATGTTGGGGTTCGAACTAGAAGTGGTTGAGAGGCCAACAAGATTCATAAATGTGTTTTTCATGAGAAGTGCATGGATTTTCTCATAGATATTCGTGCATCTTGCACATAGTGCATGTTGAGGGCTATGTTATCATGCGCAATGTGCATGCACTTCCTTTAGTGAATTTGTGCACTTTAGTTTTTGAACCAAGTGTATATTTTTGTGCCTTTTTTATGGATTTTGATGTTGTAGATGTACTAATTACTGTTAGAATTGATGTATTTATTCAACCATTGTGTGCAATGTTGCAGACAATTTTTTAGTGATAAAAATTGTGACATAGATTGCAAACTAAACTTTTCACTGTAACATTCATCTTTACTGTGCATTAATCACCTACTACGCATATCTAGAGCTAGTTATGCATAAATAGAGCATTCATGAAAAATAGCATAAAAATACATTCAGACAAAAAACTCAACGTGTTTCACCCAAACTTTGTTCTACATCCACAATGACTAGCTTCTTTATTATTCTTTATGCAATTCATCTCAGGATTGCGCACTGCACTTAAAATAGATACATCATGATGTAATTGTCCATCCTTGCTAGTCGCTCTACAATGCAAGCCTCTCTATGAAAAAATATCCCTAAACCTTCAGACATAGAATCTATCTCATCCCGAGTCGATTCTCTCCATCTATTCTCTGGCTCTTTGTGAACCGCATTCTTCCCAACCCATTACATATTTATACATAGAATTTAGGGCTAAAAACCCTACTTGTTTATCCCCAAAAACCCTATGACAACTCATGCCAACTCATTGTTCAGGTGTGATTTTCTTGTCTTTGTGCCTGCATCCTTATTTTACATTCCAAACTGCTGCTATTCCTTATTTTTCATGTGTACCTAGTTTTTCATGTCTAACTATTGTCGTTCCTGTTTTTTCGCACACCCTCATTCTTCTTTCTTTGAACTGCATGTCCAACAGAGACTCCAAGTGGCATATATTTCTAAAATACTGTGGGGCCCTACATAGGTAGATCCAAAAGGAAATGTAGTTTTTGGACATCTTGTCATCGGTAGCCGCTTATCAATATGTTGTCAAGATCAAGAAAAATTTTAAGCAAAGGAATGAGCGAGAGTTTGAATCTATGAATGCATCACAACAAAAGTCGGGAAAAGGCAACCCTGATTGTTATGATCCAATGCCTTAAAAATGATAAAAGGTCAATGAATTACATTCCACTTTGAGGGGGAAACCTCTGTTTACAATATATCCAATTCAGAATACAATATGAGATGAGATCGTATGATCATAAGAATAGGTCTCCTTGATATATATAGGAGACAAAGGGGTATAATTATGATGAAAGGGTGCAATGAAGGGTTCTAGCCGACCTACACATATAACACCAGAAATGTAATAATTCAATATCTAGGGATTAATAATGGGTTTTATAATAACATGGGACTTTTAATATGTATTAACATGCCTATCATGTTCAAACAAGTGTTTTCCTCAACACTCGACTAACTATGAATGCTTCTACATGAATAACACATCTTCCCATGTCGCCTCTTCCTCTAGTAGGTTCCTCTATTTGACGAGGTAATCTGTAATCGTTTGATTTCTCAACTTATTGATTCTTGATTCAAGGATTTTTTTTGGCTCTAATATGATTTTACCTTCTTCATTGCTCTTTAGTAAAAGATTTTGGACCAGGATCTTATTTTCGATGACCTTATTTAAGAAAGAAACATGGAAGACTCGATGTACACATTAATATGGAGTCAAATCCAATTTGTAGTTCATACTTCCAATCCTTTGAAAAAACTTATAGGGACCATAATATTTGGGTGATAATTTATTGTCCTTCTTTTGTTTCTTGAGGGACATCTTTTTGTATGGTTGTAGCCTCAAAAATACCCAATCCCCCACTTCAAATTCCCTTTCACTTTGATTTTGATTTGCTTGTTGTTTCATCATATTCTGTGCCATAACCAAGTTGTCCCTCAATAGTTTGAGGACCTCTTGTTGCTTCCCTATGTGGTCCTCCACTTCTTGAACCTTTTCATTCCATTTTATGGGTGATGTAATGGATGAAGGATGATATCCATAAAGTGATAGAAATTGGGACATTTTTTATGAAGTATGAAAGGATGTGATGTACCACCATTCTACCAATGGAAACTGCTTGACCCATTGTGTATGTTTATCGGATGCAAAGAAAAAAATATATCCTTCTAGAAATTTATTCATAATATCAACTTTCCCATCGGATTGACAGTGGTAAGATGATTTGTGAGCCAATTGAGTACCCAAACAAGAAAATAATTTAGTCCAAAAAATTCCCATGAAAATAGAATCTTTGTTAGTTACAATAATCTTGGGGACTCCATGTAGCTTTTGAACTATTTACATGAATGTTGTGGCTACTATACTTGCTTCAAAAGGATGATAAAGAGAGAAAAAATGGGCATACTTTGTGTTGGACATGCATTTTGGAAACAATTTTCAGGAAAATACTAAGTATGGAGGATATGCACAGCAGCAAAAGAACGAAGACAGGGTAGGATCAGAGTGTGAAGTAAAGTCACATTCAAGCTCAAAAGTGCATAGTAAAAGAAAACTTAGTAGAGAATAATTAAGGGGAATAAAGCATGAAGATAGAGTGGGAGAAAAAGAAGGACAACAATTTGGCATGCCAAAAGAAGAAATACGCGCAAAGGCATTAATAATAACAGTTGAGAGTAAAAAAGAAGCATGCAGATGTAAAAGCAGGAAAAGCAAGCCCGAACAACAAGTGACAAGTAAACATGAGTTTTCATGAGTCATAATGAGTTGTAATAGGGTTTTTGGGATAAACAAAGTAGGGTTTTCTAGAGTACATGTATACATATGTAATGGGTTGGGAATATAAAGGTTCGGTTTGGTTCCGTTCTATTCAGGTTTGTTCATGAGGAGAGTGAGAAAATAGATTGAGAATCAAAGGGTCTATGTCTAATGGTTAGGGAGAAGTTGCAAAGAGATTCTTTCATTGTAGAGCGACTAGGAAATATGGAAAAATAGATAGCATGAGATCTCTATTATAAGCGCAATGCATAAGCCTGAGACGATTAAAAAAAGAATAATAAATAAGCCATTTGTTGTGGACATAGCCCAAAGTTGCATGAACCAAATTAATTATTGTGTCTTCTATTATGTGATTGATCATGTATATTATCTTTATCCAGGTTAGACCAGATTAGTCTATCACATGATCATTACGTAGTACTTATGAGTGTTACAACAAATAGCCTATGTTGCAATATGAAATATAATGGTTCTATATAAATAAATTCACTAATTAATCAAGGAATAACCCATAAGATAATGCACATAGAGTAGATAAGTAAGAAGGAAAAAGATGCTTACCTCCCCTTCCCTCTCTATTGTAGAAACTTGGTCCATGCAGCCCCAATAAATGCCTTTGGTGAGACTTCACTTGCATGTAGGTGATATCGAAAGGGCCAGTGTTTGAAGGTTTTTGTTGGTTAGTATAAATTGATCCTAAGGTCTTAAAACCTTTCAAAAACAAATGGTTCCATTGTTAGGACCCATAATCTATGATGGAGGGAATGTTTTGGAGGCTGACTAAGAAAGAGATCTCATAATGGATAGAAGGGAAGGAATGCAAATTTTCTCGAAAAGATAATAGAAACCCTTGGATGAGAGATGTGAAATAGATGCAAAGGTATGTGTACATAGAGTTGCATGAGATTTTATTTGATGAATTTTCGATTATTTTGAATGAGTGCTTGTAAATATTAGTGGAGAATACTATAAGGTATCGGACCGCAGCACCGAGGAACCAGACTCCTGAGTTGGTAAGGTAGCTAAATTATGTAAGAAATTAAACTTCTCCCGCAATTTATTTATGGTTGATAGTATATTGGGAGGTTATATTACATAATATGTAGTGGATTTCTCCCACTCATACAATGTTTTAGAAAGGGATTTATTCAAAATTCCACGTGGAAGGTTCATGAAATCGTTCGGTACATGGATAAAGATGTTGTTGTGAAACAAGTGTGTGATGAAAATGGAGTCTAGTTTCTAAGGGGATTTTCAAACATAGGGGAACCAGGGGATGACAAGAGGATTGTCTAAAGATAAGAGAGAATGAAAGAATAAATGAAGAAGGAAGGGAGGGAATGAGGATGCAAAGAACTAAATAAGTTATATCATAGGAATAAGACAAGTTTATATTACTACACAGTGGAAGAAGGTACACGAGGCAAAAGACTGGGGCTGAGAAATGAGAGTCACACAATGATGTTGGGGGAAGAGAACTATGTGCATTCCTCCAGATTGTAGAAATACCATACATAGAAGGAGACGAAAAAAATTATCATTTTATTCCTATAATAGAATATCTGGTAATTCCTACTCAAATAAGATCCTGTATTGATTCGACGACCCCATGTGTGTCACTTAGATCATAAATCACAGTCAAGGATTTTTCAAAAGAACTCATAGTTAGCAAGGGAAGAAAGAGTAGTAGTAGTTAGATAAGTGGAGGAATTTCCCAACATTAGAGTCAACCAACATTGCCTAGGGGAGGTACTACACAAAGAAACATGGTAGGGGTAGAAAACACCCTTAGACTTCTTGATTTCCAGGGAGTTGGTTCAAAGGACCCAAAACAACATCTATTTGTTTGCAAGACAATTTTGGATGCAAAGAATGTCCAGGATGAGGCCGTAAATATTGTGAGGTTGGAAACAATATTTAGAGGCTGCACATAAGTCTTGTACATGAAACTGCAGAATACCACGCCTACAGGACAAGCCATGACTTTGGCAAAAATTAGACAAGCATTATTGAAAGAGTTCAAGAATCCAAAGTCTGAATTGCAGTACATTACAAAGTTGAAGGAAATCAAACAGGTGTAGACTGAATCAGCGTTGGCACATAGGGGCAGACCCAAGGTTCAATTCTTCAACAATGCACCAACAAAAACCTAACTATCGTCCCTTTAGGCAACACCTGCGAAGAAGATGAAGTCTCACCCGAGGTAGAGGAAAGGGGGGTTGTAGGACTCGGGTGTCTACAACCTAGCTGGGACTTAGATATGTGATTACAGCACTTGATAGAGCACTTATCCAATAACATGCATTAGTTCTAGAGCCTTATTCACATCACAGGTTGAAACCCTTATTACAGATCATTACAGTAGTAATCAATATTAAGCACATCTAATCATTTAGCATATCGCATCAGCTCAGATATAGCATTCATTCATACATAAAGAACTAAGCATCAATGGATCTATCTATCATACATCAATATCAGTGCACTAAGCAAATAAATACATAAACAACATGAACAACATTGCACAAGGCACATCAACACAGGATATACATGGTTCACCCTAGTGTGGGGCTATGTCCACCAACTCTTCTTCTTCTTTATTGATCTTCAATATTTCTACATTCTTCAACTTCTGTGCACAAAGCCACAGAGTGCAACTTCGCACTGGACAGGTGATCTGTGCACAACGCACTAGATCCACCTTCCTCAAAACCAGATCAAGGCACAAAGCCTATTACAATCACTTACACTTAGCTCTACAAGTCTCAACACACAGTATGCACAAAATCCAGCAATTGTTCTTCACACTTAGCAACCTTTACATATTCTTGGATGAAGTCCTCTTAGACATACCTAGATAGACTTCGCTCTAACTCCTATCTATTTATTTATACATTACGAAAATGCCTAGACATGGTAAAACCATGGGCCGACATCCCATACCCATTACATAAACCCTAAAACCCTAAAATCCTACAAAATGAGAAAGATCCCACGATATCCGCTTCACCTGGGCACTCTGTCTTTGACCAGCCTGTCGAAGTCCCAAAAATGGTCAAACACGACCAATGTTTCCTCAAAACTTGGTCGAGGGCCAACATGCCCCCAACACTTACCTATGATGCATCCCAAGTCACTCTGATATCAGAAACACTGCTTCGAAGGCCTCGATCTTAGCTCGAGCTACCTCGACCTATTGTTTTGCCAAAGCCTCCTGCTCGATGAACTCCTGAACTACTTTCTCAGTGACAGGCCCTTCCAAGCATTGTTCCATGATTGTGACCACCTATTACAACTGTGAGCCTTGTCCTTTGATCTCTTCAAAAAGCATACAGGATTCATCTTGCACCAGCTGGAGTCTCTATGTAACCTCTATGACTATGCTCTAGATGGAAATGACATGTTGTTGGACTGTGCACTTCTCCTGTGGCCTCTTCATATTCTCAACTGTAGTAAGCAACTTCATCTTTTCTTGCATGGTGGACGCCTATTGCCTCGCCTCCTAGAGTTGTGTTTCCAATGTCCTCAACTTCGGTTCTTATGCAAGGCGTTCGTAGGTCTGGGCACTTCAGTCACTTAATTTCTTACATTCTAAGGCCAATGCCCTAATTTGTTCTACTGCCCTCCTGGTAGCTTCTTCCATCTGTTCGTGCACTTCTTGTTGAGTGCTAGGTATTGCTTTGATTTATAGCTCAATTACTCTTACTTGAAGCTGTTGAATGGCTTCGATGAGCTTCGCCACTTGCATCTCCATTGACTCTGGTTCCTCCTGTGCCAATCCCGACACAAAGCAAAGTGCTCTAGTCACTGCCTCCTTGATCGTAATCTTCTCTTCGAGTAGTTGGTCTTTTTCTTCCTGTATATTTTCATTGTTCTTCTCGAACTTCGCCTAAATTTCATTTTTCTCCTGCTACGCAACTCAAATTTTCTCTAAGGCCTCCTCCTTTTATTTCTTTAAGGCCTTTTTGTCCTACTCCTTTTCTTCTTGGGATCGATGAAATCGAGCCTCGATTTCATCTTCTAGCCTCCGTAATTGCGCAGGGTCATCGCCCAATTCTATACTTTCTGATGAAGAAGACGTAGTAGGCACTGTGTGGCTCAAGTGGATAGCTTGTTGTATGTCTTTGAGATCATTCTCTATTTTTTCATACATCGACTCCTTCTTTAATTCATGTCTCTACAAGATTTCTTCTAAAGAATCCTCTACGACTGTGATGATGAGGTCAACATCATCCACTATGAGAACATTCTTGGATTGAGGCTTGTTGGCGCGGTCCTTCTTTCTTGCCAAAGGTTTCTCCAGGAAAACCTTTCTCTTCTGCGATGCTTCTGCTGTGGTGAGGGGATCCTTTGGTGGTGTCACTTCACCTTCTTTATTCTTGTCTCCTTATTTCCCTCCTTCCTCTTGGTTCACTTCATCATCTCCTCCTCCTGTAGGTGAATTGGGCCTACTTTCATCTTATGCATTGTCCTCCTCATCAGTTTCTATGTCTTGGACATCTTCCTTTTTCTTCTTCTTATTTACAATGCTCTGTCCATCATACTCATTCTGGGTGACCAAAGGAATTATGATGATGTCGGGGCCGGAGAGTTTTGCATATTCGATCGGTACAAGGAATTCAGTTTTCCATTCTTTGGTTATCTCCTCCATATCTTCGTTAGTCCGTTTATAATAAGACTGCAGCTCCTCCTTACTTTCATCCCTGCGTGTGATGATGTAGATGAAGTGTCAGTCTGCATGGAAATTTGTTAGTTGAATGTATTGGTTCAAAGTGTTTAGGGTCATTCGAGGGAATGTTTCAAAGGAGTGCTTCAGCTGTAAATAGTATGCATGGAAATCTGCATTCGATTTCCACTACTTCGCCATATCACTCATGTACTACAAGGTAGAGAATCTTGTGGCCAATGGCTCCCATTGTTAGACTTCTGGGAAGGCTTCTCCTTCTGACATTTTCCAGGCGACAAATGCAATTAAAATTACTAACCAACTGAATTGAAATTCATATCCTTGGTCCTGCGCTTCGTGACATTCCTTCTCCAACTCATTGACACAGTAACTCGCCCAGTTCATCTACATTCCTTCAACACACTTCCCTATGAGGTTGACTACCAACCTTTTCACCTATGTCGGATGGTTCTTTTGAATGAGATTGCTAGATATTAGTTGGCAAGCAAGGTGCACTATGCCATCTTGGATGGGTGCTATCTTGTAGCCTCAATTCCCTTTCTCTACATCACCATAGGCTTCCTTTATATACTGGGCCAAGGAGCGATCTGAAGTATTCCCTGGGTAGAAATGGTGAGGGTCTAGTCCCTGCATGATCAATCCAGTGATCAGGTGGATCAACGTTGGATCCACAGTGATATGCCTATCCAACCAAAGATACCCTCCATGGTAGCATTACAAGATGAGTTTAATTCACGCGTTAACCTCCTGATGTTAGCTAAAGTGGGGGATCTTCACTACATTCAATATCGTTGATCTTGCGATCTCCTTAATCCATGGTTGAAGAACATGATCGTTGATCTTGCGATCTCCTTAATCCATGGTTGAAGAACATGATCGTTGATCTTGCGATCTCCTTAATCCATGGTTGAAGAACTATCTTGGGCTTTTTCCCAGTTGTATTCTTCAAGTACCTATGCGGTTCGAGCATTGCATAGTTCTTCCTGTTTCTGAGGTTGAAGTCACTGATCTTGAGAGCTGGGATTAGTCCCAACTGAGGTACGACTACACGTATCCCCTTTGGGAGATACATAGTGATCAGTGTGTATTCAAAATACTGTGGAACACTATCACGGCTAATCGTGCCAGCCAGAGGGAGGATGTACTCCATCAAGACTGATGGGATCTACTTTGCGTTATCCAGATCATCGTGTTTCTTGCTTCTTTTCTCAGTCACAGAATGTAATGTTGCAGAATCTTTATTAGTTCGAGGCAGAATGTAATGTCACAGTTTTTGGACTGCGAGGACAACTGCTAATGCGAGTTTCTCATCATGATTATATTTCAAGGGTGTCCATAAAATATTTTTACTAATGTATTAAATCACATGTTCACACCCATCATCCCCTGATTGGACAAGGAATCCTGCAACTAAGACAACTGAGGCTGATAAGTAGAGGATGTAATCTTGATCATAGTCTAGGGGGATAATCAAAGGGGCATTTTATAGGGAAGAATTTAAATCATCAAAATTTGTTTGAACATGTTCTTCCCATCAAAATGGGATATCATGTCACAGTAGGCAGAGGAAACTATGTGCGTGAGTGGCGTAGTCTAGGAAAAGGCGACGTAAAAAGTTGTCTTTTCCTTGCAATCTCTGCAGTTGGCATAAATTCCTAGGTGGTGGAATTTTTGTGATAGCTTAGACCTTGAGGGGATCCACAGTGATGCCATGTTGGGAGACAATGAACCCAAGAAGGTGCCCAACAATGATGCAAAAGACACACTTGAGGGGATTCAAGCAGATATTATATTGGCGACATCATTGGAAAACGATGTGTAAGTCATCTAAATGTTGGGTTTTCTTTTTGGATCGAGCAGTGAGGTAATCCAAATAAGCAAGGATGATGTGAGAAAGATCATGAAAAATGTATGGCATGGCCCGTTGGAATGTAGTGGCAGCATTTTTGAGCCCAAAGGGCATGACGCAATAAGAAAAGGTGCCCCAAGGGGTTGTAAAAGAGGTTTTGTACTGATGTTCTAGGTGGATTTGAATTTGATTATAGCCAGGGAGCCCATCCATAAAGGACAATGCCTCATGGCCAGCACAATCATCGATGATTTGGTTGATGAAATGGGTTGGGAAGTTGTCTTTGGGAAAAGCATGGTTTAGATCACGAAAGTTAGTCCAGACGCGAATAGTTCCCTGTTTTTTGTTAAAGGGTATGGGGTTGGAGACCCAAGAAGTGTACACAATGGGGTAAATGAACCTAGCCATGTGTAACTTGTCAATTTCAGTTTTGATAGTCGCATCTTTGGACATGTGGAGGGGGCATTGATTTTGACGAACATGGGCAATATCTTGCCATGTGTTGATTCGATGTTCGATTATAGAAGGATTGAGGCTAGGCATCTCCATATATGACTAGGAAAAAATATCTCGATATTCCTGAAATAGATATTTGTAAGTAATAAGTTTTCCAAGGGAGCATGCGGCACCAATGGTGATCTCTTATACGATGCTTGGTTTAATGGAAATGTTAATTTTAATTGTAGGGGAGATATTGGCCATGTTTCCTTCTTGAAAATCATCGGGGGCAGGGATGGGGTTTTTGAACCAGTCAATATACCCCAGTGGAATTAAATACTTGGTTTCGATTTCGCACATGGAGGCTTGGGTAGGAGGGTGAAAGACCTCATGTGAGGGAAAAAGTGCTCGATGATGGATAACATTTCATGGGAAATTAATGGTAGTCATTTCCTCTAGGATATCTTCATCGCAATGGAAAATGCGAGAATACAGGGGATCCTGGGAAGTGGCAGGGGGAACTGTCAACAGGTAAGTGTTATCATCCTCAAGTGGTGAGGAAGTAGAAGGGATATCGTGTATAGGGTGCAATGGCCCGCTGGACCTAAACCAAATGTCAAGACATTGTGGCGGATATCTCATTTTCTCGGGGACTGATGACGAAATATAATGAATGTCAGTAATATGAGGATCAATAGGGAGCACCTAATAAGGATCAGGCTGAGATGTGTGGTGTACTACGGCTAATGTTTGGTGGAATTGAGGTAGATATGGGAAAGAATGATTGTAATGGCCATATTCTGAGAAAAAAAAACACATGAAATTGGTCTGTAACCCTTTCTTGCGGGTGGTTGAGGACTCTGTAGTAGTGGTGGACGTACTTGGTGGAGTAGCAAGCAATGGGGTTTCTTTGGGGAGATGTATAAGATTATGTAACTCAAGAAGAGTAGGACATTGTTATTGGGGTGTCCTTCTCTTTTGCATAGTGCACAAGGAGGTTGAACTCAGGGAGGGAGCAGAGCTATGGGCTCATTCTTCCTAGGATTTTCATTGGTAATCCCTCTGGTTGGGGAGAGAGAGATGGTGGAGGAACCATAGTGGGTGGATGAAGATACCATATAGGGATGGTGAGAACCATATTAAGAAGGGTGAGAGTAGCATCTACTTGGAATTCTTAGAATCCAGGTGGGGGATAGAAAAAGGGGATTTGGGTAATGGCCTAGGGGACTGTTTCCCATACTGGGATTTTCCCTTGGAGGGGGGGGGATCTAGGATAAGTGGTGCAGTGATTTTTTCAGGGAATTCCTGAGGTCGTGGTTCTCCAACTGGTGGAACTTAGATGTGGGGAGGGGCCTCAATGAGAGGAGTATTATCTCTTATATTTGTTCTGTTAGAGGATACCAAACACACTTGAGTTGAAATAGAAGGGTTGAGGAGAGGTGGTGTTCCATGATAAGTCCTTAACAAGAATGGGTCCTTGAATATTCCAGGACCGATGTTGATGACTAGAAAAGAATCCAAGCTAGCCCGAAAGAGAGGGAGGATGTTATCAATGTTGGCAGAATGATTGGGCTCGTAATGTGTAAGTTGGTCAATGGTGACGATTTTCCTATTGTGGGGGAACATCATCATACGTAACACATAAGAGGCTACAACATTCATAGCATACATGTAGCTACGTCCAAACAATATATTGTAATCAAGTGGGGCATCGATAACTTCAATGTCAATGATGGTTTTTCCCCCAAGTTCTACAGAGACATTTTGGAAGAGCCCTTCCGAGAATGATGATCGACCGTTGTAAGCTCTCAATGTGATGGCAGATGGTACTAGCTCAGGTGAGAAAAGTTTTTTCCATACTAATTTGGACATGATCCATGTGGATGCACCTTCATCGATGATGCACCGATGAACTGTGATGTTCCAGATATTAACAGGTATTTGAAAATCTAGCAGGGCAGGGAGGCATGGTTCTCCACTATCTAGATCAAAGGTTATGAGTCGAGTATCAGCTAGGTCAACTTCCCCCAAGGTCAAAAGAAAGGATTTTCATTTTGATGGACAGGTTTGGAGGACCTCCAACATAGACATGGATGCAGAAGATTGTTCTAGTTCATCGACTAGACTATAATTATTTGTTTCCCTAGCATGAGGGTTATGTACATTCCACTGTAAAGGTACGCGGGGTATACAAGGGTTTGGTCCAGTGTTAGGGTGGGGAATCATTAATGCATGTCTGACTATAGAGGGAGATGCTTCTGATGTGGATGTGTTCTTGCAAAAGAATATCTTCCTTGCTAGTATGGAGGATATTGCGATCGGTTGGATTTCCGGGTTGATTGGGACTTGGGTTGTGATATTGCCCCATTTGTGGTGGGGCCAAGGTTATATTTTGTTGGGTATTGATCACACCTTGGTGTGGAATATGGTTTTTCAAAACATCTAGAGGTCATGTTTGCAAATAATGTTGTGGAGCCTATTGAAGGGCAGGCGGTGTCGGAGGGTCTTGAGTGTAATCGGAAATTTAGGGGCAGTGGTGAGTATCATACTTACCACATAGAGTGCAAGGGAAGTTAGTTCTTAGATTATTGTTCTTCCCTTGGTGTGGTTGATTATTATTGGTGCCCCCTTGGGGGTTCTGGTTGCATTGATTCTGGTTCCCCCAACGAGACAGTTTTGTTGGGGGTAATTTTCTCATGGTCCCGAATTGTTATTGTTTTGATTTTTTCCTTTCTTCTTGAAATTATTTGGTTTGTGGGCCATATTTTCCATATTCAACTGTTAAAAAGAATGAACCTGTTGAATGGGAGAGGTTTGAACAAAATTAAAATTGGCATGGGGTTGTCCTGGTGGAGGAGAAACTTGTTGGGGAGGACCAGGAAATCGGAAATATGGATTCTTTTGTGGAGACGATCCATATGGCGTATAGTAATTTGATGTACTTCCACTACTATTGGGGTTGTATACAAGGATTGTGGGTGGTATTGGTGGGGGTCCCCACAATGGCTGAGAGAGAACAATAGGATATGACTATTTGTGAGTCGGAGGAGGGTAATAAGACGTCCCTCCATACAATTTAGGATATTGTTTTGCACCATAAGTAGGTGATGAGTGTCTGTAAATGTTAAGATGTGTCATAGAACCAATCAAACCAATTGTTGCATGGCACATCCTAGGTTTGTATTGGCCAAAAGGTATGGGTTTGGGTGCATCCGGCAATAGTGTGTACAAGTAACTTGATTGAGAATATATGAGGTCAAATTGTTGGGCCTTGCTGATGGATTCCTCTTATGATTGAGAAAATGTGGATTCTACATCCTTTGCAATCACAGGGATGAGCGATTTAATAAACCAATCAAGACGGTTTTCTTTGTTGGTTTTCTCTTTACATAAACTACGTCGCTAACACCATTCATGGATGTGGTCGGTGATGTGGATCGAATTGGTTTGTTTGAACACAGAGAGAAGTTCTAAACCAGTGTCATGATGAAAACTAGTAATTAGAAAAAGGATAAAAGGGCCTTGGCCAATGATTCAAAGGTCACGTGGGACCCTGATTTTTCGTCCACATACCACTTGGCTAATGAACCCGTGAGAGTTATTTGAAATACCCTCAAGCAGATGGAATCGTCCATGATGTTGTTTGAAGATAACCATAAGTGGAAGGTCATAACATGGTTGGCAGGATCATATTCTAGTTTTCCTTCAAACTTTGGAATATCTGAAGGCAATTTGGTAGGCATATTGGGCCAAGTGGCATGATGCAAAATGGGATCATTCATGAGTTTGGTTAAATCAGGAATTTTGACGGATACCAAGTATGGAATAGGGGGATTTGGTGGAGGATTATTTCCATCTAGTGTGTGTGTAGATAATGGACATATCCCTTGAGAGAGATTTGTTGGGTTTGTACTTCTCCCTTGAGAATAAGTTTGAATCTCGCCTCCTTGTGAAGGAGATTCAATAGATAGATTTCCTTGGGTATTTGACCCAAGAAAAGTGGAACCAAGTAAATATGATCCCAAAATAGTAGCACTCATTGGGGTGTGAGATGTTTGGGATGGTGAGTTGGCAAGACTAGGGACTCCTCCTAGAATAGGAGGGAGATTCTGCAAGAATCTAGAACGAAGGGGACTCTGCAGTTCCCCTCATGGTTCTGACTAGCAAAGTGAATATGTGCAAATGGTGACAAGAGAGAAATAAATGCACAAGATATTTTTATATTTTTGACCTTCAAAAGATAGTATAACTCACAATTGCATGTAATCAAATGAACATCATACATAAATCAACTGTGAAATAAACAAGCATGTGGATAGGTGGATTTTTTCTATGTGGGGGAAAACAAAAATAAATGCTCTTGTCCTATAATGACTTATCATCCTTCCTCTTAATTTAGCATTGGGTCTTCCAATAATACTCGACAGTGGGGTCTAAAGCCATCGGAAGAGGAACTAGTGAAGGCTGCAGTAATCAGTTATAATGAGGGGTAGAGGGTGCATATCTCAAAAGAGCTAGCGATATTTCCCAATAGCCACAAAATCTGATCAAGGTGTGTTTGCAGCCCAAAACCACCACCTGGGTAGATATCCTATGTTTGGCCACTACGTACCTTGGTCAAAGTGCTGCATTTATATTTTCGGCCTAAGAAATGGGTCACGGACTGGATACCATTACAAGAGTTGGGTGACTCAAGGAGGGATGTGAAGAGAAACTAGACCTCATCCTTCAACCCATCACGGGTATCTCCCTGCCTTATGGTATAGAAACACTTGACTTGGAGGATTTGAAAGATCCCTATTCTCAACTTCTGTTGTTTCAAAATGTGAGAACCTGATAACGGGGGGTTATTTGGATGCCTACCTAGACTAAAAAAATTATTTTGGCACCTCCTGTGGAGGACACTTTAGTGCGTTCATAGAAAAAATTTAGATGGAGTGGGCTGAGAGATTGGGACATGGACCAACCTTGTTTGAATTAAATTGGTGTGGATAATTTCCAAAGATGTAGTCAGTCTTTCAAAATTCTTTTGGAGTACTTTGTGGGTACTTAAAAATAAAGCTTACTTCAACCTCCACTATTCTAATACAAATTGTGTGTGTGATCAGTGGCTTTGTGTGCAAGAAAGTGAAAAGTGTGCATAATATTTTAATAAGTTAAGTGTGAGATTGCAACATGTGGACTTCATGTGGTCCTTACAAATCTTCTTACCTAGCTTACTATGTTTCTTTGGTACAACCTTCCGAAATATTTAAAGCCCTAAAGAACTAGCAATGTGGACATATGGGTCCTTACTTAATCCTTTAAACTCCCTCGAATGTTTTCTAAAATAGAATTTTTTTTGAAACTATCCTAGAATTGGAGACATATGGGCATGTATTGGCCCATTACTTGACCTTTTAAACTTTCCTAGAGTGTTGTCTAAACTAAGAAATATATTAGAAACTATCCTAAGATTGAAAACATGTGGGCATGTATATGCCGTTACAAATCTTTAAGATGATTTCCAAAACTAAGAGGTACCCTAGGGGGGATTTGTCCTCTCCTAATGATTTTTTAAGGAAGATGAAAATTCCTTTCAACCATCTTTTCGGATTCTTGAGATCACACTTGGGTGTGGGGGAAGAGAATACTTGAGGGTTAAAATTGATTTCTAGTCCCAAATTAATTGATTGTGTTTGAAAAAGAAATAACTTCAACTCAAAATTTTAAATGCCAAATGATTCATCCATGTGGAAACAAAGAAAAGAGAAGAATAATTATTCTTTTTACCCCTATGTGCTTATGTGAGCTAACCTTTCTTGTGAGAAAGGACTCTAAGTGAAGTGTGGGTTCTTTACAAAGTGCAGGAAATTAAAATCTGAAGGCTAAAGGCCCTCAAACCACCCATAAAAACCCTTACAATTTGCAAAAAATGAACTTATGTGTGGGTTGTAATTATGACAAGTGCGCAAAGGGTGCATAATGCACATAAAGCGTAGTGTAATGAAGGTTGTCACGTGCATAGTGTGCAGAATGCACATCTGTGTGCCTTGATATCCACGCAATTCCTGTCACATGTTGGGAAATAAATTTCCAAGTGAAATTCTCTTGCCTTGGCTCTCAAATTTAACTTTGGAAGGCTGGAATAGGTTGGTTTTGGTACCCGCACATCAAAACAATTATAAATAAGTTATCTCAAGACTTAAACATGGAGGAATTTGATATTGATCCCTAGTATGGTTGCCAATATGTTGTGTTGGTTTTTTCACATGGGTGAGAAAAAACACAACACTTGCATGTTTAGTTAAGTCAACTAAACAACAAAGAGGTTTCTGAGTTGATTAGATAACCAAATACACATGAAACAAGGAAATAAAAACAAAAAGAAAAATAAATAAATGTTAGAGTAGCTTGGAAGAGCTAGAACCATGAAAAGAAAAAATGACCATCATATAGCTACCAATGGATCAATATATTGATAGGCTAACACCATAGAGAAAGGCAGGGACTTATGAATCCCCTCTTCCTCCTTGGGAGGGATCTTGAATTCCATAATAGAGATATCCTCTCTTCATGAAATGGAAAGTGACAATGGTGAATAAATACAATGCCAATCCTCTCAAGAGGTGAGTGGAATGGCCCTTGCTATAGTGCTTGAATGATTCCAAGAGAAAACAGGATTCTCCAAGAAGAAGTCTTGCATCATAACAATACCGTGTAGTTATTCTTCTTTCTAGCACACCCATGTCACATATTTATAGTGTCCATTCATGGCAAGATACAATTGTTTATAGTGTGAACAAGGGGCCTTTTAGGGAACTTCCTAGCCCTTAACCATCCTCCAAGCTATATTTTTCTCTGATATGAGTGTCAAATCGTGTTGGCGTTCAAACTAGAAGTGGTTGAGAGGCCAACAAGATTCATAAATGCGTTGTTCATGAGAAGTGCATGGATTTTCTCGTAGATAGTCGCGCATCTTGCAAATAGTGCATGTTGAGGGATATGTTATCCTACTCATTCTGTGCACTATGCGTGCACTTCCTTTGGTGAATTTGTGCACTTTAATTTTTGAACCAAGTGTATAGTTTTGTGACTTTTTTATGGATTTTGATGTTGTAGATGTACTAATTACTGTTGGAATTTATGTCTTTCTTCAACCATTGTTTGCAATGTTGCAGACAAGTTTTCAGTGATAACAATTGTGACACATATTGCAAACAAAACTATTCACTGTAACATTCATCTTTATTGTGCATTAATCACCTACTACCCATATCTAGAGCTAGTTATGCATAAATAGAGGATTCATGAAAAATCGCATAAAAATACATTCAAACAAAAAACTCAACGTGGTTCACCCAAACTTTGGTCTACCTCCACAATGACTAGCTTCTTTATTATTCTTTATGAAATTCATCTCAGGATTTCACACTGCACTTAAAATAGATACATCATGATGTACTTATCCATCCTTTCTAGTCGCTCTGCAGTGCAAGCCTCTCTATGCAAAAATCTCCCAAAACCTTCAGACATAGAATCTATCTCATCCCCAGTCGATTCTCT
Organism: Picea engelmannii; assembly: GCA_009831015.1. Taxonomy (NCBI): domain Eukaryota; kingdom Viridiplantae; phylum Streptophyta; class Pinopsida; order Pinales; family Pinaceae; genus Picea; species Picea engelmannii. The sequence continues at coordinate 350,910 of ML790355.1, read as the reverse complement.
CCATCTATTCTCTGGCTCTTTGTGACCCCATTCTTCCCAACCCATTACATATTTATAAATATAATTTAGGGCTCAAAACCCTACATTTTTATCCCCAAAAACCCTATGACAACTCATGCCAACTCATTGTTCAGGTGTGACTTTCTTGTCTTTGTGTCTGCATGCTTATTTTACATTCCTAACTGTTGTTATTCCTTATTTTTCATGTATACCTAGTTTTTCATGTCTAACTATTGTGCTTCCTTCTTTTTTGCACACCCTCATTCTTCTTTATTTGAACTACATGTCCAGCAGAGACTCCAAGTGGCATATAGTTCTAAAATATCGTGGGGACCTACATAGGTACATACAAAAAGAAATGGAGTTTTTGGACATCCTGTCATCGGTAGCCACTTATCAATATGTTATCAAGATCAAGAAAAAATTTAAGCAGAGGAATGAGCGAGAGTTTGGATCTGTGAATGCATCACAACAGAAGTCGGGAAAAGGCAACCCCGATTGTTATGATCCAAATCCTTAAAAATGATAAAAGGTCAATGAATTACATTCCACTTCGAGGGGGAAACCAACTTTTACAATATATCCAATTCAAAATATAATATGAGATGAAATCGTATGATCATAAGAATAGGTCTCCTTGATATATATTGGAGACAAAGGGGTATAATTATGATGAAAGGGTGCAATGAAGGGTTCTAGCCAACCTACAAATATAACACCAAAAATGTAATAATCCAATATCTAGGGATCAATAAGGGGTTTTATAAATAACATGTTACTTTTTCTATGTATTAACATGCCTCTCACGTTCAAACAAGTGTTTTCCTCAACACTCGACTATCTATGAATGCTTCTACATGAAGAACTTATCTTCCCATGCCACCTCTTCCTGTAGTAGGTTCCTCTATTTGACAAGGTAATATGTAATCGCTTGATTTCTCAGCTTATTGATTCTTGATTCAAGGATTTTTTTTGGCTCTAATATGATTTTACCTTCTTCATTGATCTCTAGTAAAAGAGTTTGGACCAGGATCTTATTGTCAATGACCTTCTTTAAGAAAGAAACATGGAAGACTGGATGTACAGATTAATATGGAGTCAAATCCAATTTGTAGTACATACTTCCAATCCTTTGAAAAACCTTATAGGGGCCATAATATTTGGGTGTTAATTTATTGTCCTTCTTTTTTTGCTTGAGGGACATCTTTTGGTATGGTTGTAGCCTCAAAAATACCTAATCCCCCACTTCAAATTCCCTTTCACTTCAATGTTTATTTGCTTGTTGTTTCATCCTATTTTGTGCCATAACCAAGTAGTCCCTCAATAGTTTCAGGACCTCTTGTTGGTTCCCTATGTGTTCCTCCACTGCTTGAACCTTTCCATTCCATTTCATGGATGATGTAATGGATGGAGGATGATATCCATAAAGTGATAGAAATGGGGAGATTTTTTATGAAGTATGAAAGGATGCGTTGTACCACCATTCTACCGACATTTTCCAGGCGACAAATGCGATTAAAATTAGTAACCAACTGAAGTGAAATTCATATCCTTGGTCCTGCTCTTTGTAACATTCCTTCTCCAACTTGTTGACGAGGTAACCTGCCCAGTTCATATGCATTCCTTCGACACACTTCCCTGGAAGGTCGACTATGAACCATATGACCTGTGTTGGATGGTTCTTTCGGACAAGCTTGCTTGCTATCATTTGGAAAGAAAGGTGCATTGTGCCATCTTTGATGGATTCTACCTGGTAGCCTCGCTTCCCTTTCTCTACATATCCATAGGCTTCCTTTATACACTAGGCCAAGGAGCGATCTGACGTCTTCACTAGGTAGAACTGGTGAGGATTTGGTCCCTGCATGATCAATCCAGTGATCAGGTGGATCAATTATGGATCCACAGTGATGTGCCTATCCAACCAAAGATACCCTCCATGGTAGCATGACAGGAGGAGTTTAACACATGCGTTAACCTCCTAATCTCAGCCAAAGTGGGGGATGTTCATTATGGTCAAGATCATTGATCTCACAATCTCCTTAATCCATGGGTGAAGAACTATCTTGGGCTTCTTCCCAGTCATCTTCATCAAGTACCTATGTGGTGTGAGCATCGCATAGTTCTTCCTGTCTTCGAGGTTGAAGTCATTGATCTTGAGAGTTGGGATTAGTCCCAACTGAGTTCCAACTATTCGTATCCCCTTCGGGAGATACACAATGATCAGTGTGTATTCAAAATACTGTGGGTTACTATCATGGCTAACTGCGCCAGCCAAAGGTGAGATGTACTTTGGCAAGACTGACAAGATCTGCTTATTTCTTGCTTATTTTCTCAGTCGCGGTTCAGCTAGACCGATGTACAGTCAAAGGGGATGATTGAAATCCTCCTGTCAACGATGCATGTATTCCTACATACATGACTTTCTCAGCCATGAGGTCTATCAAAATCTCTTCCACAGACTTCTCTAGCTAGCTATGCTCAACTGACATTCACAGTTGTAATAAAATAGATCGGGTAGGTGAACTAGCACTCAGGGTACTCAAACGGATGGTGAGGTCTAGACAGCACAACACAGTATGTGATCAATTCTCTATTAGCTCGGATATCGAGGTTTGAAGAAACTAGTCCTGGCGCAGCGTCCGACGGGTTAAATAAGAAATGTCGTAATGGATTCCTCCAACGGGTAGGAATGCCTCAATCAATATGAATCAGGCTATTGTGGCATGGTCCCAACGGTCCAACGACGATCTTTCCATCAATAACTGTGTTTCTAGTTGTTCTGGAGCATCATTCTAATGGTCGAGGTGTCTCCAACTGTCATATAGCTTCATTGTGGTGAAGTGCCATTCTGTGCAATTCTGCTATTCCGACGAAGTTCAAGTTATGAAAGCCTACCTTCTGAGAAGTCTTTACTAGAACTTCCTGTAGTTTTTCTAACTTGGATTTCTTCTTACTGAGCTTTCTTTCCTTCTTTCCTGTGATATGGGATTCTCTTACATTTTCTGGGATCCTCTTGCCATTATTATTCTTATCTTCTCTTAGTAAAGTGACTTCGCCCTGCTGAGGGTCTTTCAAAGAGTTCGAGTGTAATACCTCTTCTCTTACTATTTCTAGGGTGGATACAGTTCTTTCCTCCATGGATAGGTTCTTTAAAAATTCTTGCATTATTTTAACTTCGACATCTAATCCTCTTTCATTTTGTTTCTTTGACTTATCCTCTTGTTCTTGTATTAGTTTCTCTATTTTTCTAGTCATGAAGTCCCTTAATTCTTGCTTTTTTTGTTGTGTGTCTTCCTCCTTTGCTTTCCTTCGGATCTTATCTTTCTTAATATAGGTCCTTCCTAACAAAAGTGCAAATGGAGAGTTGTTCTCAACAAACTTAATGAATTCAAATTCTTCTTCGGTCGATGTTTCATGAGCAATCATAGGTACATTAGTAAGCCTTCCACATAGGGTTATCATCTTCCCTTTACACAATCCTATCCTTCCCAATGAAGGAATCATATCAAGCTTTCCCAAAATTTTCCAAGTTCATTTTGACATAATATTCACATGTGTTTCCTCGTCTAAAACATAGTCTATGTCAAAGTCTCCTATTCTTGTTTCTATGCATTGCTTCTCTTTTAAGATCTCTGGTAAATTGGCATCTCTGTGATCATTCAGTGTTTCTTTCAGTTGTAATAACATAGTCTCTAATTCTTTCTGGTGTTCTAACATATCCTTAGTCTATTGACCTTCTTCATAGTTTTCTTGTCTCATGTTCATCTTTTCAACTTTAGCAATCATTCTAGGGAAATCCAAAACCTCATGGCCAACATATTTACAACAAAGACAAATAGGACCTATGTCAGGGCATTCCTTAGCAAGATGTCTTGGTCTTCTGCAGTTATAACACAGTGTCAATCCTCTCTTTCTTTTAAACAATCCCCAACCTTTCCTGTACTGTGCACTAGGATCATAGTGATGGACCTACAATCTGCAAAAAAAAAATCTAGGTTCCTGCATCCACTTGTTAGTCCAAAAATTCTTTCTATGCATAGGAATAACATATATTTCACTATCTATCAAATTTATTCAGATCAAATCTTCTTTCTTCTAGTTGTTCCCTAGTTTTCAGACTAGGACAAAATATATCAAACATACTTAGATTCATACTTTCGAAGTAAAAATTTCCACTTATATTACCTTTACCATATCACAAAGCTTTAAGATCTTACCTCTTTTCTTCAAATTGGGATTCTCTCTTAGCATAGAGCTCTGCAAGTCAAGTAGAATATTGTGCACTACAACAACAGATATACGAAAAAATCTTTCTCTTTTCTTCAGTTCCCAACAATCCTAGTTTCAGGTCCCAGCAATAGAACCATTTGTTGGCACATGGGGGTAGACCCTATTGATATTACCGTATCTTTGGGAGGTATGAACCTCTATTGTGACCTTTGACAAGATTAGAATATTTTGAAAGGAAGAAAAGAAATGAATGTAACCCTAGATGAGATGTCGGCTAAAGAAAGATAATTAATATGAATTAATTAGTACCCAGAAGGAGAAGTTGGCCCATGCAAGTCTACCAGGAATACTATAAATATAGGGTGCTAGTCTCTCATTTGTCACATTCTCATAATTGCAGAAGTCACTTGTGCGCACTGCAGTCTGGCAGTCTTGTGTGCAAGTTATGGGGAAGGTGTTGCACCAGTTTTGGGTTGGACTATCTGATCAACTTTGGTTACTTTCTTGCTTGGTACATTAGCCTTGCTTGGCTATTGTATTTCTACCAGGATTCTTCTCACTGTCAAGTTCAAGGTGCTCGGAGGGTGGCTTCAACCTATGGTTGGGTGACAATAGTGATATTGTCAATGGTAAAACAAGCACATCCTTTCATATTCTAACAGGTTATGGGCCCACACCTCCTTCATTCATTCTAAACGCTGGAAGGAAACATAAACATTAGGATATTGAGCTCACTGAGGAATTGTCACTAGGGTTACTAGTAGGAGCAACTTCCAAGACACTGTCTCTAGGGTTACTAGCAGGAGCAGTTGCAGAAACCCTAAATCTCAGATCTGACACCTTGTGATGGAGCATCTCGCTCAAGGAGAAGATATTCCAATGTGCCCTAGTTCATCGCACCTTTTGGCTCTCTCAGAAGATAGAAACAATAGGGTTGAATTTTTGGATCAAGGCATGACCAGCTACCAGTCACTCGAAGACATGAGTGAAAAGATCAGTCTTCTACACTACTCATCACTCACTGAAATGATTGAAGATAACATGCGGATAATAGATAATGAATCTTCTAGGCACATGACGGGAGATCAAGCCAGACTCTCAAATCTAAATGAGAAGAATACATCATACAAGGTAGAACTTGGAGACAAAATCACTTGCCTAGTTGAAGGATTTGGACAAGCCTCCGTCAAGTTAAAAATAGGTAACAGTGTTCACTTAAGCAATGTTTTATATGTACCTGGTTTAGAAAAGAATCTTGTATCCATATCTTGCCAAGAAGACAAAGGAAATATAATAGCATTCGTAGATGGAAAAGTGTTATCATGGCATAACGACTCTGGCATAGAGAATGCTAGGGTTATTGGAAGTCGTGAAGTAAATATGTATAGACTACTAGAACGAAATGAAGAAGCTCTCATACATGATGAAGTCAATCCCAATGAAATTTGGCATAGAAGGTACGCTCACATTAATTATCAAGCATTACCTTTTCTCAGAAAGATGGTTGAAGGAATACCATAATTACAATCTACACATGAAGGAATTTGCAAAGGTTGTGCTCTTGGAAATAATATCAAGAAACCATTTCCAAACAACAACAATAGATCTAAGGAGATTCTAGATCTAATACACTCAGATGTTTGCGGTCTGATGCTAGTTAGATCTCTAGGAGGATCTCTTTACTACATAATCTTCATAGACAATTATTCAAGAAATACTTGGTTGTATCTACTGAAGACAAAAGACTAAGTATTCGACAAGTTTCAAGAATTCAAAGCAGAGATAGAAAACCTCATGAACAAAAAGATCAAGACCTTAAGAATAGACAATGGAGGAGAATACACATCAAATGAATTTGTTTCATTTTTCAAATCGGCAGTGATTAGGAGGGAGTTAACTGGTCCTCATAATCCTCAACAAAATGGTGTAGAAAAAAGAAAGAACAGATCTATCGAAGAAATCATAAAAGCACTAGTAAATGATCAAGGTCTATCCATGTTCTTGTGGGGAGAAGTAGCCATGACAGCAATATATGTCTAGAACATAAGTCCTCACCATATATTGAAGGACATGACTCTAGAAGAAGCTTTCTGAAGTAAGAAACCTAATGTGGAAAACCTAAGAATATTTGGATGTCATGTTTACTCTCACATTCCCAAGGATAAAATGAATAAACTAGAACCCTCGGGAAACAAGGGTATATTCGTGGGATATAGTGATTCATCCAAGGCTTATGGAATCTATATTTCGGAAAAACATAAGATCAAAGTCAACAGAGATGTGACATTCAACGAAAAGATGGCTTTCAATAAATCTATAGAAGAAACAATAGAAGAAGAGAATGAAGAACCTACTAAAGAAAGCACAGAAACTAATATGATGAAAAAGAACAACCTGATCATCCTATGCAACCTTGTGAGACCATTGATTCAGACAACATACCTAAGACTAAGAAATGAGCAGCTTGGCTTGAAGCTACTTTACAATATGCAGAATGACTTAAGGTTCCCAAAGGAACATTCAGAAAAAGTAAGAAACATAAAATATACTCAAGCTATGCAGTGTATATGACGAAGCTTCTAGATGAAGAACCTACCACATTCAAAGAAGCAATTCAAAAGGGACAATGGATAGAAGCTATTACGAAAGAACACCAATCCATTATGAAAAATGATGTATGGGAAATCGTACCTTGTTAGGGTCCTAACCCGCACATAGGTAGATCAATATATTCGAATGTAATAAAGGTCAATATTAATAAGGCCTTTCAATAAAATAGAATAAGACTGATGTAAGAAGACCTAATAGAAGCTTCCTCTTATAGAAGGATATTCCTCTAGATGCTTCTCTTGATAGACATATTTAGTATAAATAAGGGTCGAGGGTATGAAAACCCTAGCTTGGAGATTATTGTAACAAAGTGCTGCTCGATTGGAGGTTTCCCCCTCAAAGAGGCTTGTGAACATTGCTTTCTGAATCAAAGTGTTATTTTTGTTGTTGTTCTTATATCATTTATGTGTTATTGTGTAGATTATGCTGGATATATTACTGTTATTCTACCATTTCTAGCATTTTATTTCAGTTCTGCTTATTTATTATATTTGGTATCTTGCAAGTGGTATCAGAGCACTTTCCTTGGCAGAAATTGTGGGAATTTTTTTCAGGGTAGAGATGTATTCTAATGTCTTTAAGCCACAGAGATCTGTCATTACACGCATAAACCTGTGGTTGAGATATTCATACATGTAGGAAATACAAGTGATTCTTAAGCGCACATCTGTTGGCCACCCTTCTAACCCCTGTTGGTACCCCTTCAAGTGGTAGCGCATCAGATAACACCTATGTACGGATCGGCCTAGATTTCCTAAATCCCTCTGTAGATAAACCTATCGGTCACCGGACTTCTATAGTGTCACTGAGAAAAACACTTGAGAAGATACTCTCTAGTACCTGGGTAGTCATGTAGTACAGCTAAGGGTATGGTCTATCCTCCTTAGTTAGTGCCCTGAGATATTGGGCCGAGTACTATTGTTGGACCCCGCACGTATATTAGAGAGATATAGCACAGGGAAAACCCTTTTCTGTAGAACCCTTGAATACCTAACCCTTGGGGGACAGAAACATAAACAAATTAAAACAAACCAGATCTATTGCCGCACAACTGTGTTCGGGTTGCCAAGTAAATACACATTTCTTTCTGTTTAAGAATTTGGGGATTTCATCACTGCAATATTCTTCAGACCGGAGTATAAATCCGAATATGCTAAAAAAAAAGTCTCAAAATGTTTCACCATTATTTGAGACCTATTCCATTGATTCATCTGTTTTCCCTTATCACATTCATCCATATCATTTTTCAGCCAAATTTTTTACCCCGCCCGCCCCTTTTTCAATTCACCCATCCTGATGGCCCATACCCGTAGCCAAGATCTGGAAACTTGCTTCAACACCTTGCAATATAGTTTCCTAGAGACCCAAAAAGATGTGAAACAACTCAGTGCTATTGTTGCCTCCATCGATTCATCCATCAATACAACCATAAATACAACCATGTAGTCCTCAATGGAGGAAGCCAAACAAGAACTGACTACCCAGCTTGAATCTGTCTTTGCATCCCTCTGCATCAAACTGAAGATCCCTATAGATGATAATTTCTCTGAAGCACCTCCAAAGACCAACGACGGACATTCCTCCCATTCCCATACCTTTCAGCACCATCACTTTCAACGTGACCTATGCCTTCCATAGGTGGATGTGACCAAATTTGATGGCTTGGACCCCACTGGTTGGGTAACCCAAATGGAACATTATTTCTCTTTATATGGAATCACATATGACTTGGCCAAAATCTGGTATGGTTTTCTCCATCTAGATCAAGAACCTTGGCAATGGTGGCAATGGAGAAAAACTTCCCGTCAAGGGTATATTTCTTGGACCCAATTTGTGACTAGGCTTTATGAATGCTTTGACATGGACACCAACCATTTGGCCCATTTGATAAAGTTGAAACAATCCATAACAGTAGAAGACTTCATAGCTTCCTTTAAGAACCTGGCTTTTCGAACAGAGGGCATGACTGATGCTTTCTTTCGAGAGTGTTTTATCAGTGGCCTCAAGGAGGAGATTCGGGCCCATGTCCTCATGGCTCAGCCCTCGACTTGGGTGGAGGCTACTAAAAGAGATAAAGAAGCACAACAGGTTGTATCATCTCAAAACTGAAAACCCCCCTTTATCCCTCGCCCAACGCCAACTTAAAGGCCTTTCCTATAATTGTGATGACAAATATTTCCCGGGCCATAAATGTAAGGAACAAAATATTTTTATGGCCATCTCCGAGGATACTTTGGAAGAGGATGTTGAAACTCCCCTTGTGTCTGAGTCACCTGAAATCACTGACATAACCCTTCCCTCAGACCCTCCTGTAGTAGAACCCATCATTTCCCTCAATTATCTCACTGTCTTTTCCACTCCCCAAACCCTCAAGTTAATCAGTTACATCAATCATCGGAAGGTCATCATTCTGGTTGATAGTGGAAGCACCCATAATTTTATTCATCTCCATATTTCCCAAGAAACTCATTGTTACATCCATGTTGTCAACAATTTCCAAATCATGATTGCCAATGGTGGTTCCATGAAATGTGGAGGGCATTGTGAAAATGTGTGTCTCCAAATCGGTGACTACCACCTAAAATCCCATATGTTTACTATCAACATGGGTGGTTGTGACATTGTGTTGGGTGCAGACTATCTAAGAACTTTGGGTCCCATTCTCATGGATTTTAAGGCATTAACCATGAAATTTGACCAGGAAGGCCACCAATATAAATTCCAAGACATCACTGTTGGTTCACCTGAGGTCATTAGTTCCCATCGCATGGAAAAGATGCTCAAAAAAGGTCATTCTAGTGTTATTGACCAACTCCACACCATACAAGCAATAGAGACACCCCCGGTGCCACATGACCTCCAAGCTCTCCTTTGTAAACATCAAATGGTATTTTCCACTCCCCAAGGACTCCCTCCTTCCCATGGTGTTCATGATCATTCCATTCCCCTTATACCTGAAAGCCTTCCTCCCAATATCCATCCATATCGCCACCCCTTTTCACAAAAAAAATAAATTGAGAAAATGGTCCAGGAAATCCTTAATGCAAGTGTTATCCACCCTAGTACGAGCCCTTACACTTCTCTTGTAGTCATGGTCCTAAAAAAAGAAGGTTCTTGGAGAATGTGTTCTGACTTCCGTGCCCTCAACAAACTGACCATTAAAGACAAATTTCCCATTCCTGTCATTGATGACCTCCTGGATGAATTGACTGGCACCCAATTCTTTACTAAACATGATCTTCACTCAGGCTATCACCAGATACGTATGAAAGAGGAAGACATTCCCAAGACAACCTTTTTCACTCATGAGGGCCACTATGATTTTTTGGTCATACCCTTTGCCTTGTGTAATGCCCCCTCCACCTTCCAAAGCCTCATGAATCATGTCTTTTGTCCCTTTCTTCATCATTTTGTCTTAGTTTTCTTTGATGATATCCTCATCTATAGAAAAACATGGACAGACCATCTTACCCATGTGGATCAAGTTCTCCATCTCCTCTCGCAACACCAACTTTTCCTAAAACAATCTAAATGTGCTTTTGGTGCCTCAAAAGTAGAATACTTGGGTCATCTAATTGGCAAGGATGGCATCAGGGTTAATCCAAAAAAGATTGAAGCTATGCAAGACTGGCCACACCTAAAGACTCTCAAAATCTTGCGTGGATTTATGGGCTTAACAGGGTATTATCACAAGTTTGTTAAGAACTGTAGAAAAATCTCAGCACCTCTCACTACTCTCCTCAAAAAGAACTCTTTCACTTGGACTTCATCCGTTGCTCAATCTTTTCAAACCTTGAATATGGCCATGTGCACCACTCCGGTTCTGGCCCTTCCTGATTTCATAAAGACCTTTGTGTTGAAATGTGATGATTCAGGGAAAGGAATCGGCGATGTCCTTATGCAAGAGGGTCGACCTTTGGCCTTCACCAGCAAGAAACTGTCTAAAAGGACTCTGGGAAAACCCATTTATGAAAAGTAAATGTTGGCTATTCTGCATGTCATTGATCTATTGTGCCCTTATCTCTTGGGGCAACGCTTCCAAATTAAGACTGGCCATCAAAGCCTCAAGTACTTTCTGGAACAATGCATTTCCATCCAGGAGAAACAAAAATGGGTGACTAAGATCTTTGGTTGTGATTATGAGATCATTTACAAGAAGGGAAAAGATAATGTAGTGGTGGATGCACTGTCCCAAAAATATGAAGAAGAAGGATCCCTTTTTTCTCTTTCCTTCATTGTACCCAATTGGCTCCAAGCTATGCGCTAGGAGTGGCTTCAAGATCCCAAAAGTTCACATCTGATCCAACAATTGCAGACCAAGGCTCTGACTTCCCCAGGGTACTCTTGGCTCTAGGATGAGCTTTGATACAAAGGCCATTTGTATTTAAGTAAACAATCAAAGCTTAAATCCACAGTAATTTCTAAGCTTCATGCTACACCCATAGCGGGGCACTCAGGGTTCACCAAAACATATGACCGGATCAAATGTTTATTTTTCTAGGATGGTATGAAATAGGACATCTGTAATTTTATCACTAAATGTGAGGTATGTCAACAGAACAAGGGATAAATAGTCAAATCTTTGGGCAGACTACAACTGATTTCAATTCCACCTACTATTTGGAAGGATATCTCTATGGACTTTATTATCGGCTTACCCAAATCAGGGAATAAATTAGTCATAATGGTGGTTGTGGATCGCCTTTCCAAGTATTCTCATTTCTACGCTCTTTAACACCCATTTACTACATCCACGGTGGCTCGACTTTTCATGGACCAGGTCTTCAAGCTTCATGGCATGCCGCACTCTATTGCTTCTAATCATGACCCAAATTTCACAAGCAATTTTTGGCAAGAACTGTTTAAGCTATAGGGCACCCAATTGCATCTCAGCACAACTTATCATCCCTAGACTGATGGTCAAATGAAAGTTGTCAACAAGTGTTTGGAAACATATCTTAGGTGTTTTGCCTCTGAAAAAAAAACATTAGTGGGATCAATGGCTACCCCTATTCGAATGGTGGTACAACACTTCCTACCATACAGCTACTCACATGACTCCTTTTGAAGCGGTATATGGACAGAAGCCACCTTCAGTTCTCTCATACTTACCAGGTACCTCAAAGGTCCATGCAGTTGACCAAACACTTATAGTTCGAGAGGATATTCTTCGTACCCTTAAAGAGAACTTGGCCATGGCACAGAATCGCATGAAGCAACAAGAAAATCAAGGTCGCTCTGAATGTCAATTTGCAAAAGGGGATCAGGTGTTTCTACGACTGCAACCATACAAGCAAACTTCACTCAAGGTTGACAATTGTCAGAAGCTAGCGCCAAAATTTTATGGTCCTTATATAGTTCTCAAGCATGTGGGACAAGTCGCATATCAGTTAGCTCTGCCCAGTCAGTCGAAGCTACATCCATTTTTTCATGTTTCATGCTTAAAGAAGGTGATTGGAACTAGATGCCAAATTCAAACCAACCTTCCCGAGTTAGCTGAAGAAGGATCCATTTGGCTACAGCCAGAAGCAGTTTTGGACCAGCGTGAGTGTCACCAGTGTTAGAGAACCATCAAGGAAGTGTTATTCCAGTGGAAAGATACAACTCCAGCAGATGCCACTTGGGAACCAGCTACCATTCTACAGTAGTTTCCACATCTCAAGCCTTGAGGACAAGGATATTTTTAAGGGGGGGGACATGTTAGGGTCCTAACCCGCACATAGGTAGATCAATATATTCGGATGTAATAAAGGTCAATATTAATAATTCCTTTCAATAAAATAGAATAAGGCAAATGTAATAAGACCTAATAGAAGCTTTCGCTTCTAGAAGGATCTTCCTCTATATGCTTCTCTTGATAGACATATTTAGTATAAATAAGGGTCGAGGGTATGAAAACCCTAACTTGGAGATTATTGTAACAGGGCACTACTCGATTGGAGGTTTCCCCCTCGAAGAGGCCTATGAACATTTCTTTCTGAATCAAAGTGTTATTTTTGTTGTTGTTCTTATATCATTTATGTGTTATTGTGGAGATTATGTTGGATTTATTACTGTTATTATGCCATTTCTAGCATTTTATTTCCATTCTACTTATTTATTATATCTGGTATCTTGCATACCTAGACCTAAAGAAAAATCAGTGGTAACTTCAAAATGGGTATACAAGATCAAACATGCAGCAGACGGAAGTGTGGATAAATAAAAAGCAATATTCGTAGCTATAGGGTTCTCCCGGAAGGAGGGAGAAGACTATGACGAAACATTTTCTCCAATAGCTAGATATACTTCCATTAGAGATATCATATCTCTTGTCGCTTCCATGATATGGAACTTACATCAAATGGATGTAAAGACAACTTTCCTCAATGGAGCAATCGAAGAAGAAGTATATATTGAACAACCTCAAGGGTTTGAGGTACATTCCAAAGACACTCACGTGTGCAGATTAAAGAAAGATTTATATGGACTCAAGCAGGCTCCGAGGGCTTGGTATGCCAGAATGGATATCTATCTAACAAGACTTGGTTTCTCCAAGAGTCATGCAGATCCAAACCTTTACTACAAAGTAGTGGACAATGCACCTGTGATTCTACTATTATATGTTGACGATCTATTCATAACATGTGAAGAGTCTCTTATAATCTAATGAAGAAAGGAACTAGCTTCTGAATTTGATATGAAATATCTAGGTCTCATGCATTATTACTTGGGACTAGAAGTATGGCAGAAGTGTGGTGATGTATTCCTTGGTCAAGGAAAGTACGCAACAAATATCCTTCAAAAGTTTGGAATGATGGATTGCAAATCCATGGATACTCCTATGACTACGAATATAAGAAAAGTAAAAGATCCAAATTTTGATTCAGTAAATCCATCACTATATCAATAGTTGATTGGTTCATTGATGTATTTGGTAAATACTCGACCAGACATATGCTTTTCCATGAATACACTAAGCCAGTTCCAGGTGGAACCTAGACATGAACATTGGATAGCTGCAAAGCATGTCCTAAGATATATTCGTGGGACAATAAACTATGGATTAAGATATACCGCATCCAGTGATATACAACTTCATGGATTTACAGATTCAGATTGGGTAGGAAGTGCAGAAGATAGAAAGAGTACTTCAGGAATGTGTTTCAACTTGGGCTCCACTATGATATCTTGGGGAAACAGGAAATAGAGGTCTATCGCACTCAACATAGCAGAAGAAAAATATATCACATCATGTGAAGCATGCACAAAAGCAATATGGCTAAGGAAACTAATCTCCGATTTATTTGATCGGATTTTAGATTCGATCATAATACATTGTGATAATCAAATTTGTATAAGATTATTAGAACATCCAGTGTTTCATGAAAGGTCGAAACACATTGAGATCAAATATTACTTTATTATAGATAAATTCGAGGAAGGAAAAGTAAAGCTGCAATACATCCCCACAAATGAGCAGACAACAGATATCCTGACAAAGCCTCTCTCTAGAATAAATTTTTCATATTTTTGGGAAAAGATGGGGATCGTGGAAATAACTCCCTTAGTTGAAAGGGAAGAATGACTCTCCAGGATGGGAGGGAGCACTGACATATTATTGAGAACATTCATTTTCAATATTGAAAAATAGTCCAACTTGGAAAGATTCTTTCCTTTTTGGAAAGTGGATTGAGATTTCTGATGGACAGACATTTTCCAGTTCAGAAAATGGTCCAGATTGTTGATGTACCATAGACAGTAACTTCCCATTGTGGTTAACATGGGGAGTGGTCTAGGGTAGTCTCTATTATTGCGAGTTACTCAAGAAGACTGGCCCGCCTCTCCAGACAATGATTTCTCATTGTGGTTAACATGAGGAGTGCTCAGTTTTGGAGGTTGGTACAAGACAGTCTTTTCCTCTTGTGGTTAACAAAGGAAATGGTCCAGACAGTCATTCCTTAGGGTGTATTCATTCTCTCCAAGATTGCACTTTTTTTAGTGCTGGAGGAATGGCCCAGGGTGAGGAATGGTCCAGGCTCAACAATTAGGGAAAAACATTCCTTAGGGAAGATTCATTCTCTCCAAGTTACACTTTGTTTAGTGTCGGAGGAATGGCCTAGGGTGAGGAATGGTCCAAGAAATCAGAAAAATCATTCTTCCTTGTTTGAGAAGAATAAGGCAGATAGCCCATCGTTGATGTTCTACTCTGAGGGAAAATATTCTTTCAAGATCTCACAGATGTGAGTGAAAGATTGGCCCAAATGATTCAGTTTATTTTAACAATATTTTATGTGCAGGTTGATATCAGATGATTGTTATGGAGACTATTTGTCTCCATACAATAGATATATGCTACTGTGGTGGATATGTTCCACTATTTTTTACTATGTGTCATGGTTTGAGTAGTTGCATACTACCATGGATAAACAGAGTTGTGTTCAATCAATTGATATTGTACCAGTTGTCATGGAGATTATCCAGGTGGATAATAATGACGATGCTCGTGAAACTACCAGTGAATGGTCTGTTTGTGCTCAAGACCATTATCAGTTATACCTCCCTAGCTAGGAGGGAGTGTTGATATTATGGTAGCTTCAGGAGGTATGAACCTCTATTGTGACCTTTGACAAGATTAGAATATTCCATAAGGAAGAAAAGAAATGAATGTAACCCTAGACAAGATGTCGGATGCAGGGTGTTGGTCTCTCATTTGTCACATTCTCATAATTGTAGAAGTCACTTGTGCACACTGCAGTCTAGCAGTCTTCTGTGCAAGTTCTGGGGAAGGTGTTGCACCAATTTTGGGTTGGACTATTTGATTAGCTTTGGTTACTTTCTTTCTTGGTGCATTAGCCTTGCTTGGCTATTGGATTTCTACCAGGATTCTTCTCACTGTCAAGGTCAAGGTGCTCGGAGGGTGGCTTTGGCCTATGGTTGGTGACAATAGTGATATTGTCAATGGTAAAACGAGCACATCCTTTCATATTCTAATAGACCCAGGGTTCAATGCTTCAACAATGCACCAACAAAACCCTAACTACCGGCCCTTTCAAAAACACCTGAGAAGTAGATGAAGTCTCACCCGAGGTAGAGGCAGGGGGGTTGTAGGACTCAGGTGTCTACAACCTAGCTAGGACACATATATGTGATTATAGCACTTGATAGAGCACTTAGCCAATAACATGCATTAGTTCTGGAACCTTATTCACATCGCAAGTTAAAGCTCTTATTACATATCAACATAGTAGTAATCAAGATTAAGCACATCTAATCATTTAGCACATCACATCAGCTTAGATCTAGCATTCAGTCATACATAAATCACTAAGCATCAATGGATCTATCTATCATACATCAAGATCAGTGCACTAAGAAAATAAATACATAAACATCATGAACAACATTGCACAAATAACATAAGGATATATGTGTTTCACCCTAGTGTGGGGCTACCTCCACCAACTCTTCTTCTTCTTTATTGATATTCAATATTTCTACATTCTTCAACTCCTGTGCACAAAGCCATAGAGTGAAACTTCACATTCGATAGGTGATCTGCGCACAGTGCACTAGATCCACCTTCCTCAAAATGAGGTAAAGGAACAAAGCCTCTTATAATCACTTGCACTTAGCCCTGCAAGTCTCAACACACAGTATGCACAAAAGCCAACAATTGTTCTTCTCACTTAGAAACCTTTACATATTCTTGCAAGAAGCCCTCTTAGACATACCTAGACAGACTTCGCTCTAAGTCCTATCTACTTATTTATACATTACAAAAAGGCCTAAACATGGGTAAACCCATGGGCTGACATCCCATGCCCGTTACATAAACCCTAAAACCCAAAAAGACTGCAAAATGAGTGATATTCCGTGATCTCCGCTTCGCCTGGGCACTATGTCTTTGACTAGCTTGTCGAAGTCCCAAAAATGGTCAAACACAACCAATGTTTCCTCAAAACTTGGTTGAGGGCCAACAATTAGTCTAGTATTATGACCAACATTTTAAGGATATGATGGGTAGACTGAAATTCTGGATCCATGATCAAAATCATCAAGAACGGTTTGATGTAGGGCTTCTACCAAACATTGACAGGTCGTTTATTCGACAGAAGGTTGTGTCACAACCTAAATCTTTGGAAATTACAATGAAATTGGAAGCATCCCCTGTAGGAGATAGTGCAGGGATGGTGCAAGTGCATATGCAGTTAGTTGCCTTGAAAATTCAATTAGAAAATCTTACAAAAGGGAAGGAGAAATGGGAATAAGTCTGGTGTACTAATTGTAGGACTAAATGCCACCATAAAGACAAATTCCCAACATTTGCGCTGTATTTGGCAACTAGAGCACGAAATCCATTACCAGGAAGGGGTTACTGTGGAATATGTAAGAAATGGGGACATCATCTGACTGAGTGTCCATTACTGTAGAAATATCAGAGTATGCCAAGGAACTCATTTTGCAACTTTTGCAAGCCAGTCGAACATGAAGAGAAGGATTCCCATGTATTTGATTGAACAAGAGAGAACATTTTAGATATGTACAGGATTCAAGAGGAGAATGTTGCGATAGAAATAAGTGGTTCATAGTATAATAATCAAAGAGGCTCACTACAACATAACAGGAAATTAGCGTCGGAATTTAGTGTATTTTAGTTCATGAATTGGACACCTTTTCTGGCACAAACCTAGGCACAATATGGACTTTTTATAATTATGTCATATTTAGTGTTGGAATTAGCATTGGATAGAGTGCCAGAAAAATAATGACAGGAATAGCGTCAGGTTCAACATTGGGAATAGCGCCAGGAATAGCACCAGGAATAGTGCCAGGTTTAGTGTCGGGAATAGTGCTGAAATTAGTGGAAGGAATAGCACCAGGTTTAGTTCTAGGTGTTTCTTCTAGTTTTTCTTATGATATGCCTTCCAATTTTTCTTCCATTTTAGCTTTTGGTTTGGCTTCCATTTTTACATCAAGTTTTGCTTCTGATATGGCTTCCAATTTTTCTTCTAGTTTGGCTTCTGGTTTGGCTTCCAGATTTACATCTAGTTTTGCTTCTCATTTTTATTCCAAATTTTCTTTTGGTTTGGCTTCCATTTTTTCTTCCAGTTTTTCTTCTAGTGTGGCTTCCAATTTGGCTTCCATTGTTGATTCCTTTCTTACTTCCAAAAATTCTTCTAGTTTTGCTTACAGTTATTAATTTAATATGTTTTATTTCAATTTAATTAGTTAAATATATCATGTCTCTTAAATAACTTATATGATTATACATAAGTCATATAAACACGTTTGAAATATTTTATAGGATAACATTTATAAAGAATATTTAGGGACGAAACAACCATAAAAATTAACAACATCATTATACTTATTAAATCTCCATCAAAATAGAATCTACAACATCCAGTATATATAAAATAACAAGATAATTATTATAACATGATCATCATCTATAATTAAAAAAAGTGAGTCAAATATCTATAATTTAAGTGAATTTGACAGCATCCATCATGAGCAGTAAATCAATACCATCATACGTAAAAAATATGCATCCAAAAATCATCAACCAATTTCAATATATAAAAATTGACGAGCCAATATTGATAAGATCATCATCATATATAACTAAAACAAGTGAAAGTCAAATATGCTAGTAGATCAATAACATCTGAAAATGATACATGTCCAATAGTCGACATAAGTCAAAATCATATATCATGTACAAATGATATAAATAAAAATGATAAAATATGTAAGAGAAAATTATACAAGTCAATATGATACGTCATGTCCAAATGACATAATTCAACATCATACATGTCAAAATGATACAACTCAATAATATGGTACTCGAGGCCATGAAAATGATACATATGATAGTAACCATGAAAAGAGGCATTATAAAAATATATCAAAAATGATCCACGATGTAGTCTATATGATCATGAATGTCACTGGCTGCTACCAACAACTTCCTCAACATCATCATCACCATCATGATCATGATCATTATTATCATAATCATCATCATCTGCATCAGCATCGACATCATTGTCATTTATATTTGTGTCATCGTGAGCATCATCTACCATCTCAGCATCGAACTCAACGTCATGATTTGGATCTATTTGATGAGGATGATCCAGATCTTTTGGAATATCCCTTCTCTGCAAAAACAAACATTTAGAATGAAAATCTATTATTTATTTAATTCAATAATTAATTTCTCCATTATATATCTAATATTACAACATATGAAATGAAGCGATAATCATATCACATCATATCGAAGTGCACATACGATAATAAAATTTCAAATAAGTTACAAATAAGATGTCATTCAAATGATGTAAAACATTCAACAATTCTAATAAATGTTATAAATATCATAAGAAATGACATTCCTAGCCTTTACATGCCTTTCCTTTACAAGCCACTCCTTTCCTTGACATGTATTTCCTTGCATTGACATGCCATTCCTTTCCTTTCCTTGACATTCCCTGCCTTGCCTTGCCATTTCGTTCCTTGACATGTCTTTCTTTACCTTGATATGCCTTTCATTGACATGCCTTGCCTTGTATTGACATTCCATTTCCTTGTCTTGACATGCCATTCCTTGCCTTTCCTTGACATGCCATGCCTTTCCTTTCCTTGACATGTCATGACTTGCCTTGACATGCCATTCCTAGCCTTGCCATGCCTTTCCTTGACAAGAAATGCCTTGCCTTTACATGTCTTTCCTTGCCTTGACATGTCGTGCCTTGCCTTTCCTTGACATGCCATGTGTTTCCTTGACATGTCATTCCTATCCTTGCAATGCCTTTCCATGACAAGCCATGCCTTTCCTTGACATGTCTTTCCTTGCCTTGACAGGCCATGCCTTGCCTTGACGGGCCATGCCTTGCCTTGACAGGCCATTCCTTTCCTTGAAAGGCCACACCTTGCCTTTCCTTGGCATGCCATGCCTTACCTTTCCATGCCATGCCTTGCCTTGACATTCCATGCCTTTCCTTGAAATTCCTTTCCGTGACTTGACATTTAATTTCCTTTCCTTGACATGTTCTTGCTTTCCTTGCCTTGACATTCCATGCCTTTCCTTGCATTGATATGCCATGCATTTCCTTGACATTCCATTCTTAGCCTTACCATTCCTTTCCTTGACAAGACATGCCTTGTCTTTACATGTCTTTCCTTGCCTTGACATTCCATGCCTTGCCTTTCCTTGACATAGCATGCCTTGCCTTGCCATGCCATGCCTTGCCTTGACATACCATGTATTTCCTTCACATGCCTTTCCTTTCCTTGACTTTCCTTTTCTTTACATTCATTTCCTTGACTTGACATGCCATTTCCTTTCCTTGGCATTCCATGCCTTTCCTTTACTTGACATGCCATGCCTTACCTTGACATGTTATCCCTAGCCTTGCCATGCCTTTCCTTGAAAAGACATGCATTTCCTTGTCATGTCTTTCCTTGCCTTGACATGTTATGCCTTTACTTTTCTTGATATGGCATTCCTTGACTTTCCATACCATGCCTTGCCTTGACATGCCATGCCTTTCCTTGAAATTCCTTTCCTTTCCTTGACATGTCTTTCTTTGACATGCATTTCCTTGAATTGACATGTCATTTCCTTGCCTTGACATGCCATTTATTTCCTTGCCTTGATATGCCATTCCTTTCCTTGCCTTGACATGCCATGCCTTGCCTTGACATGCCATGCCTAACCTTGCCATGACTTGCTTTGACAAGCCATGCCTTGCCTTGACATGCTTTTTTTTGCCTTGGCATGCCATGTTTTTCCATGCATTGTCGTGCCTTACCATGAATTGCCTTTACTTGCCATGCATTCCCTTTCCTTGCCTTGCCTTGACATGCCTTTCCTTGACAGACCTTGCCTTGCATTGACATTCCTTTCCTTGACATTCCATGCCTTGCCTTTACATGTCATTCCTATCCTTGACATGACATGCATTTCCTTGCCTTGACGTGCCATACCTTTCCTTGGCATTGCCATGCATTTCCTTGACTTGACATGCCATTTCTTCCCTACCTTAGAATCAAATTCTGAGATAGTAGGTATGTTCTTTCAAAAGTTCCAATATTCATGAATAGGTTCTAGCCCATAAATGACCCTTAGAGAAATATATTTCCTTACAATTGTGTTTGGGATGGGTTTTTCCTACCATTTTCTAATTTTATTTGTTAGTTATATGCAGTTCATAGACTTTTGCAGAGTTTAAGAGCAGATATTGTTATCTTAGTGAGAGTTAATCCTGTAAGATGAACAGTCTTCCTCTTGTATTATATTTCTACTAGGGGAAACCTTGGGTTTAATACAAATGCTTTTATTTAACCAAAACAAGTACTCGCAAAATTCGTCAATGTCAAACTTTAGATTAATTTGTGATATTTTTTGTCATTTTCCATTATTTGAGACCACAAGATCATAAACCATGGCTGCAAAACAACCCTTTTAATAAATTTATTAGGGCTCATGTTCCTCCAGACAGTTTTCATGGACAAATATAACTCCCAAGGTTAGGCTACTACATAAGATAAAATAAGATAATATTATTTTAATGTCCAACAAATGACCATAATAAGTAGGACAATGGGACTAAAAAAAAGTACATCCATTGTAGGTACATAGTGGAAGTGTGAAAGAAACACCTATATTGATGCTATCAGAGGAAGATAAAGATAGAGATCTAATTATTGGCTAAAATAAACTACAAGAGAAGGTACAATTACATGATAAATGATAAAATTCAAAACAAACTACAGTAGAGTTTTTTGTATTCATTGCATCTTTGTAAACCTCATAAATAAGGTTTGTAGTTCTTAATAGGTTTTTCTTGGACCAAAAAAGTAAGCAGTAGTCACAGAAGAATTTCGAAGACTCATCCCCTAACTCAACCTAGTTATGTTCAGATTTAACTGTTTCACCTCTTACCCTGCACTCCATTTTCTACAAAATGCGTTCAACCTCAACAACCTTCTCCTCCAGAGAAACATTATAGGCATTGGAGTTCAAGAATTCTCTTTAGTACTTTGTTATGATTTACATTCCTATCCCTTTACCACTCTCTACATACACAACCATTGGCCCTAACCTATTGAAAAGTCAGTTATCTTACAAATGGTTTCTTTCTACTAGAGAATCTGACCCTCTCTTCTAATAGGCTTACAAGCCAACTCCCAAATTATTGAAATTCATTTGTTGTAATTCATGGAAGCTAAATGAAAAATTTTAAGCTTGAAAGCCAATTTCAACTTATTATTCTCTTAGCTAATATTGAGACCAACCACTAATGGGAGATGAAAATACCCTATGGTTGCACATAAAACTTCCATGAAACTATTCAAGGAGCTAGTAACCTATATTTGAATTTCCACATAGCCTATCTAATATATCCAACACCATCCAATTCCCTTTTTCTTATCAAAGAAAGTGCATTGTCCTGATCTCTCCGTGTTCTACCATTTCAAATTTAGATAAATTATGTGCAAGATATGTTGACTACTATACCAGGATAGTATCTCAATGACAGAAGAACATGCCAAAGCTTTTCCTACAAAGAGATGGGAGCATAGACTGAGAAAAAACCGGTAATTGTCCTGCAACCATTACCATTAACCAAAAATATCCATTATCACGATCTCTGACCTTATAAGCAATATCAAGATCTCACCCATTATAAACAATACAAGTTGTCAACCAAGGTTCAATGCCACACATTTCCCCACATTTTCCCTAAGGATAATATGGCACCAGTACAATCATTCTATTCAAAATCAAGAAACCATGTTAATTTGAAGCAATTAACCATCAATTCTTCTAAACCGATATTTGATTGTGTTTCTTGCAACATCATCCACATTATGTTTTTTGTACATCTCAATAGCACCCCTCATGTTTCTGAACAAAAATTTAATCTTTATTGAGAAGGTGATTCAAAAGGTGATTAGCGATGTCCTCTAATGATTTGAAAGCATCATCAAAATATCTGCAGGTTTTTTATCATAAGAAACATTCTATTGCAAGATGTCAGTTGCAGCTACAGGATAAGATTGATATGAATGAGAGAGGGCCTTTATCTATCCTTGCTCCAAGCCACGACAATTAGGTTTCAAATTCCTTACAATGTTTTTATCCGCCTTCGATTTTCTTAGAACTTAGCCCTTACCCTTCACCTAAAAAACAGAGTTAATATTGTTGACAAGGTATTTTTTGGGACCCATTTCTCATACATCTTTTGAAATAATGAAAGTTGAAATAATGAAGATAGCTTTTGATAGAAAGGTGCATCTCAGCCAATACTAGAGCAATGATCTCAAGGTGAAATGGGAGATCAACAAGGTCCAGAGGAACTTCGCTATAGCAACCAATTGAAATTTTTCTCTTTTTGCAATATTTTTTGTTTCTATAATTGATACTAGCATGGAAAGAAGGTTCTAACATGTATATAATATGTAAAATTATCAGGATAGAGTGGAAAAAAGGAGGTTGATTAATATAATACAATAATGTTTTGTGAACTCTAAGATCAACCATTTTGTAAATATTTGTGCTTTTGTTGGTCTTATATATTATATAATGGAGCCTTTCTCCATGATCTGAAAAGATCTTTTATACGACAATGGTTGAGTTATTAAGCATGTGTTAATTAACCAATTAGGAAGTTGAATAAAAAAAGGAATATTTATAGAAGAAAAATCACAGCGATATGCACATATACATATATGAAATAAATCAATAAGAACAACAAACCATAGAACACCAATATGATAACAGAGTTCAGAAATCTCGCCTACGTCTCTGGGCCTTTGTCTCAGTGGGTGAGGATTTATTATTTATGTTAAAATATTTAAAATGGAATCACATTAGTGCCAAAAGGTTACAAAACTAATTTGGTCTTGTTCTACTAGATCTCTAGAACCCAACAAAATAAACGAAATTAAAATTGGATGACCAGAGCTCCCAGAAATGGCCCGCAAAGGTGCACTCCTCAACAACTTCCCTGCATAAAAATGGCTTTGGCTTGGAAAATCTTCACCATAAACCTGCTCTGAATCTCCTCCCCTATATTCAATAAGCCTTGGTTTATATATATCTGAAGTTGGTAACCATCTCCCAACTTCCCCCAAGATCTCGCATCAAAAAGGGCCCAATATCCCCCCAAAAGGGCCAAAAATATCCAAAAATGTTGAATAAAAACAATAAAATCCATATTAAAAAGTCAAAAACCCAATTCTTCATATATATATTGGGTCCAACCCCCAAATATTTGGTTCCTGGTCCTATTATCATGTCCCATGTGGCCTCACGCTTATCTGTTGTGCTATGGCCCCCTGGTCTCTCGACCCCTGATCACATTGCATGGCCATGTGGCTAAAGGATGTAGCATCCACTTGCTCTTATGGTTTAATACCCTAATATAGTATCCTAGGGTTTATCCCTTGGTCGGAAAGCTATCCCGAATGACCAGGGATAACCCCACCAAATCCGCGCTAAACTTAGAACAAGTCGGGTCATATGGCAGGTCATATGGTAACCACAGTGATTGAGGGCTAAGGTCTAGAAATAATCACCGCATGCCAAATTGTAGACTATTGGTCATATTATCGTGGTACTATGGTATGGCTTGCACCGAGGGCTAGGGCTAGGCCCGAACCCTATTTCCTCCTAGAAATTCAATGCACTCAAACTTTTATAATAGTTATGCACTACAGTAAACAATGAATACCCTCGGGTGGGCTTGCTAGCCTGGCCCTACCAAGCCATTCGCCCATGCCCAATGTCGCAGTTTCAAAACTCATGGAGTTCAACCAATTTTTGCAACAACTTATACCAATATATGGGTGCCACATGGCACCTCCTCATTCGCTTAAATTTGATGCCATGTGTCAAGTGTTGATTGGTCCATTTTTCTGCCATGAAAGCACCATGTGTCATATGAATTGTAAGGACCTTCCATGTCATTCGTACAGACATTTCATGTGTCACCACTGTAAGGGTGGCATGTTTCACTCCCTGATTGGTCCACCTGTACCTACCATGTCATCAGTCTGTATGCCGATTCAACCTGCCATGTCAGTTGTACGGACCATGCCACGTCAGTTGTATGGTTGTATGGCATGTAAATTCAGCTACCATGTGGTACTGTACAGACTGTACGGACTCTATAATCATCATTTTTTTTGCCTGTTTGGAAAAATGAACAGATCTCCATATCTATAACAGACGATGTCTGTTTGATCTTGTTCAGGTTGTGTTGGGTTCGTATCAACATGGCCTACGTACGCATCTGTTTTGAAGTCATTCTGAGAAATTTTATTTTTAGGCCTTTCTGAGCACCATCAAGCTCTTGGATCCAATTCTGGATCACACCTCCCCACTAAATACCTTTTGGTCCCCAAAAGGTGACTAACCAGTCATCAAACTTGGGTTAGGCCACCCGACTTGTTCTTTGTTTTTGAACTCTGTCCTGTGCGCCTGTCTTATCAAGATCAATTGTAAGACAATCATGATAACTGACAACATATTGTTAGCCATTTGTACCTTGTCACATATTAATGAATCCACTATCATCCATGTAGACAACATTACTAATTATAGCATCAAAAATATGGTTGTAAATGAGTTGATATGTTTGTAATATTTGCACAACATTATCTTATCTTGAAGCAAACTTTGATTGATTTTCCATTCTACAATCATCTCATGTTCTTGCTTAAGATCTATTACTTGATTTGAAACAATTATAGGTGTGTTTCTTTCTTTATATTCCTTCTTTAATTGTTCCATATTTTGAAGAGTTTTATTTTCCTTTACATGATGAGCATGAACCACATATTCTTGACCTGCGTTGGTTAAATAATATTGATTCTTTGTCCTCTAGAATATTGATTTACGATCATACAAGTATGGACTGCCTAAGACCATTCCAAATTCACTTAGTGGCACCACATCACATGTTACCTTGTCCACACACTTAGATGAAATTGCAAATTTTAATGTGCACTTCTTGGTTATGTGCATTTGATGATTGTTGCTTATCCATTTAAGTGTGTAAGGCTTATGATGCATCTATGTTTTTAATCCCAACTGCTTAACCTATTCCTTTGAAACTAAGTTAGATTGAGATTCACTATCTATCAATGTGTCAATCTTAGTGTGCCTCATGATGACCCTTATGTGAAACAAGTTACTTCTACAATCAAATCATTCACCAATTTTACCTGTCATACCAACCAATGAGACTTTAGATTCATCATTTGAATCTAATCCCAAGTTTGTTGGTCGTGTTGTTACCACAACTGTTTGCCTCAATTTCCTTTCCTTGAACCACTTTGGCCTCTTCTCCGGATGCAATTTCCAACAATGGTCCTCATCATGCCCCTACTTCTTGCAATGCTTGCAATAAATATTATCTTCCTTTCTCGTCACTGCATTCTCCTTCTTTCCATGCCACTTCCTTTTGTCCTCTTTCCTTGAAGATGATTCCCCTCATACACCAACACTTCTTTTCCCTGCTTCAATGTATGTCGCTTGAAAATAAACCTCATCAAGATTAGTTTTTTCCAAACATGAATACAATATTTCAAATATGCGCAGTTAAACCTCCTATATACTTCATAAGAGTTTCTTGGGTATGTAAAGGAATATCTAACATCAATGCCATTTTACAAAATCCATTTGTGTATTCTTGCACTATTTGTCCTTTTCTTAGTTTTAAAGTGTTCCATTCAATTAATGCTTTCTCTTTATAACCCAAAGGATAGAATTGATTTCTAAGTGCAGAAATAAAACTTTTCCATGATGGAAATACATTACCCACTTGTTGCGTGCCATTTTTCAACTTGTTTTTCCACCAGATGAGTGTTTTGCCTGCAAGTCTAAGTGATGCCAACTTGATCTGAGTTGCCTCATCCTTGATCTGTTGCACATTGCAATAAACCTCCATCTGTCTGACCCAATTGTCAAGTCTCTCTACATTAACTTCACCATCATACATGGGTAATTTGAATTTAACATCAATTTTTAGTAAAGTATTTTCATTATTATGTTTATGGACATGTTTCTTTGCATTGGATTTAGAACTTTAACTTGAAGAAGAAGGAGAAGAAGGAGGTGAAGATGGAGGTGAAGGAGGAATTTGAGGAGGATCCTCTCCTTCTTCACTTTTTCCCTTTGAAGATTCACCAAGAAATGGTCTCTTTCATTCCAAGTAATCATCATACAAAACCTTCATCATCTCTGACATAGCAAAGGATGTTTTTCGAAACTCTTTCTCATCCTGAGAAAGTCCCTCTTCCGATGCCATCTTCTCACTTTTAGGAGTTCTCTTTCTCAATCCAATCAATGGATTCTCTTCAACAAGCTCTCCTTCACCACGGTGTATATTTTCCTTGGTTAACATGCAAAACTCAAATCCAAACGTCAACTAGCTCTAATACCACTTGACCCAAAAAGATATTTTATACGACAATGGTTGACTTACTAAGCATGTGTTAATTAACCAATTAGGGAGTTGAATGAAAAAAGGAAGAATTATAGAATAAACATCATAGCCATATGCACATATACAGATCTGAAATAAATCAATAAGAACAACAAACACTAGAACACCAATGTGATAATGGAGTCAGGCAATCTCACCTACGTCTTCGGGCCTTTGTCTCAGTGGGTGAGGCTTTCTTATTTATGTTCAAAGGTTTAAAATGGAATAAAAATAGTGCCAAAAGGTTATAAAATTGATATGGTATTGTTCTACCAAATATATAGAACCCAACAAAATAAATGACACTCAAATCGGATGACCGAAGCTCCCAGAAATGGCCCACAAAGGTACGCTCCTCAACAACTTCCCTGCATAAAAATGGCTTTGGATTGGAAAATATTCAGCATAAACCTACTTTGAATCTACTCCCCTAGCCTCACAAAGCTTCGTTTTATATATATCTGAAGTTGGTAACCATCTCCCAACTTTCCCCCAAGATATGGCCTCAAAAAGGACCCAATATCCCCCCAAAAGGGCCAAAAAAATCCAAAATTGCTGAATAAAAAAAATTAAATTCATATTCCGAAGTTAAAAACCCACTTTTGCATATATATTGGGTGCATCCCCCAAATATCTGTCTCCTGGTCCTATTAGTGCGCCCCATGTAGCCTCACGCTTATTTGTTGTTCATTTCCCCCCTGGTCGCTTTACATGGCCATGTGGCCAAATGTTGTAGCATCCACGTGCTCTTATGGTTTAATCCCCTGATATAGTAGCCCAAGTTTTAGCCCCTAGTTGGCAGGTTAACCCCACCAAATCCACGTTAAAATTAGAATAGGTTGGGTCATATGGCAGGTCATATGGTAACCACCGTGATCGAGGGCTAAGGTCTAGCAATAATACCTTCATGCCAAATTGTAGAGTGTCAGTCATATTATCATGGTCATGTGGTATGTCTTGCATTGAGGGCTGGGGATAGGCCCTAGCCCTATTTCCTCCCAGAACTTCAATGCACTCAAACATTTATATTAGTTTTGCGCTATAGTAAACAAGGAATACCCTCGGACGGGATGGCTAGCCTGGCCCTGCCAAGCCATTCGCCCACGCTCGAGGTCACAGGTTCAAAACTCATGGAGTTCAACCAATTTTTGCAGACACTTTAACCAATCTATCGGTGCCACGTGGCAGCCCATGTCTGGACCACATGGCACCTCCTCATTCTCTTAAATGTGATTCCATGTGGATCCAATTCTGGATCACTCCACTTTGACGAAAGAATACAGAATGGAAAACCTTCTAAAATGCGCCCAAGGTAGAAGCTTCAAATCCAAATGCTACAACTTTACAAGAATATGAAGAAGAGGGAAAATAGTAAAGAAGCCATAGGGATGTTTTTCATGTCAAATTGGCATGCACACCATCCCTTGGGATGTTGTGCATGCCAAATTGGCATGCACACCAATTTAAATGTGAAAAATTGTTTAAATGTAAAGATCTACCATATCATAAAAAAAAAACATGATTGTTTATATGGATACGTTGGAAATGAGCTAAGTCCTTAAGATGAAAGGGTTCCTGATAATTGAATTTGAAAGAAATGAGGTGGTGAAACATCAGATGGAGAAGATCTCAACTGTTGATATGAATCATCTTTCTCAATGCATCCAATGCCATTCAAAGATTTGGATTCATTTGATGGAACAACATTCCTCTATTTTCACTTGGACTTAATGAAGATACAATTCTAATTAAGCTAGAGATGTTAGAAGAATTGTTTGGTGCAGGAAAGTTGGTGGAAGTGCATCTAGACAAAATTTCTTTGACACATCTTGTTTCAAGCATTTCCTTTAATTCATCTTGCAACTTTATATTTGGAATATACATCCTTGTGTTTTTTAAATCATTTGATGAAAAAATGCCCAGCCATATTTGGTTCCCCAATGTCTATTTGTTTAAATTTCCCTTGCCTTTGCAAATCCATGCCTAATAATCCTTCTAAATATGAATTGTGTTCATCCTTTTCAACATGAAAATGATCTGATAAAAAAATATTTAATGGATCCCACGGTGCATTTCCAGTGATCATTGTGAGACATGCGATCACATCTCGTTTGCACATTTTGTCAAACACATCACGTGCATTCTCCACACTGACCTAGATTGTTAGTTTACCCTAATGACATGTTTAATTAATGTTGCAATTTATTCACGAAGGGTAGTCTCTTTCCATTCACATATGGATCCATATCTATCCCAAATTAACACATAAATTCTAATGTAATAATTATGGGTGTTTATAGTCGTAGTTTCCACGTGTTTCTTGTATACAACAATGTGTTCGATGTCAAAAATAAAAGAAAGACTGATACAAATAGAGTGCAATAATATAATTACACTAAATGCTAGAACCACAACTAGTTGCACACATAAATATCATACTTCATTAAATTTATGACCTCATTACAGACTGGGGAATTGATATGAGTGTTTCTATAGGTTACTAAAGTGATTTCTCTATGGTAGTGACCCAAAATCATAGTGAAGACTAGCTGGCTCGCCTCCTATAGAATCCCTCCAAGGCTACTGTAGAAACATGTGCCCCTCTTGACACTTCTAAACTATTTCCTCTATTACAACCAACACCACCAATGCCAATCCCACTGCTATATATGAGGCCTAATGAAGAGTCAACTCTCCTCCTAACCACCAGAAATTCAACCCAGGACAGTGGGCCTTTCCTTTTTCAATAGTGGCATGATTTCCTCAAGAAAACGCAACCCTGGCCACCAGATATTGCACCCAGCTAATGATAGATGCATCCATACTGAAGGAGAACACCCAAACACGACCCTAGCCACAAAAGTTGTAATTGGGGCCCTGAGATGTATAGAATTAAGTCTCTAGTATGTTACCTTCACCATTTTCTATGTTGATGGGTTCCTTGTATCCATTGTCATTGTAATGAGATTGTATGGGATATCCCTTATCAATCGATCATGGGATGGCTGGAATTTTTGGAGAGTGAACGACTGGCTCGAACTTCAGATGAACTTATAAAAGTGTGGAAATTAAATACAACAAGGGGGAGGGATGACCCCACTCTCATTTGTTTTAATTTTTTTGTTTTCTTTGTATAGTTGGGGAGTTTAAGGATGGCTTTTCATTGTGCATGAGTTATTTTAATTTTATTTTCTTTGTATAGTGGGTGCTAAATCTGCCCCAAAATGATTACATTTATTTGGTCAATAGTAGGAACTAAATCCTACACTATTGTGCCAAATTTAGTGCCTACTATTGGCCAAACAAATTAGCCACATATCCATAGTTTTAGCCACTACATCATTTCCAACAACAATGAACATCTCCCCCTACATCTTAAAGGATTCATTATTGATTGTATTTTATAAGAGACCTCTACCCCAGATCTATTATTTGGAATCCATCCTCGTTTACACCATCTCATCATGAGTTGACTCCATAATTATAGAGAACCCTCATTTCTCTTCTGTAAATGACATTGTCCATGTTGGCATGTTTACAGGAAGAGTGTGCTTCTCATTGATGGAAAGAAAAATAGGAAAGCAACAATGATATTACCATTGCCAAAGCTCAGGAGAGACAATGTTTTCAGATGTGCAAACGAGGTCCAAGAGACGGACTCGCAGGAGGAGAAAAGTTTGAGACCTTTGAACTCTTAGAAAACGTTCTAAGTCAGAGAGACCAAATCTCATAAGGGAAAGTGTAGTATTGAAACGTGATCAGGGCCAAATGGTTGAGAATTCGATTACCTAAATACCCAACAACCATTGGATCATTCTAAGTGGAAGGACATGATAAACTAGAAGAGAAGCATTGCAGATATATTGATCCATCGATATAAGAACATGATCGACGAACAACATTTGGTTCACGTCAAAAGTAGCTAGGAGGTTATCGTTCATGAATCTCACTTTAGAAGAATTGGAAACTTGAAAGTTGAATTACCCGAAGCCCGAAATATGAAATGAATAAGGACCATCAGATCTGGAGAAAATGTGATGACTGTTAGATCAGGGAGAACCACGTCAGCAGACCATGTCTACAAGAACATGTGGTAGACCAAGTTGGCAGAACATGTAAGAATACCACGTCAGTTGTCGAATTGAATTAGTGGAAGGACAAGATAAGCAAGGGATAAGATCTGAGATTTTGATCACCCGAATATTCATCAGTTGTCAAATCAAATTAATTGAAGGATAAAATAAATGAGGCACAAGGCTTGAGAATTTGAGTATCTGAATCTCCGTCAGTCGTCAAATCAAATAAAGTGGAAGGATAGGATAAGAAAATTTGGAGGGTCGTTGGATTTAAACCAAGGAAAAACAACATCGCATACAAATCAAGTTGTTGGTCTAAGACCTTGATCAAACGATTATCATTCATTTCGGGTCTAAATATGTGAGGATTTTATGCTCTAGAAAAATATCACTTCAAGCTTCAAAGTTGAGAAATGAAATACCTGAAGCCCGGAGAGCCAGAGAGCCGAAGTAAATTCTCGACCGTTAGATCATCCAAAGAAGATCGCATCCGTCAGATCATCTGAAGAAGACCTCAAGCATCAAATCGTCTGAAGAGAATCTAGGTTATCTGATCTAGAGCATCAGTTTGAGATTTGAAATCTCTAAAGTCCAGAGAGATGGAGAGCTGAAATACATTCTCGACCATCAGATCATCCAAATAAGATCGCAGTCGTCAGATCATTTGAAGAAGACCTCAAGCGTCAGATCATCCGAATAGAATTTAGGTCGTCTGATCCATAGCATTAGTTTGATATCTGAAATCTCTGAAGTCCAGAGAGCCAGAGAGCCGAAATACATTCTCGACCATCGGATCATCTGAAGAAGATCGCAACCATCATATCATATGAAGAAGATCTCAAGCGTCAAATCATCTGAATTCAATCTAGGTCTTCTGATCTCGAAGAGACGTGTCGACCATCGAATCATCCAAAGTAAATCTCAGTCGTCAGATCCAGAGCGTAAGTTTGAGATTTCAGATTTTAGAAGTCCAGAGACCCAAAGGAGATCTCGATCATTGATCAAGAAAGGGGATGCATAACCAGTGATCTGGTTGGAAGGTCAATTTCCCGAAGTGGAGGCACATCCATCAATTGACAAGGATAGGTGTTTGCAGATCATCGACTCTAAAATATTGGCGTACGAAAGAAGGCAAGGTTTGATATTTGAAACTTCTGAAGCCTGAATCACGAAATAAATCACAGTCATTGATTTAGGGAGGTTAGATATGATCCGTAGATTGTGAAAAAACAAATATGAACCATCCCTTCAAGAGCACCATCAATATTGTGAGATCGACAGTCCCATCACATTGTAGGGTTAGAACATGCTTGAGTCTTATTTTTTCATGAGCAGGCCACAATCGAAACCATGTTTTTGGAGAAAGGATACGTGGAGGCTCGTAGTGAATTGTGGGGTGAATTGCGGGGTGAAAATTGGGTTGCCCTCAAACCGCCTATGGACGTGCCCTCAATCGCATGGTCACATGAAGTTCATCGCCCAAGGTCATATTAATAAATGGATCTAGCACATACTAGACCGAGATCGGGAAGCACACTTTGAATAGGCGTTTGGTCACTGCTTGTGGTCACGTGAAGGAAGGGGCTTAGAAGCCAAAAACGACTGACTGTAACTACCAAAGAAGATGAAGAGTAACAACTGCCAACGAAGAAAAATAATCTCATGATAACTTTTGATAGTGATGATCAGGCTCAGGATAATTTCTAGAGAATGCAAAGAATCATGGAGAATGGCCACTAATGATGAACAGATTCAGAATAACCATGAGAAAATATGAAGTGTTCAAATGATGATCTGGCAGATGACTTGGTGTGAGAAAGACATACAAAATAGTGAAGAGAGTATGCTTCTTCAAGATTTAGGTATGTCATTAGTAAGGGAAGTTGGGTGTGATCTGAAGGGAAGATTGGAGACGTAGTGAAAAGTATGAAGAGGCATCACAGAGAATGAAAGTTGAAAGAGAAGTTGAACATGGGTGCACAAAAAGATGTGACCAGCAGCAAGACAGTGATGCAGGAAGAGCAGAGCAGTGTAGCAGAGAAGTGATGATACTGGTAAGCAATTGATAAATACTGTATCACTGTAATAAATTTTAGTAAGAAAATATTTATATTTCAGCGTGGTATGGTGGTGCGAGGGAGAACCAGTGTTCTTTATTACATAGGTTGGTGCCTATGTGACTGGAAGTTGGTGATTCCATCCAGTTGGTGCTAGAAAACTCAAGGAGTTGGTGCTTCCTTCTAGTGGGTGCCAGAGAAACCAGAGAGTTGGTGCTCTCACCAAGTTGCAACTTGTAAAACAGAGGTGGTAGCCTCACAAATATTTGGTGCTCATAAGATTGATGATGTATAAAACATAAAAGACAACCTATCATTCCAAGAAGAAGAGGTTTTCTCCATTTATGGGTTTCCTCATGAATATTTTTCTCTGTGTATGTCATATGTGTGATTGATGTTTATTATTTCTGTTGTTCATGACTTGCATAATCTTGATGATCACTTGGAGAAGGTTAATAAAATTTTAATAAACATAAAATTGTTTAAGCACAGTAACAACTAATTCACCCCCCCCCCTCTCAGTTGTCTTAGTATTTCCAACAGTCCCAAAACCCTTTTTGAGTGCCTTCTTATAGGTTAGCCCTCTTCAAGTCCATAAGACTAAGCCTTTATTTGTATACATTATTTATTTCTCGCTTGGTTCCATTACTGCAAAAAAAAAAAATTAACCCACAGTGTTGACATCGGTCCTTGGATGGAACCTTCCACACCCTTTCCTATTGCAACAATACACCTATATTTGTCTACTCTAGTATCCCATGATTTTTATTCTAATGAGGACATCCTAGAGGCCATGAATTTACTTGATTTTCCTTAGGAAAACTTTCATGATCATTCATATTTTATCCCAAGAAGCATCCTCATTATAGTCAACCAATATATTGTTGAGGCTAAGGATTTCATTCCTCATGGAAAAATGGATTGGTTCATTTTGGGGCGCTAAATGGGGTGAAAATTTCGCCTAATTTAGTGCCTAACTTGCCCTTGCTCTAGACCTCAACCCCTTATCCAAGCATAAGCGATGGATAAAGTTGGTCATTATACTAATAATTAGTTATGTTAGTCAATTAGGAAGAAGGATGGAAACAATGGAGCACTGACATTGCAAGAACGAGTGTTGTGTCTTGTCTGAGCTTAGAGAGGTAAGGAGAGGAGTGCAAAGGTGAGAGATGGATATAATAGAATCATTTGGTGCATTTAATCGCATCCATTGCATACCATTTCATACCCATACCATTGCATACCAATACCATTGAATACCATTGCATCCCAATGCATACCAACACATACCATTTCATACCATACCATACCAATGCATACCATTTCCAATACCATTGCATACCATTGCATACCAATACCAATGCATACCATTGCATACCATTTCCAATACCATTGCATACCATTGCCAATACCATTTCCAGTACCATTGCATACCATTGAATACCAATGCATAATAAATACCATTTCCAATACCATTGTATACCATTTCATACCAATACCATTGCATGCCATTTCATACCATACCATACCATACCAATGCATACCATTTCATACCAATACCATTACATGCATACCAATACCATTTCATACCAATACCATTGCATGCATACCAATACCATTTCATACCAATGCATAATAATTACCATTGTCAATACCATTGCATACCAATGACAATATCAATGCATACCATAACATACCATACGATACCAATGCATACCATTTTTGCATACTATTGTATAACATTGCATAAAAATACCATTGCATACCATACCATACCATACCATACCATGCCATTGCAGACCATTACATACAAAAACATGAATATTCATTCTCAATGATTTCACTGAGTCTTAAAACCCTCCCATACCATCAATGCATTCATTGTTGGGTATGTGTTATATTCTTTGCATGTGTGTGTGTGTGGGTGCGTCAAATTCACCAACTGTGTCTGACGATCCCAACTTCTTTCACCCTCTATGTTGTGTGTGTTGGGTGATTTCCTATGGGGGTCCCGGGGGGGGAAAGTATGCCCCCCACTGCTTACACATAGCATTCAGCTATGGGCAACGTTGTTGGCCCTTCACCAAGTTTTGTGGAAACATTGGTCATGTTTGACCACTTTTGGGACTTCGACATGCTGGTCGAAGATGGAGTGCCCACGTAAAGTGGAGATCATGGGATCTCACTCATTTTGTGGGCTTGTGTACCCAACAAAGGGATTTTAGGGTTTATGTAATGGGTTAAGGGATGTCGGCCCATGGGTTTACCCATGGTTAGGCCTTTTGTAAATGTATAAATATGTAGTAGCTAAGCAATGTAGATGGAAAATGTCTTAGTGCATGACGAGTGTTGGCTATGTGCACAATATGTTTGGATTAGTGCAAGAGATTGTAAGTTTCTTTGTGCAATCTGGTTGTGTAAAGTAAGGCTTTGTGTTATTGACGAGTTGGATCTGTGCCTTGAAATGATTTTGGGGAAGGTGGATATAGTGCGTTGTGCGCAAATAACCTGTCCAGTGCGAAGCTTGGCTCTGTGGTTTAGTGCACAGGAGCAGATGAATGTAAGAAGATTGAAGACTAATAAAGAAGAAGAAGAATTTGGTGGACGTAGCCCCACACTGGGCTGAGCCATGTATATCCTGTGTCTTGATGTTCTTTGTGCGATGTTGTTGATGTGTTTATTTTCTTAGTGTTGTTGTTATAACATATAATGAATGCATCTAATGTTGTTGCTTAGTGCTTAATGGTAATTGAATGTTATATCTAAGCTAATAATATGTGCTAAGAGGTTTTAAGGGCTTGATCTTGATTGTTACTGTGTTGATCTATAATAAGGTTTAATTTGTGATGTGAATGAGAACCATAATCTAATGCATATTATTGGCTAAGTGCTCTATTAAGTGTTGTAATCACAGATCTGTGTCCCAGCCTGGTTGCAGACACCTATGTCCTGCAACCCCTCCTTCCTCTACCTCAGGTGAGACTTCATTTGCTTCACAGGTGTTGTCAAAAGGGTCGATAGTTAGGGTTTTGTTAGTGCGATGTTGAAGCGTTGAAACCTGGGTCTGCCCCTGTGCCAATAAAAGGTTTCGTTGTCAGGACCTGAAACTGTGATTGCTTGCAACTGAAGAAAAGAGAAAGCTTTGTGTGTATATCTATCATTGTAGTGCATAGTATTCTACTTAACTTGTGAAGCTCTGTGTTAAGAAAGAAACCTGATCTAAAGGAAAGAGGTAAGATCTTAAAGCTTTGTGCTCTAGTAAAGTTAAGATAAGTGAAAAATTTTATTTCGAAAGTATGAATCTAGGTATGTTTGATAGATTTTGTCTTAGTTTGAAAACTAGGGCACAGTTAGAAGAAAGAGTTGATCTGAATAAATTTGATAGAAATAGACAAAGATATGCATTCCTATGCATAGAAAGAACTTTTGGACTAATAAGTGGATGCAGGAACCTAGAAATATTGTTTGCATATTGTGGGTCCAGCACTATGATCCCAGTGCACAGTATAGGAGAGGCTGGGGATCATTTAAAAGAAAGAGAGGATTGACACTATGTTATAATTGCAGAAGACCGGGACATCTTGCTAAGGAATGCCCTGGTACAGGTCCTATTTGTCTTTGTTGTAAATCCATTGGTCATGAGGTTGAGGATTGTCCAAGAATGATTTCTAAAGTTGAAAAGATGAGCATGAGACAAGAAAACTATGAAGAAGGTCAAGAGACTAAGGATATGTTAGAGAATCATACAGAAAAAGAGTCAGGGACTATGTTAATATAGTTAGAAGAAGCAATAGATGATCACAGAGACACCATCTTACCAGAGATCCTGAAAGAAAAACAACACATAGTTACAAGAATAGAAGACTTCGACATAGACTGTGTATTAGATGAAGAGACACATATGAATATTATGCTAGAAAGCACTTGGGAAATTTTGGGGAATCCTACTATGATACCTTCATTGGGAAGGATAGGCTTATTTAAAGGAAATATGATAACCCTATGTGGAAGATTTACTAATATACCTATGATTTCTCATGAAACATCGACTGAAGAAGAATTTGAAGTCATTAAATTTGTTGAGAACAATGCCCCCTTTCCACTTTTGTTAGGAAAGACTTGGATTGAGAAGGACCAGATCAAAAGAAAAGCAAAGGAGGAAGCTATAAAACAAAAAAAGAAAGAAATAAGGGATCTCATAGTTAGAAGAATAGAGTGGCTAATAGAAGAACAAGAGGACAAGTCAACGAAACAAAGGGAAATTGAATTATCTATCAAGGCTAAAAGAATGCAGGAAGGCTTAAAGAACCTGTCCATGCAGGAAAAAAGTGTATCCACCCCAGAAATAGTAAGAGAAGAGGTATTACCTTCGATCCCTTTGAAAGAACATCAGCAAAAAAGTCACTATGATAAGAGAAGATAAGTATAAGAATGGAAAGAGGAATCCAGAGACTCGGATCATAGGAAAGAATGCAAGGAATATCAGTAAGAATAAAGCCAAGTTAGAAAAACTATAGAAGGTTCCATAGAAGACTTCACAGGAGGAAGATCCGTAGAACTTGAACCTCGCTAGAATAGCAAAACCATGCAGAATGGGACTTCGCCACGGAAAATCTATGTGACCGTTGGAGGCGCCCTATCCGTTAGAATGACTCTTTGGAACAGCTAGAAATGTAGTTATTTCTGGAAATACCATCGTTGGACCATTGAGACTGCCCCATAACGGACAAATGCGCATTGATGGACGCATTCCTTCCCATTGGAGGAATTTGTTACAACGCTTTCTTATTTAACCCGTCAAACGTTGTGTCAGGACCACTTTTTGCAAACTGTGATATCCGAGCTAACAAATAATCCATTATATCGTGTTGTTCTTTATATACTTCACCATCCATATGATTACCTCACTTGTTTGTTTACCTACCCGATTTATTCGTTTACAAGTGTGAATTTCGGGAGAACATAGCACATTAGAAAATTCTATGGAGGAGGTTCTTGTATACCTCATGACTGAGAGAGTCATGTCTGTAGGAATACAGGCATCATTGACTAGTGGATTGCAAGAATCCCCGTTGACTGGAAGACGTTCTGGCTACACTATTGATAAGAAAATCAAAACTGCGATGATCTGGCTAATGAGAAGTAGATCCCATCGGTCTTGCCAGAGTACATATTGCCTTTGGCTAACGCAGTGAACCACGATAGTATCCCGTGTGACTTTGAATACACGTTGATAACTACATACATCCTGAAGGGAATACGTGTAGTTGGACCCCAGTTAGGACATATCTCAGCTCTAAAGAAACCAACTTCAACCTCGGAGACTGGAAGAACTATGCAATGCTCGCGCCGCATAGGTATTTGATGAAGACGACTGGGAATAAGTTGTGCATAGTCTCCCATTCATGGATAAAGGATCTTGTGCAGTCAACAAACCTAAACGTGATGAAGATCCCTCACTTTGGCCAACACCAGGAGGTTAACGCTTGCATTAAACGCCTCATTTCATGCTATCATAGAGGTTATTTGTGGCTTGATAGGCACATCACTGTAGATCCAATGTTGATCCACCTGATTACATGACTCGGCATGCAGGGACCGGGCCCTCAATAGTTCTAATTAGGGAAGACTTAAGATCTCTCCCTGGCACAATGCATAAAGGAGGATTATGGTGATGTAGAGAAGGGAAAGAGAGGTTACAAGGTAGCCTCCATCCAGTATGGCATAGTGTGCCTAGATTTTCATATTATAGCTGGTAATCTCATTAGAAAGAACCATCTAACACAGGCCATAGGATTTGTAGTAGACCTCGCAGGAAAGTGCTTAGAAGGAATGCAAATGAACTGGGCGAGATACCTTGTCAACAAGCTCAAGAAGGACTGTCACAAAGCGCAGGATTAGGCCTACAGGTTCCATTTTAGTTGGTTATTGGCTTTAATCACATTTGTCGCTTGGAAAATGTTGGAAGGAGCAGCCTTCCTGGAGGTTGAGTCATCAGAGTCATTGGTTGCGAGGTCTTCCACCTTGTGGCACACAAATGACATGTCAAAGCAGTGGCAGTTGAATGTTGTCTTCCATGCTTATTACCAGTAGCTAAAGGATGCCATTGAGGAATTTCCATGAATGACCCCAAATACACTACACAAGTACAGGTCGTTGGTGAAGTTCCACGCAGATCAGTACTTTACCTACATCGCTACATGCAAGGATGAAAGCAAGGAGGAAATATAGTCCTATTATAAGATGACCGATGAAGATATGGCAAAGATCATCAAAGAATGGCTAGCAGAGTTCCTTGTACCGATGGAAGATGCAGAAATTTTCGACCCCGACATCATCAGAAGTCCCTTGGTCACCCGGGTCAAACATGATAGATAGACTAGCGTGAAGAAAAAGAAGAAAAAGGAGGAAGTGCAAAACTTAGGAAGTGACGAGGAGGACAGGGCCTCAGAGGAAAGTAGGCATGATTCACCCGCAGGAGGAGGAGGAGATGAAGTGAACCAATAAGGAGGGGAAGAAGGAGAAAATCAAGACAAAGGCAAAGTTACACCGCTGAAGGATCCCCCTACTGAGGCTGAAACATCAAAGAAAAGGAAGGTTTCCCCACATAAATATTTGTCAAGAAAGAATACTCGAGCCAATAAGCCTCAGTCGAAGAATGTGCTCACAGTGGACGATGTCGATCTCATCATCACATACATGGAGGACACTTCAAAGGATATATTGTAGAGACATGGAGTGAAGCAAGAGACACTCTATGAAAGAATTGAGAAAGATCTCAAAGACATACAGCAAGCCTTCTATTCGAACCACGTAGTACCTTCTGCACCTTATTCGTCGAAGTTTGCAGAATTAGGGGACGAGCCCACACAATTACAAGGGTAGCAGATGAAATAAAGGCTTGACTTTGTTGAGTCCAAGAAGAAAAGGACTAGGCTACAGAATCCTTGAAGCAAGAGAAGGCGGAGGTATTAGAGTGACATCGATTTGCATAGAAGGAGAAAGATGAAATTAGGGCAATGTTTGAGGAGAACAAAGAGAAAATCCAGAAAGAAAAAGACCAGTTGCTCGTAGATAAGATTGGGATTAAAAAATTAGTGACTAAATCACTTCACTTTGTGCCAGGCTTGGCACAAGAGGAAGAATATTTGGTCGAGATTCAATTGGGGAAGATTTTTGAGGCTATTTAGCATCTTCAAGTAAGAGTAATGGAGTTATAACTTCAATCAATGTTGAGCACTTTGCAAGAAGTGCGCGATCAAAGGGAAGAAATCGCCAAGAGCACAATAGAAAGAATCAGGGAACTCACCTTAGAGTGTAAGAAAATGAGGGATCGAAGTGCGAAGACCTATGAGCACCTTCTAGAAGATCTGTAGATGAGGAAACTGGAAGCATATCTCTAGAAGGTGAAGCAGCAGGCGTCCATCATTTTAGCACAAATGAGTTGCTTACTGCAGTCGAGAAGATGAAAAGATCACAGGAACAATGCACAGTCCAGCAACATATTACTGCCATCCAGAGAAGAGCCATGGAAGTTACACAAAGACTCCAGCTGATGCAGGATGAATCCTGCACGATTTTTGAAGAGGTTGAAGGACAAGGCTCGCAGCTAGACCAACTGGTTGTGACAATGGAACAGTGCCTGGAAGGGCCTGTTATAGAGCAAGTGATTCAAGATTTCGTCGAGCATGAGGCTCTGGTGAAGAAATAATTCGAGGTAGCTCAAGATATGATTGAGGCCTTTGAAGAAGCATTACCCATATCTGAGTGACTCAGGACAAGTCACAAGTGAGTGTTGGGGGCCTGTTGGCCCCTAACCAAGTTTTGTGGAAACATTGGTCATTTTTTACCACTTTTGGGACTTCGATAGGCAAGTCAAAGATGGAGCGCCCAAGCGGAGCGAAGATCACGGGATGTCACTCATTTTGCGAGCTTTTGGACCCAACAAAGGGATTTTAGGGTTTATGTAATGGGTTAAGGGATGTCGGCCCATGGGTTTTCCCATGGTTAGGCCTTTTTGTACATGTATTAATATGTAGTAGCTAAGCAATGTAGATGGAAATTGGCTTAGTGCATGACGAGTGTTGGCTATGTGCATAGTATGTTTGTCTTAGTGCAAGAGATTGTAAGTTTCTTTATGAAATATGGTTGTGTAAAGTAAGTCTTTGTGTTGTTGAGGAGTTGGCTTTGTGCCTTGACCTGATTTTGGGAAAGGTGGATCTAGTGCGTTGTGTGCAGATCACTTGTCCAGTGTGAATCTTGGCTCTGTGGCTTAGTGCATAGGAGAAGATGAATGTAAGAATATTGAAGACTAATAAAGATGAAGAATAAATTGGTTCACATATCCCCACACTGGGGTGAACCACGTATATCTTGTGTCTTGATGTGCTTTGTGCGATGTTGTTGATGTGTTTATTTGCTTAGTGTTGTTTCTATAACATATAATGAATGCATCTAATGTTGTTTCTTAGTGCTTAATGGTATTTGAATGTTAGATCTGAGCTAATGCTATGTGCTAAGAGGTTTTAAGGGCTTGATCTTGATTGTTGTTGCGTTGATCTGTAATAAGGGTTAATATATGATGTGAATGAGAACCATAATCTAATGCATATTATTGGCTAAGTGCTCTGTTAAGTGTTGTAATCACAAATTTGTTGGATCATGTTGTCATTGATGCCAATGGTTTGATTACTTGGGAGATTGTTGGATCATATGTCATTGATGTAAATGGTTTGGTTTGATTGATGTCATTGGTTGATGTCAAGTAATTGATTGATATGATTCCCTT
>ML790355.1:246948-307130 GCA_009831015.1 Picea engelmannii | reverse complement strand
CAGGTTGGTGCATGGTTGATGCTCTTGTTTATGGTACAGATTGATATCTGTTGAGGATTGTTGCCTCATCTCAGTTGGTGCTGAGAATGCAAGATGAGTCTTTCATATAGATCTGGTGCTCTTGTAGAGTTGTACTCTATTCATTTGTTGCTGATAAACCCCAAGGATTGTAGTCCGTAATAAAAGGAAAATTGTACATACATCTTGTGTTCTTTGTGTTCATTGTGGTGATGACTTGTTGATGATATATTGCTAATATATGTTGCTGATATGTGCTCACATATAACTGGTTATAAATGACAACAATGGGTAATGAATAAATGTTGAATGCTAATTGATGAGTTTTTGTGCAAGAGGGAAGTTTTGGGAAAAAGAGCCCCACACTCATTCACCCCCCCTCTAAGTGTGGTAGGTGTGTCCAACAAAATTTGTGTCCCAGCCTAGTTGTAGACAACTGAGTCCTGCACCCCCCCTACCTCTACCTTGGGTGAGACTTCATCTTCTTCGTGGGTGTTTCCAAAAGTTTCGGTAGTTAGGGTTTTTTTGGTGCGTTGTTGAAGCATTGAACTCTAGGTCTATCCCTATGCCAACAAGTGCCCTGAAATTTGTTTTTGGGCAGTTTTTGCTATTTTAGCAGATTTTTCTATTTTTAGCGGTTTTCTAAATTAATCCTAGATTAAGGGATTAGGGTTTTGGTAGCTACAGAATACCTAAAACATTTTATATATTGTATGGTGAATGGTGAAATTAATACAATGAAGATTTGAAAGGTGCGGCACCAAGGAAGGTTGGTTTTCTCCCA
Source organism: Picea engelmannii (assembly GCA_009831015.1). Classification (NCBI taxonomy): domain Eukaryota; kingdom Viridiplantae; phylum Streptophyta; class Pinopsida; order Pinales; family Pinaceae; genus Picea; species Picea engelmannii. The sequence goes on along the minus strand of ML790355.1, from coordinate 306,328 downwards.
GTTAAGGGTTTCCAGTGTAAATCTCTGTGTACTGTGTATGAGCCATTGATTAATTTATGTTTTTCTTAAGAATCTGTATGCATTTCTTTACTTCATAGGTTTAAAACTTACATTCACCTAGTCTAACATGTAAAATTTCAACACATACAATCACATTTTGAAGAAATTTCAACGTTGGCCCCATTCATTGCTCACTGTACTGGGTCGGTTGATGACATTGCAGATGGTCATGTTGGAAGACATTTCAAGAGAGTTCCCAACAAGATTCTATAGATGGCAATGACAAATGATGAAAATGAGACCACATAATGAAGGTTCATGAAAACATGGAGGATGTAAAAGATTATGTGGGGACATTAGACATCCTTGACTCTTGAAACTGTCACATACCGTCAAGGCATGTGTCTCATCTAACCATGTCAAATTTCAACGCATACAAGAACAGTTTGAAAAAAATTCAACGTTGGCACCATTCACTGCTCACCATGCATGCGACGTTGGTGGATGACATTGGCGATGGGCATGTTGGAAGACATTCCATGACATTCGAAGAGTGTTTCGACAAAGATTCTATAGATGAGAATGAGGAATTATGACAATGAGACTGCATGATGAACATTGATGCAAATGTGGACAATCTCAAATATTATGTGAGGAAATCAGGAATCCTTGATTCTTGAAACCATCACATACCATCAAGGCATGTGTCTACTATAACCATGTCAAATTTTGATGCATACAGAAACAATTTGAAGAAATTTCAACATTCACCCCATTCACTGGTCACCATGTTGCGTCGATGGATGAAATTAGTGATGGGCATGTTGTTTGAATATGTTACATGACATTTCGAGAGAGTTTCGATGAAGATTCTATAGATGGGAATTATGAAAAATGATGACAATGAGACTACATAATAAACATTGATGCAAACGTGGAAGATCTCAAATATTATTCGAGGATGTCAGGAAATATCCTTCAATATTGAGACCCTCGCATACTGTGAAGCCATGTGTACATTTAGTATAACCATGTCAATTTTTTATGCATGGAGGAACAATTTGAAGAAATTTCAACATTCGCCCCATTCATTGCTCACCCTATGGCATTGGTGGATGACATTGGTGATGGGCATGTTGGAATTCGTTCCATGAAATTTCAAGAGAGTTTTGACAAACATTATGTAGATTGGAATGATGAATGATGACAATGAAACTACATGATGAACATTGATGCAAATGTGGATGATCTCAAAGATTATGTTGCGACATCATCCTTCCTTGAGTCTTGAAACCCTTCCATACCGTCAAGATGTGTCTAGTCTAACCATGTCAAATTTCAATGCATACAGGAAAAATTTGAAGAAATTTCAATGTTGGCCCCATTCACTGTTCATCATGTGGCATCAATGGATGACATTGATGATGGGTGTGTTGGAAGACGTTCCATGAAATTTCAAGAGAGTTTCAAAAAATACTTAAATACCCTAACCCCTAAGCCATTGAACCTTAAATCCTAATTAAGCCCTAATCCCTAAACCCTTAATCCCTCAACCTTAGTTAATCACTAATCCCTTAACGCAAAAGCCATAAATCCCCTCACCCCTAACCCATCAAACCTTAAACACTTAAACCCTAGTCTCTAATCCCTTAATCCATAAACCCCTATGCCCTAAACACTTAAACATTCATCCCTTAGCCCATGATCCCTAAGTCATTAACCATTAAACTACCTAACCTGTAAGCGCCAAATCCCCTATCTCTTGACCCTTAATCCCTTAAACCCTAACCCCTAATCCTTTATCCCTTAATCCATGTACCCCAAATCCATAAATCCCATAATCCTCAAATCCCCTATCCACTTAAGCCCCAACACCTCTACTAATTAAATATTTAGGAACATCTGACACAACCTAAATATTTGGAAATTACAATGAAATTGGAAGCATCCCCTGTAGGAGACAGTGGAGGGATGGTGCAAGTCTAGACGTAGTTAGTTTACTTGAAAATTCAACTACAAAAACTTACAAAAATGAAGGAGAAATGGGAAAAATTATGGTGTACTAATTGTAGGACTGAAGGTCACCATAAAGACGAAATCCCAACATTCGTGAAATATTTGGCGACTGGAGCACTGAATCCATTACCAAGAGGGGGTTATTGTGAAATATTTAAGAAATAGGGACATCATCTAACTGAGTGTCCATTACTTTAGAAATATCAGAGTATGCCAAGGAACTTATTTTGCAACTTCTGCAAGTCAGTTCGACATGAAGAGAAGGATTTCCACACATTTGATTTGATGAGAGAGCACATTTTAGATATGTACAGGATTCAAGAGGATAATGTTGCAATAGAAAGAGGTGGTCCATAGTATAATAATCAAAGAGGCTCACTACAACAGAACAAGAAATTAGTGCCTAAAATAGCGCCAAAATTTAGTGTATTTTAGTTCATGAATTGGACACCTTTTCCGGCACAAGCCTGGGTGAAATATGGACTTTTTATAATTACACCTGATTTAGTGTCAGAATTAGCACTGGATTTAGCACCCAGAAAATAACACCAGGAATAGTTTTTATAACCCAAATTTGCACCATACATGCTTACCTAGCATCAGGCCATCTAAGATCCCTTCTTTGCCAAAGCACTACTAAACAAATCTTAAAAAACCTCTTTTATAAGGGCCCATGAACCCTACTCCATTATTGCACGCGTGTACATGCTAGCTGACCTAAAATAGCCCATGTGGACCAACAAAAGCATGAAAAAAGGAAAGTTTCCAATGGAACACACAGCTTTGGGTGAGTTAACTGAAACTCCCAGCCATGCATGGCCGAGGGTTTGTCCAAATACCTAGCTTCTTCTAGCCTATAAAAGAAGGGCTAGGGGTCCAATTTGGAGGAGGAGAAACAGAGTAAAGAAAATCTACCCAATTGCATATTCCCATTGTCCCAACCCTTTAGCCATCCTTGTGCAAGAAGAGATACAAAGCAAAGAAGTTGGAGGACATTTGAAGAGGAGCCCAGGATCAGGATTCATGGAGTAGTGGTTGGTCTCGACATTGTAAGTTGATTCATTAAAGTTAATAATAAAGAAATGTTTTTCCCATCCCACTATATGAGTTCTTCATAGTTCAGTAAATATATGTTTGAATCTCTAACCCATTAGTCTATAGGTAAAATGCATGTGTAGTTTGTTGCTTGTTTTGTACGCAAGTCAATCTTGAGAGGATAGCTTCCAACAAGTGATCAAACGTGAAGGGGGATCAACATTGAACATCCAGAACAAGGTATGTTGGTATAACCATGTATTTGCTGAAAAGGAATGGGGTTTAAGTCTGGGGATGAAGGTAGAAAGTAGATTTCTTTTGGCCTCATCTGCATGCATAAGATAACCCTATTTGCTAGTCCATAAGGGGATTTCCCTCACAACACAATTGGCGACCATACTGGGGAAAGTCTCTAGGGTTCTTGGAATTTTATTTTTTGGGTAGTTTAAAAAGACTGGTTTTCTTGCCTATTTTTTAGTTTCTGCAAAGTCTGAGCTAATAGAGAGTCTGGTTTCCCATACCAGTTGTCTATGTTATTTGCTTGAATGTGTTTTTTTGAGAAGCACAGAGGTACACGCGGCCTATATAAGGTCTGCACGCGTGTACCCGCACCCTTCTCTCTTACAGCCCAGGTGTAAATGCTAGCTGAATAAGTAGCAGTAGCGTGTAGAGTCCAAAAAAAATTTGAGGCAGTCATCCTCTTCCCTGTCAGAATCAGACATTCTCGGGGGTTTTCTAGAATTCTTTCTAAATCTTGGTTGTTTGCAGTCTTGTCTCAGATTGGTTTGTTTTACAAAATTTTTCCTTACATTGTTTTCTTTTTCGGTTAAAGAGAGTGTCCAAGCCTTCAAGAGATCCTGGTTCTCAATATCAGTGGTCTCTTCCTAGTTTGTATTTTCTGTTGTTATTTTTTTCAAAGTTTTAGAGACACACACGACCTATAGAAGGTCATCCTGCGTGTACATGCCCTCTAGCTCTATACAGCTCACCTTCACATGCTTGTTGTTGGATTATCAGTAGCGTGCTTGTGCATGATAGTTTTTGTGTAGGGTAAGGCAGTCATCCTTTCCCTTGATGAGAGTTATAACTCTCATGTTTTTGAATCTTTGTCTTAGCAGTCAGTGGCTTAGGATTAATCTTAGCCTTAGCTTGCTTTTTCTCATTTAAAAGTTGTCATAAAAAATAATTAAAAATAAGGTTTTTAGACAAGTGTGAGAGTCATTTTTTAAGTTGCTAGTGTGTGATTTCTTGAAGTGATTCTTTGTGATCTGCAATTAGGCCAAAATTGTTTTTCTTGCTTTTTTACTTGTTGGTATTTTTCCTTTTTTCTTTATCATCATTTTAATAAATAAAAAAAATCTCTTTCATTTTCTTGTTTGGTTGAAGAGTGTGATTTTGCATTATTAACTAGGGAAAAGTATTTTATTTCATAATTTATTTGCAGTTTACTTAGATCATAAGTAGCTCGTAGTCAAGTGAAATTCCTTTTGAGTTTGTTGTCCAAAATCTTAGAAAATTTATAAAAAAAAATAAATTGAAAAGTTGTTGAAATTTTGCATTAAGTGAAAGTTTTTGTTTCCAACTTTTTATTCATTTTTACTTTCGTCTTTTACACATCATCAGTTTCACTTTGATACCCCTTGACATAAGACAAGCCATAAAATTAATGCTAAATCTAAAATTTATTAGACTTTTATGTTTGTGGGGTTAAGCAACTAGTTCAAGATTAGCGCCTTGGATTAAGGTTGGAAAGGAAACTCTTCAAGGCCATTACAATCAAACATTGGAGTCTGAGTTAGGGAGTGTCCAAGTCCAGTATCATGAAATTTATCCGGGACCCCCCTCTAACACAAGGGATAAACACGAGGTCGCGTGTGGAAAGGTAGCGGAGATAACCCCTCCAAAGCTGGACCAATCATAGTGGACAAGACATATAGAGGGCTTGTTTTGGGATTCCGTCGATTGCATTTGCTATGGGGATTCGTGGGTCTCAAATCCATTCAAGGTCCTCAGTTGTCTTCTAGACCACTTTCTTTCAATACCCTTTATAGGTTTCGGGCTCAATACCCTGCTCATTGTGGTCTACCTGACTTTCGACTGTACTCACCTGGTGACTGTTCACGTGCTGGAAACCTAGTTGCCTATATTTTTTAGGGACATACACAGGTGACTGCAGAGGTATACCGCGGTACCTAGGATAGACATCGGGCCATGCTTTACAGAGTATACCTTGAGGGTGCTTCCATTTTCGAGTTGCACTTGCACTGGTAAGTTGCTCTAGTGTTGGTTGTTGTAACTGTTCTTCCAATTAATTTAGTGTTTGCCTGTCTTATCTTATAGGGACTTTTTTAGTGTGTGTTACTTTTGAACATTTAGACTACCCTAGAATGTCTTTGATCTTATCACACAATGGAGGATAATGAGCTCCACCGGTCATGAAGGCTTCTTGTCCTGCCTCCAGTTACACTGGAGCCACCCCCGCCACCACTAAGGTGAAAGCTAGACCAACAAGGGTCTTTTGAAGCGACCGAGTCACAAGAAATTGTGTCCAACCAACATCCAGAGGAATCAACCATCTTAGACCTTGGAGTGCAAGATTTTGGTCTAGTTGAAACTTCTACCACTGATATTTGGACACCCACCATCGTACCTATTTATCCTTACGAGTGCCAGACATTTTTGCACGCAACAATGGAAACAAATGTTGTTGCTCCTTCTGGGAATTCTTCAATTCCCACTACGGTCGTCACCACAGGAGAGTTTTCACCTCCTAACCCACCATCACCGGTCTGATCCACCATGCTCTTGACTACCTCTACATCACACAGTGGTCTAATCCCATCTTTGGCGGCGGCCACAACCCCTTTCACACCAAGTTCGACAGGCCCTCCGTTCTCATACAGGATGCCTAGTTCAGGTACGAGTCTTATACTTTCCTACTCCACTTTATAGACTTCATGTCTGGGGGCAGGGAACTCTAGAGCTCCTCTGCAAGGTCACATGGGGGGAACTGTTGCTCCTTTTAATGCTTTCCCTTAGGGAGGAGGTCATATACCTCCTTCATCCCCTTCACTTGGTGCCTCGCATCAGCAATCCACCGGGCAACCTACACACCATAGTTTATTTGGAGTGGGGAGTCAAGGACCAACTTTGAATAATATGTCGGTAGGTTCGACACCATTTTCTTTGATCGAAAAATTTGGTAACAACGCCTTCTCATTAGTCACCTTCTCGACTAGGGGCAATCCCAGTTTTGGACAACCTATTCCTATGCAGTGTACTATTTCTTCACAGGGGGAAAACCTAGGAACTTCTTCCACATCAGGGCCTTGGAATTCTTGGTAGGGATCTGTTCCCTCATCCAAAATGTCGATCTGGGGTAATTCTTTCCATAATCAATGGAACCCCGAACAAACTATTATGCATATGCCCATGGGACCGACATGGGGCAACCCTTCCCAAAGTCCTTCTAATGTAATTCATGCCCAACCATCTATGTCCTATTTTGGAAATCAGTCGATGATGTCTCCACATACGCAAAATCCATATGTTGGCCAGGGCCATGGTTTCTACCAGAATCCGGGCCAATAGCCGAACTTTTCCTGGAAACCTGGTGTCAATCAAACTCCAGGCCCCTTTTTCCTAGGTTATCACCAACAACCCAAACTACCCTTCCTGGAAAATTTGCACTTGCCAGATTTGACATGGTTGTTGAATGACCCTATCTGTCATGATCCGCGTTGGCCTCCTATGCCGACGAAGTTTCCTTTAGTCATCCCAAAGTTTGAAGCCAAGCCTAATGAATATCTAGGAGATCATGTGACTACCTTCCATCTTTGGTGCTCATCTAACTCATTGAAAGACAACTCTGTATAGTTTTGATTGTTTCAACATACTCTCATTGGGAGTGTCGCAAAATGGTACATTGAGCTCGATCGCTCAAGATACTCTTCCCATGGTGAACTGGTGATGGCTTTCTTAAACCATTTCTAGTTACCTGTGAGATATGATGATGGCATAAAGTTTCTCACCAATTTTGAATAGACAACAACAGACCATATCTTTGATCACATCCAAGAATGGAGACACCGGAAGAGTTTAATTAAGGTACCAGTCCCACTAGCATTCCTTCTTGAGTGGTTCCTTAAGTCTTTGGTCCCGTAGTTATCCAAAGACGTCGCAACATCGGGAGTATTCTCCGAAGAAGACGCCATCATGAGAGCTCAACAATTTGAGCTCATCTATTCTCAGTCTGGTTTATTATACAACATCTTTCCAGATACGCCACACTCAATACTTGATAAAACTAGACAAAGAGTTGGACCACACGCCGATGGTATTGTTGGTTCAGCACAAACAAATCCAGCTGAGAAATTGATGAATCAGTTGCAACAGTTATCTATACAACACATAGTGGCCAGCCAAACTACTACTTTGGATGCTCCCCCTACCAAAATGTCGGAGGTACACACAGTGCAATCGACTAACCCAAAGGCCACCCAACAACCTGAAGGAAAGAAAAAACAACAAAATAAGGGTAAGGGGGGTAAAAAACCTACCGTTAATGTTGGTGGGGACAACACTGAGAAACGGAAGGCGAGGTATCCATGCAACTTGTGCACAGAAGACCACCTGACCCATGTATGTCCTTATCTTGCAAAAGACCAAAAGTTTCTGATGCAGCAATAGATTGTTGTGTTGACCAATCCATTTCAACATGGGAAAAATCTAACCCAAGCCTCTATAAGCATGGAAGGGGGTATCCAAGAACTCTCTCCTCCTGCGAATAACCCCACATCTGCGAAGGTCTATATGGTGAGGGGTGATGCTTTTATATTGACTAGAGCGCATGACTATAGTAAACTAAGCACTTCTGAGAAGGGTAAAGAAGATGAACTCCCATCTCTTCCTCTACAGATTGAGAAGATGTTGGGAGAAACAATGACACACATTCCCAAAGGTGCATTCAAAAAAGCTTCTCATAACCCAAACGTAAGGGCCACCCAGAACTACTCTATGGTGGAAGATTTATCACAAACCCCTTGTGCGATGTTCGCTTTGGAGGTCCTTCAAAGCTGCCCTTCCCAGAGGAAAGCCTTGTTAACCACTTTAGGATCTACCAAGACTTGTAATCTGGGTACAATCATGCTGGATACAACCGACTTAAAACCTCGCATGCCTTACCACATAGCGTTTCAGATAGTAGTGGCTTATCCCATGAAAACTTTTACTCAAAATATCTTCCGCACGGTGGTTGATGAGGGCGCCTCGACATGCATTATGTCATTGGCATGTTGGAAGGTTGTTGGTCAGCCCATTTTTTCTCTGTCACCTACTCTCCTCATTGCTTTCGACGGTAGTTCATTCTGACCACATGGTATCGTTCCTTAATTCCCCATGCAGTTAGGAGGGAAGACCGTGTGTGGAGAAGTAGAGGTAGTCGATGCTCCCCTCAACTATAACCTCTTGTTAGGAAGGAGTTGAACTTATGCCATGCAAGTTGTGGTTGCTACAGTTTTCTGGGTCTTGTTGTTTCCACATGAGGGGTGGATAGTGACCATCGTTCAATTGTCTTTCTCTATACCTAACCTTGCATTGGGGGCATCCACGGTTCCGATGATTGATAATACTCAACTAGGTATCATCAACGTAGGGGTTGGTTTGTGCCCATCTTTGATGGGTACCTTCGATTACCCGCCCCCTCAAGGCGATATCAAGTTTATATCCAATCACCATAAGGTTGATATTTTTCAAGTTTCGTCATTCCGCACGACTTACTTCAAAAATCCGTGGATACTTCCTTCCCCATCGGCCATGATGGATGGGACAGGGCACTCGAGCATGTCCATGCCCTTGTCTATAGATGAAGCAATGTACTCTTTAGTCCAACAAACTTCATCCCACACTGATCAAGCTTCTGCACAAGAGTTTGATCCACTTCTAGAGCCTATTTGGGCTCAGGGTTATCTCGCTCACACCGATTCATTAGACTTAGTCTTTCCCTCTGATGAAGCAATCATTGAATCAATGACTAGTCCAGACAAACCCTAGAAATATCTTCATCATAGATCATACTTCCTCCCAAAGTTAAGCTGAATCGAAGCAGAAGAATTCACTATGACTATGACGGGAGATTGATCTTGTCCTATTAATCTCTTAGCTACCCACGAAGTTTATGCTGAGGGTAATATGGAAACCATCGTTGAAACCATACCAATCAATATCTCCAAAAACCCTAGCGTCATGGAAAATGTCTTCGTTGGAGCTGACTACTCCCCCAGAGAGATTCAACTCTATACATATCTTTTCAAATAATTATGCGATGTTTTTTCCTGGTCTTATGAGGAAATTCTAGGTATCGATCCAAAAATAGTTGAACATGAAATCACAACGTATCCTAATGTCAAGCCTGTTCCACAGAAACTTCATCCAGTTAACCCCAAGAAAGCAGTAGCCATTAAGTTTGAGGTTGAGAAATTCATAAAATCCAGTTTTATCTATCCTATCCATTTGACCCAATGGGTGTCAAGCCCCGTGCCGGTCAATAAAAAACAAGGCACAATTCGTGTATGTATAGACTTTCGTGATTTGAACAAGGCATGTCCCAAAGATAATTTTCCCACACCTTTCATCGACCAAATCATTGATGAATGTGCGGGTTGCGAAGCCTTTTCTTTCATGGATGATTTTTCGGGATATAATCAAATACAAATCAAACTCGAAGACCAACACAAAACGGCATTCATTTGTCCATGGGTTACAGTAAGATGCCTTTCGGTCTCAAAAATGCTAGAGCCACCTCTCAGTGGGCCATGTCTTTTACTTTCCATCACCTCAAGCATATAGTCGAGGCCTATTTAGATGATTTAGCATCTCGATCTCGCAAGAGAATGGATCATCCCACACACCTCCGACTTATCTTCAAACGTTGTCGCTACTTTCGGATTCGCTTGAATCCAAACAAGTGCAGTTTCTATGTAACATCAGCATGATTGTTAGGTTTCATAGTGTCAACAACAGGGATCATGGTCGATCCTCTCAAGGTTGAGGCAATAATTCAGTTTCCCCCCCCACACACAATCCTTCAACTTTAGATTCTACAGGGCAAAGCGAATTTTCTATGATGCTTTATTGCTAACTACGCCGAGATCACCAAGGGCTTCATGTGCTTACTTAAAAAAGACGTTCCTTTTTATTGGGATGATGCCGCTCAACTGTCTTTCACCACATTGAAACATGCACTCACAACTGCCCCTCTTCTCTAGCCCTAACTATAACAAGGATTTCCTATTATATCTGGCTGTAGCAGAGTCAACCATTGGCATGGTCTTAGTTCAAGAAGATGACTTGTTCTCAGAATATGTCATCTATTACCTGAGCTGAGGCCTCGTAGGATCGAAACTCAATTATTCTCATATCGAAAAACTTGTGTTGGCAGCAGTCCATGCTGTACAATGGTTCCGTCATTATGTTATGTTTCACAAGACCACCGTCATTGCTATCATGAATCCATTTCAGTACATGTTGACACAATGGGTAATAGGTGGAAAAATCAATAGATGGATAGTCATCCTCTAGGAGTTTGACTTGGATTTCGTTTCAGCGAAGTCAAAAAAGTCATTGGTCTTCGCAGAACTTATTTTGAAACTTTCAGTTGAGTCAGGTGATCTTGTGCCCGAAGAGTCACTTATTAGAGGAGATATGTTTTTTATCACCTCTTCAGATCCATGGTATGGAGATATACTTATCTATCTCCAGAATTTGAAGTGCCCCACTACTACTTCTCGTGATAAGCATCGACGCATACGCCATCAGGATAATAATTATCTCATACTAGATGATACATTGTATCAGAGAGGTGCATACTACATCCTATGTCGATGTCTCACTCACGAAGAAGTGGTTATCGTGCTTAACGATTTCCATACCGGAGCTTGTGGCAGTCACTTGTCTGGGCTGGCAACAACCCAAAAGATTCTACATGCAGGTTACTTCTGGCCAACACTTATCAAAGATTGTGTCGAATCAGTCAAGAAGTGCCACCCATGCCAAATCTTCTCTCAGAAGATGAGGGCACCTCCTGCTCCCATGTTTCCTGTCATCACAATTGGTCCTTTCACTAAGTGGGGGATTGATTACACTACATGCAACCCTCCTTCAGTAAGGGGGCACCACTATATCATCATAGCTATAGACTACTTCAAAAAGTGGGTCGAAGCTATGCCAACGTTTAAAGATGATGGAGAGACTACAACTCTCTTTTTATTCAATCAGATAATAGTAAGGTTCGGCGTCCCGAGGGAGATTTTCACTGACCATGGCAGTCACTTTCAGAACCAGATGATGACCGAGTTAACATCAAATCTTGGGCTATAGCAAGAAAATTCATCACCCTACTACCCCCAAGCAAATGGGCAGGTGGAAGCTATAAACAAAACTCTTAAGACGATTCTACAACAAAATATCAACTTAGCCAAGTCAAATTGGCATTTTATTTTATACTCGGCATTATGGGCTTATCGAACATCTATTAATACTGCAACCAGTTTCTCACCTTTTCAACTCATTTACAGGCTGGAGGCAGTCTTGCCCATCGAGTGTCAGATCCCTTCCCTAAAATTGGCAGTACAATTACTGTCAGACACTTCTCCACTTGAAGAAAGGTTAGTATACCTTGAGCATCTCAATGAGAAGCATCGTGATGCGGCCCCAGCCAATGAGGCTCACAAACATAAGGTCAAGTGTCAGTATTATAGGTCCGTTCCTCCTCAGATTTTCTCTGAAGGTGACCTTGTCTTGGTCTATGACCAAGATAAGGACCCCCTGGGGGCAGGAAAATTCAAAACCATGTGGTTTGTACCTTTCATCATAAAAGAGGTTTTAAAAAAGGGCACTTATCATCTGTTTGATTTTGAAGGGAGTGCTTTGGCGGAGCCTAGAAATGGGCTCTACCTCAAGAAGTATTATTCATAGGCAGGTCATTGTGGGTAACTTTTGTAACATATGTATAGTCTTTGTACTATTACTTTCTAGTTTCTTTTAGTGTTATGGACGTGTCATTGATGTTCTATTTCATCACTATGGCAGATGTCAAGTGATTTCGAGGTGTTCTTTGGGTATGCAGACAGTGCTAGTTAGCACACTTAGAGGCTTTCCTCTGCAACTTGGGTAATCTTTACACCTCAAGGCTAGTTATTATCTTCCGGAGATATATGCTTAGGTGACACCACAAATAATGTCGTCGAGTATAGTGCAGTTATTGAGTTTCTTTGTGACACTTTGTCATTGGGTATCTCTCATCTTTGGGTCTATCTTGACGCTCAACTAGTGGTGTATCAGTTAAACAAAGTATACCAAGTTCATGATCCAACTTTACATTGACGATTCCTTAAGGTATGTCTCTTAGAACAAAACTTTGATTATATTACATATTTTCATGTTCCTGGGAGATTAAACCAAGTTACAGATACTCTATCTAATCAAATTTTAGATTGGCATCTTTCACATATATGAAAGAACATTCACATAAATATGTAAATACATTTTTTACACATGATCCATAAGACACAAAAGGAAAAAAACCATATATAATATCATAAAGTAACCAGAGTACATAGATGGACGCAAGAACCTCAAAAATATAAGCGATAATGAGTCATAGGGCTTATGCCCTCCAAAACTATGTACAACTAGTGCTCGTGGCACGTCAAAATGTCTAGCTAAAGTCAGGGTCGGTGGGCCCTGTTATACTGGTCCACAGTGTTGGATAAATGTCGAAACAACCGGACCCACGTCCATGGTTCCCCCACTACATGAGGCTGCATAGATGGCGGCAGGTCCTCAATCTCTTCCATCGAGACTGTGTGAGTGAGCGCAGTAAAGTTACACTCGACTTGTCTCAATACCCTCTCAGCCTCCCTGACTGGAAGATCTCCTGCTACTGTTGGTCCCCCTACGGCGGCAGGTGCGGCCCCTGGACGAGGACAACGCCTGTTCCTCGCATAGTCAGCAGGTCACACTGGTCCCACATCTGCACACAATAAACACATATCCATCAAATACTCTAGTATAACAAAAAAATGATATATATAATGAAAACAACATAAAAATTACATATGTTTAAAACACAAAAAAAAACTACAAAGGTGGAGACTTACCCATCTCCCCTCACTCCTCACCAGGAGGTACTGGTATCTCAGGGTCTCTCGAGAAATCAATCCTGGCATAGGGGTAATCCTCTATAACCAGGATCTATCATGGCAGCCACGCAAAGAAGTCATCATCGAAGGACTCATTGGTCCTTCTACCACCCTGTCAAGGCAGTAATACTACCCATCTACACACAGCAGGAAGAGAGGCTTGATGTCCTCGTACCACTACTCGAGGACTAAAACTTGGAACTCTCTAAAAAAAGAAAAAACACAGAATGGTCCCGAACCTAAAGTTCCTATGTGTCCGCAAACGACAATCTGTCAGCTGTCTTTTCATACACTCAAGCAATGTGGTACTCCAATCAAAAACTTGTGCATTTAAGCACTGGACTGCACAGTTCATCTGTGCACATGACGCCTGATGTAGAGCTGCAGAACCAGTAATTCTCCCAATAAGCAATACTATCGCTTGTAGCGATAAGTTAGTGATCTTTCTTATGGGAACCTATGTGCTTGAGTGGTATGTATCATATGCATAGTATAGGCCTATCAATTCCGCTATGTTATGCGGCCCCAAAGGAAAAGTCCAGAAATTAACTGGTTCCCCTCTCCTTGAGAGGCAAATCAAAAAGTAAATGTTCTCAACTGCGGGCACCAATGACTACTCCTCCAACATGAATGCCTCTACATAAGGATGCCAGTAGTCAACCAAGGAATTCAGTAGCCTAGGTTGTGCCCACATGAAAGGACATAGAAAAAACTTGAGTAACCCACATTGCATCAAGGTAGCCATAGCATTGGGGTCTTCCCCGACCAACTCATTCACCTCTTCATGCTCTCTTTCTCTCCAATGGACATACATCCTACAAAACACCAAGTTTCAGGAGGATTAACCCTTGCTTTTTAATCCTTTTTCATTCAATAAGGGGGCCCATGCGTGCTGTAATGGTGACAGTCACGTGTACACGCATCTAGAGTTTACTCTGCCCGAATGTACATGCGGTATGTCCTGAGACAGCCTGCGTGGACCTAGGGACGACCTTTTAAAGGTCGATGCCCCCATAAAAAATGAAACCCAATGAAAAAACAAAGACATAAAATGCAAGATAAGAGAGTTTGTACTTACTTGATCCAGACAGAAGTTCGTTTCGTCCACTGTAGCTCCCAGAATCACTGCTTTTGACAAATGGGGTCTTTTGGCTCCAGAGTCAATTTCCAAATAAGCAATGGTGATAATGAGTTGCCAGCTTATATTTATAGACTTTTTGGCCTCTTTTTGTCACTTTTTTGGCCTCCCTTATCATTTTCTTTAAACCAAAAACCATTTAGAGTGATTCAGGAGTTGCATAGGAGGGATTTGATCAGGTATTGGGACAGTTTTTTGGAGTTTTGAGTAATTTTCGACGGTCCATTAAATTTTTTTTTTCGAGGATCAACTTGAGCATATAGGTTAGGTTTCTACCCTGACTTTTGTACCTTGTTGTCTTTTTCCTTTGCCATAGGATCGATCCCATCATCTTGTGACACTGAACCATCATATTTGCTTTAGCAGTGTCGCAACTTGGTGGTAGAACCTACCGGAAACTAGATTCCCTAGGTAGATCCTAGTTACATTATGGTATTCATGTTGTTTCTAAAACACTGTAGGCTCGGGAGTCCTTGTAGTTTTTCCTGAATAAGAGTTTGGGCCTCATTTGCATGATTCTTCTTCGCTCTTGACCTCACCCCGAGACTCCCAAAAAATAATGGGTCTTCTTTTAATCCCTTTTCATACTCTATAAACATGAAAATATTGTCGAGCGATCTTGTGGCCTTTCACGCTCGTTAAACTGAAATTTGAAGTCACATCTATCTGGTGGTAGTTTACCCCTTTTTTTAGTTCGAACCATCAACTGTATGAACAAAGGTATACTCTATGGAACTTCAGTTCTCTAAAAGAGTACTCTCAGGTATAATTTTATCCCTTTTTCAGGCCTGAGGGACTAAACTTACAAAGAAGGAACCCCTAAAATTGAAAAGATCATCGAGTGACCTTATTCTTTCACACTCGTTAAACTGGTCCAGAAGAACATTCCTGACAGAGTCCATAGTTAAGCTTTTTTCAGACTCCTTAAAAATGAAAAAATGGCCGAGTGATATTTTCCTTATCACACTCATTAAAATGGTTTTGAATAGACGTCTTGTCGGTGCTAGTTTCCCCCTTTTTCAAACCGACTAGACTATCTTCAAAAAAGGTACCCCAATGGAGTCTCCTTTTATGATTTTTCAGACTCTCTAAATATGAAAAACCACCAAGCTTACCTTCTCTGGGCTCATTAAACTTACATCGAAGGACGTTAACATTGTGTGTTTTGTTAACCGCATTTGCATACCTTATATGCTAGCCTTGTAGCACTTTGCTTCTGCATCTTAACACCCTTAGCCCCCGGAGGATTTTTCCCGAGTATCATTATTTTGAAAATCAGTCTTGTCCTTGTGCCTTGAGCTTATATGTTTGTCACACTCATTCCTCCATTGTAATGTAACATTCCTTTATTCTTTTTCCAAAATTATTGAAAAAAGACAAAATAATCAAATATACCCCAAAAAGAGGAAGGGAAAAGTATTTTCTTTATTGACAACATTATGAGTCACCCTTGGATAAATAACATCTGTCCATTTGTTCATCAAGCTTTGGGATGTATTACGACCTTAGTAAGTTGTTCTCGCTACATAGAGTTGTGTCCTCCTCCATTTGGTTATTCTTCCAAACATATGGAGAGTTTGTGTTGCCTCCTGCTTCGTAAACTTATGATTAATGCCATGCTGCCCAAGTTTCATCATTTGTCATGATGTTTTCCAAGGGAAGTTTCTACCAAGCCTGAGTCGCCCCCTCTACAATTTGTCTCTTGCCCTCATACCCAGCCATCCTGAATGTCCAATCAAGTCCTAGTTCTAAATCAATGAAGCCTTCAGTCTGATCATCAATATTATCTAGTCTATGACCAACGAGCCATCGAAGACCTCTGGGTAGTTAAGTCATACACTCATATTACACTCCTACCTTGAGTTTTGAATATTTTGAAGTTGTTTCTTGATCTCTAAAGATATCATCTCCATCCATTAGGCTGTATCATCTTCTAGAAGATGGATACTCTATATGTGTATCTTTTTTATCTCGAGATGTATCTCCACTGTGTATTGTTCGTGACTACACTTTACATAGTTATTTGACATGGATCTACAGTGTATTTGATTGGTAGCCATGATTCTATTTTATCCTGAGCATGGGTATGCCCACCTCGGTGAGACATTTGTTATTTTGCAAATGGTGCCTCCCGGTTCTTGGTCCCTGGGCTCACTTGTTCATCACATCAGTAAAGATTGGTAATGTATTTCATCCATCAGATGCTATTCTGACCTCACACATTAGGGGGCATATTTTACAACCCTAATTTGCACCATACATGCTTACCTAGCATCAGGCCATCTAAGATCCCTTCTTTGCCAAAGCGCTGCTAAACAACTCTTTAAAAAAACTCTTTTATAAGGGCCCACGTGCCCTACTCCATTATTGCACGTGTGTACACGCTAGCTGACCTAAAACAGCCCACATGGACTGACAAAAGCATGAAAAAAGGAAATTTGTCGATGGAACACACAGCTTTGGGTGAGTTAACTGAAACTCCCAGTCATGCATGGCCAAGGGTTCATCCAAATACCTAGCTTCTTCTAGCCTATAAAAGAAGGGCTAGGGGTCCCATTTAGAAGAGGAGAAATAGAGTAAAGAAACTCTGCCCAATTGCATATTCCCATTGTCCCAACCCTTTATCCATCCATATGCAAGAAGAGATACAAAGCAAAGAAGTTGGAGGAAATTTGAAGAGGAGCCCAGTATCAGGATTCGCAGAGTAGTGGTCGGTCTCGACATTGTAAGTTGATTCATTAAAGTTAATAATAAAGAAATTCTTTTCCCGTCCCACTATATGAGTTCTTCATAGTTCAGTAAGTATATGTTTGAATCTCTAACCCATTAGTCTATAGGTAAAATGCATGTGTAGTTTGTTGCTTGTTTTGTACGCAGGTCAATCTTGAGAGGATAGTTGCTAAGAAGCGATCAAGCGTGAAAGGGGATCGACATCGAACATTCGAAACAAGGTATGTTGGTCTAACCATGTTTCTGAAAAGGAATGGGGTTTAAGTCTAGGGACGAAGGTAGAAAGTAGATTTCTTTTGGTCATATCTGCATGCATAAGATAACCCTATTTGTTAGTCCGTAAGGGGATTTCCCTCACAACAATAGTGTCACTTTTAGCACCAGGAATAGCGCCAGCTTTAGTGTCAGGAATAGCACAAGGAATAGTGTTGAAATTAGTGGCAAGAATAGCACTAGGTTTAGTTCCAGGTGTTTCTTCCAATTTTTCTTCTAATATGCCTTCCAATTTTTCTTCCATTTTGGCTTTTGGTTTGGCTTCCATTTTTACATCCAATTTTGCTTCTGACATGGCTTCCAAATTTGCTTCCAGTTTGACTTCTATTTTGACTTCCAGTTTTACATATAGTTTTGCTTCAAGTTTTGCTTCTCATTTTTCTTCCATTTTTGCTTCTAGTTTGGCTTCCAGTTTTTCTTCTTGTGTGGCTTCTGATTTATCTTCCATTGTTGCTTCCTTTTTTACTTCCAAAAATGCTTCTTGTTTCACTTACAGTTATTAATTTAATATGTTTTATTTCAATTTAATTAGTTAAATATATCATGTCTCTTAAATAACTTATATGATTATACAATAAGTCATATAAATGCATTTGAAATATTTTATAGGATAACATTTATAAATAATTTTTAGGGAAATGAACATCCATAAAAATTAACAACATCATATACTTATTAAATCTCCATCAAAATAGAATCTACAACATCCAGTATATATAAAATAACAAGATAATTATTATAACACGATCATCATCTATATTTAAAATAGGTGAGTCAAATATCTATAATTTAAGTGAATTTGAAAACATCCATCATGAGAAGTAAATCAATACCTTCATACGTAATAAATATGCATCCAAAAATCATGAACCACTTTCAATATATAAAAATTGACGAGTCAATATTAATAAGCTCATCATCATGTATAACTAAAACAAGTGAAAGTCAAATATGCTAGTAGATCAATAACATATGAAAATGATACATGTCCAACAGTCGACATAATTCAAAATGATACATCATGTACAAATGATATAAATAAAAATGATAAATTATGTAAGACAAAATGATACAATCAATATAATACGTCATGTCCAAATGATATAAGTCAACATGATACATGTTAAAATGATAAAACTCAATAATATGGTACTCGAGGCCGTGAAAATGATACATATGATAGTAACCATAAAAAGAGGTAGTATAACAATATATCAAAAATGATCCATGATGCAGTCTATATGATCATGAATGTCACTGCCTACTACCAACAATTGCCTCAACATCATCATCATGATCGTGATCATGATCAACGTCATTTGCATCGTTTTCATCTATATATGTGTCTTCATGAGAATCATCTACCATCTCAACATCAGACTCAATGTCATGATCTGGATCTATTTGATGAGGATGATCTTGATCTTTTGGAAGATCCTTTCTCTGCAAAAAAAAAAATTAGAATGAAAATTTATTATTTATTTCATGCAATAATTAATTTTTCTATTATATATCTAATATTACAACATATGAAAAGAAATGATAAACATATCACATCATATCAAAGTGCACATACGGTAATAAAATTTTAAATAAGTTACAACTAAGATGCCATTCCAATGATGTGGAACATTCAACAATTCTAATAAACGTTAGTAAAGATCATAAAAAATGGCATGCCTAGCATTTCATGCCTTTCCTTGACAATTCATTCCTTGCCATGACATGTCTTTCTTTGCATTGACATGTCATGCCTTGCCTTTCCTTGACATGCCATGCCTTTCCTTTCCATGCCATACCTTTCCTTGAGATGCATTTCATTTCCTTGACATGTCATGCCTTATCTTGCCTTGACATTCCATGCCTTTCCTTTCCTTTACATTCCATGCCTTGCCTTGACATGGCATTCCTAGCCTTGACATGCCTTTCCTTGACAAACAATGCCTTGCCTTGACATGTATTTCCTTGCCTTGACATGACATGCCTTGCCTTGCCTTTCCTTTCCTTGACATGCCATGCCTTTCCTTGAAATGTCATGCCTATCCTTTCCATGCCTTTCCATTACAAACCATGGCTTTCCTTGACATTTCTTGCCTTGCCTTGATAGGCCATGCCTTGCCTTGCCTTGACATGCCATGCCTTGACTTTCCATGCCATTCCTTGACTTGACTTGACATTTCATTTCATTTCCTTGACATGTCATTCCTTTCCTTTTCTTGACATTCCATGCCTTTCCTTTCCCCTGTATGCCATGCATTTCCCTGACATTCCATGCCTAGCCTTGACAAGAAATGCCTTTCCCTGACATGTATTTCCTTTCCTTGACATGCCATGCCTTGCCTTTCCTTGACATGCCATGTATCGTCTTTCCATGACATGCATTTCCTTGACATACCATGCTTTGCCTTGACATGCATTTCCTTTCCTTGAAATTCATTTCCTTAGCATGAATTGCCTTGACTTGACATGCCATTTCCTTTACCTTACATTCCATGCCTTGCCTTGCCTTGACATGCTATCCCTAGCCTTTCCATGTCTTTCCTTGACATGATATGCCTTTCCTTGTCATGTCTTTCCTTGCCTTGACATGCCATGCCTTTCGTTTCCTTGACATGTCTTTCCTTGCCTTGCCATGCCATGCCTTGCCTTCACATGCCTTTCCTTGCCTTGACATGTCTTTCCTTGACATGCCATGCATTTCCTTGGAATTCCATGCCTAACCTTGCCATGCCATACCTTGACAATCCATGCCTTTCCTTGACATGTCTTGTCTTTCTTGACATGTCATTATTTATCACATGTTGTCATTCCTTACCATGACTTACCTTTCCTTACCATGCATTCCCTTTCCTTGCCTTTCCATGCCATGCCTTGCCTTGACATGTCATGTCTTTCCTTGGCATTCCTTTTCTTGCCATGTCTTTCCTTTCCATGTCTTGCCCTGACATGCCTTTCCTTTCCTTGACATGCCTTACATCCCCCTTACATTTCTTACCTTTCCTTTACATGTCATGCCTTTACATGCCTTTTCTTGACATTCCATGCCTATCCTTACCATGCCTTGTCTTGACATGTCTTTCTATGCCTTGACATGACATGATTTGACATGCATTGTCATGCCTTACCATCACTTTCCTTGAAATTCATTGCCTTGACATGCATTCCCTTGCCTTTCCTTTGCATGCCTTTCCTTGACATGCCATGCCTTGCCTTTACATTCCTCTCCTTGCCTTTCCTTGCCATGCCTTTCCCTGACATTCCTTGCCTTTCCTTGACATCCATTTCCTTGACAGACCTTGCCTTTCATTGACATGCCTTTCCTTGACATGTCATGCCTTGCATTGACCTATCTTTCCTTGACATGTCATGCCTAGCATTGACATGCCATGTATTTCCTTTCCTTGGCATGCCATGCCTTTCCATGCTCCTTACCTTGACATGCCATACTTTGCCTTGGCATTGTCATGTGTTTCCTTGACATGCCTTGCCTTGACTTGACATGCCATTTCTTGCCTGCCTTAGAATCAAATTTTCAGCTAGCAGGTATTTTCTTTCAAAAGTTTCAATATTCATGAATAGGTTCTATCCCATAAATGACACTTATAGAAATATCTTTCCTTACAGCTGTGTTTGGGTTGGGTTTTTCCTATCGTTTTCTATTTTTATCAGTTAGTTATATGCAGTCCATGGACTTGTTGTAGAGTTTAAGAGGATATATTATTATCTTAGTGAGAGTTAGGCCTCTAAAATGAACAGTCTGGCTCATGTATTCTATTTCTACTAGGGTAAACCTTGGTTTAATACAAATTATTTTATTTAACCAAAAAAAGTACTCATGGAATTCGTCAATGTCAAACTTTAGATTAATTTGTGGTATTTTTTGTCATTTGCCATGATTTGAGACCACAAGTCATGGTTTCAGAACAACCCTTTTAATAAATTTATTAGGGCTCATGTTCCTCCAGACAATTTTCATGGAAAAATATAGCTCCCAAGGCCAGGATACTACATAAGATAAAATAAGAGAAGATTATTTTAATGTCCAACAAATGACCATAACAAGTAGGACAATAGGACTAAAAAAAGTAAATCCACTGTAGGTACATAGTGGAAATGTAAAAGAAACACCTATATCAATGTTATCATAGGAAGATAAAGATAGAGATATAATTATTGGTTAAACGCAACTACAAGAGAAGGTACAATTACATGATAAATTCTAAGATGCAAGACAAACTGCAGTAGAGTTTTTTGTATTCATTGCATCCTTGTAAACCCAAGAAATAAGGTTTGTAGTTCTTAATAGGTTTTTTCTGGACCAAAAACATAAGCAGTAGTCAAAGAAGAATTTCAAAGACACATCCCCTAATAATTTCATCTCTAAATGTTTCACCTCTTACTTTTCACTCCATTTTCTACAAAACATGCTCAACCTCAACAACCTCCTCCTCCAAAGAAACATTATAGGCATTGGAGTTCATAAATTATCTTTAGTACCTTGTCATGATTTACATTCCTATCCCTTCACCACTCTCTACATACACAACCGTTGGCCCTAACCTCTTAAAAATTCAGTTATCTTCCAAATGGTTTCTTTCTACTAGAGAATATGACCCTCTCTTCCAATAGGCTTACAAGCCAACTCCCAAATTATTTAAATTCGATTGATGTACTTCATGGAAGCTAAATGAAAAATTTTAATCTTGAAATCCAATTTCAAGTTATTATTCTCTTAGCTAATATTGAGGCCATCCACTAATGGGAGATGAAAATACCCTATGGTCGAACATAAAACTTCCACGAAATTGTTCAAGGAGATAATAACCTAGATTTGAATTTGCGCAAAGCCTATCTAATAAATCCAACACCATCGAATTCCCTTTTTCTTATCAAACAAAGTGCAATGTCTCGGTCTCTTCTTATGCTACCATTTCAAATTTAGATGAATTATGTGCAGGATATGTCGACTACTATTCTAGGATAGTCTCTCAATGAGAGAAGAACATGCCAAATATTTTCCTACAAAGAGATGGGAGAACAAACTGAGCAAAAACCAATAACTGTCCTGCAACCATTACCACTGACCAAAAATATTGATTATAAATATCTCACCCCTTATAAAATATATCAATATCTCACCCATTATAAACAATACAAGTTTTCAACCAAGGTTCAATTCCACACATTTCCCCATCTTTTCCCTAAGGATAATCTGGCACCAGTACAATCATTCCCTTCAAAATCAACAAACCATGTTAATTTGAAGCAATTGACCATCAATTCTTCTAAATTGATATTTGATTGTGTTGTTTGCAACATCATCCACATTATGTTTTTTGTACATCTCAGTAGCACCCCTCATGTTTATGAACATAAATTTAATCTTTATTGAGAAGGTGATTGGTGATGTACTCTAATTCTTTTAAAGCGTCATCAAAATCTTTGCAGATTTGTTATCATAAGCCACATTCTATTGCAAGATGTCAATTGAAGCTACATGATAAGATTGATATGAATGAGAGAGGGCCTTTATCTATCCTCACTCCAAGCCACCACAATGAGGTTCCAAATTCCTTACAATTTGTTTAGCTACCTTCTGTTTTCTTATAACTTAGCCCTTACCCTTCACCTAAACAACGAAGTTAATATTGTTGACAAGGTATTTTTTGGGACCCATTTCTCATATATCTTCTAAAATAATGAAAGTTTAAATAATGAAGATAGATTTTGATAGAGAGGTGTATCTCAGCCAATACCAAATAAATGATCTCAAGGTGCAATGGGAGATCAACAAGGTTAAGAGGAACTTTGCTCGAGCAACCAATTGAAAATTTTCTCTTTTCACAAATATTGACCATTTCTATAATTGATACTAGCATGGAAAGAAGGTTCTAACATGTATATAATAAGTAAAATTATCAGGATAGAGTGGACAAAAGGAAGTTGATTAATATAATACAATAATGGTTTGTGAACTCTAAGATCAACCATTTTGTAAATATTTGTGCTTTTGTTGGGATTAGATATTATATAATGGAGCCTTCCTCCCCTTCAATGAAAGAATACAAAATGGAAAACTTTCCAAAATGTGCCAAAGGTAGAAGCTTCAAATCCAAATGCTACAACTTGAGAAGAATATGAAGAAGAGGGAAAATAGTACATAAGCCATAGGGATGTTGTGCATGCCAAATTGGCATGCACACCAATTTCAATGTGAAAAATTGTTTAAATGTAAAGATCTACCATATTGGGAAAAAAAAGATGATTGTTTATATGGAGGCATTGGAACTAAGCTAAGTCCTTGAGATGAAAGGGTTCTTAATAATTGAATTTGAAAGAAATGAGGTGGTGAAACATCAGATGGGGAAGATCTCAACTGCTTATATGAATCATCATGCTCAATGCATCCAATGCCATTCAAATATTTTGATTCATTTGATGGAACAACATTTCTCTAATTTTCACTTGGACTTAATGAAGATACAATTCTAATTAAGCTATAGATGTTAGAAGAATTGTTTGGTGTAGGCAAGTTGGTGGAAGTGCATCCAAACAAAATTTCTTTGACACATCTTGTTTCAATCATCTCCTTTAATTCATCTTGCAACTTTATATTCGGAATATCCATCCTTCTATTTTTGAAATCATTTGACGAAAAAATTCCCAACCATATTTTGTTCCCCAATGTCTATTTGTTTAAATTTCCCTTGCCTTTGCAAATCTAGGTCTGATAATCCTTCTTAACATGAATTATGTTCATCCTTTTTAGCATGCAAATATTCTGATAAAAAAATATTTAATGGATCCCACAATGGATTTCGAGTCATCATTGTGAGCCATGAGACCACATCTCGTTTATGCATTTTTTCAAACACATCGTGTGCATTCTCCACGTTGACCTAGTTTGTTAGTTTCCCCTAATGGCATGTTTAATTACTGCTACAATTTCTTCACTAAGGACAGTATCTTTCCATTCACATATGGATCCGGATCTATCCCAAATTAACACTTAAATGCTACAATAATAATTCTGGGTGTTTATAGTCATAGTTTCCATGTGTTTCTTTTAGACAACAATATGTTAGATGTCCAAAATAAAATAAATACTGATACAAATAGAGTGCAATAACAAAATTACACTAAACGCAAGAACCGCAACTAGTTGCACACATAAATATCTTATTTCATTAAATTTTTGACCTCATTACAAACTAGGGAATTGATATGAGTGTTGTTATAGGTTACTGAAGTGATTTCTCTATGGTAGTGACCCCAACTCATAGTAAATATTAACCGGCTTTCCTCCTGCAGAATCCCTTCACAGCTACTGTAGAATGATGTGCCCCTCTTGACACTTCTAACCTAGTTCCTCTATTAGAAACAACACCACCAATGTTAATCCCATCGCTAAATATGAATCCTAATGAATATTTAACTCACCTCCTAACCACCAAAAATGAAACATAAGACAATGGGCCTTTCCTTTTTAAATAGTGGCACGATTTCCTCAAGAAAAAGCAGCCCTAGCCACAAGATATTGCACCCAACTAATGATAGAGGCACCTAGACTGAAGGAGAACACCCAAACTCAGCCCTAGCCACACAAGTTGTAGTTGTGGCTGTGATATGTAGAGAATTAAGTCTCCAGTATGTTACCTTCACCATTTTCTTTGTTGTTGGGTTCCTTGTATCTTTTATCACATGAACTTGTCAGATTCCTATGGGTTTGTGGTTTCTACCTAAGACTATAATTTTTCCTTGTATCTCTCCTTTTCGCAGACCAAGTCAAAAGGTCAAGCAGAGATTTAATATGGGTCATAGGTCTCATTAGTAGAGATCAATGGTGGAAAAATAATCATAGGAATCGGGAGTTCGAAATATTGTTAAAGTTGTTTGTCAAAGGTATGAACTCCCAAAACCCAAAATCAGCAGGAGTCGTCTGAATCAGAGGGATGCATGGCACCAGATCTAAGGATTCATAGTTTTGTGCATCAGAGGTTTTAGCATTGAGCGGCTCGCGACTGGGGTTTTCAACGAAGAAATCGTGGTCATCCAATTCAAAGCAAGTCCGATCGTTGATCCAAATAAGGCTATTTCACAAGTTCGGGCATCAAAATATTTAAAATCAAGTGGAGTGAAGACTCTCAAAAGATTAAATCCCGAGGCACCTTTGGATATAAGAACCAAGTTATGACCCGAGGTCGCATTCAAGATGGAGCGATGAAAAGGAGTTGCACCAAAGGACGAAAGCGCCCATATTGGTCACATAAAAAGATCAGCATGGCCTCGATATGTTGATATTGACTCCTAGAAGTCGTGAGCACCGTCTGAGCATTTATGAGTGTCAAGCCTCACCTTGATCCTGATGAAGGTAGATATTGAATATGGGGTGGTAGTTGAGACCTTATCTCACCCCATAAATGGAAAACATGCAGAGAGCGGCCATGAAGGCAAACTGTCAATCCGAAGATTCCTTATGGACATATTTTCCTGTAAATCAAATAATTGCGCCTGGCTCGCATTTCACAGGAGGAGGCTTGCACTATCTAACAGAGCAGCCATCGACTGAAAATGTTAATGAAGTGGTCTAATCACACTCCTGGTGGTTGCATCATTTCTGAGTATATATAGGCAGTTTTAGTATTTTGTTAAGGTCGAATGGTTGAGCTAGGCTCCCTGCTATTATAATATTTTGATGAATAACACCAGTTCTCTGGTTATGTATTTGATTTGAGACTTCTTGATTAATATAAGTCATCTTTCTTGCCCCATTTTATTTGCCTCTGATACTGAGAAAGTTCATGACTGACTAATTCACATGAATTCTTGTAACTATATTATGATGAATATTTGATTATAGTGCTATTATGATTTCTTTCATTTTCCTTGAAATTTGAATCCAAGAGGATCTTGTGTTTAATTATTTATTCCTTAGGTTGTTGGAAGACCTGACGTCCATGATGGACCTCTACACTGACATTTTTGGCATCATTGTCAGGGAATGAATTGAAGACATTTCCCTGGGATAGAACGACAAACAAGATTTTGATTCTGAAGGTTCATCAGATATCAGAACCATTTAAAATTGCAACTTTCACCTGGTGACTCCACTGTTCAATTCTAGCTCCTAAAGGCAAGCACACGAGGTTCACTCCACCGCTGCTTCTAACAACGCCTAAAGCTGACCCAAAGAAAATTATCAGAAAGGGAAAGACCGCTCAAAAAGGTACCTCCATTGCTATACCAATTTATTCTGATAATTTGCATAATCCCTCCTTACAAGCTCCGATAATTGTCTTTGATTCTACTCTTATACAAATTGTTGGAGTTTCTAGAAGTTTAAATTTTGGTAGTTTCCCTGTTGATTTCTCCCCTCCTAGTCTTAGTTTGGAAGGAGAAATATTTGACACCCCTTTATCCCCTAGATTTGTGAAGTGGTTTATCCCTAGGAACTTAGAAGACTTTCCTACTCCATACTTTACTACTCCTCCTATTATAGTTGTTTCAATTATAGAGGGGGAAACGTATGTTCCCTCAAGCCCCTTATATTTATCTCCCAACACTCATCCTTTTCCTTTTTCTCCCAGAAGCACTACCCCAATTTCACCTATCCAAAATCCATCCCCTCTGGGTTCCCCTCCAGTTCATATCCCAATGGCAGGTGCTAATCCCCCCAGAAATATAATGGATTTTATATTGGTTGCTAGGTACGCCCCTCTTGTTTTGCCTCAGCCTCTGAGTGCTCTCCCAGCTGATGGCTACCTTAAACAATTTCCCAAGTTCACAGGTGAGGGAGATATAACTGCGGAGGAGCACCTTACAGCCTTCTATAGTTATGATGACAATTATGTCATTGTGATTGAAGATGTATGGATGAAAAAAAAAAATCATAGCCTTGATGGAGAGGCCAAGAAATGGTTCATGGCTTTTCCCCCTGGATCTATTGATGGGATTGAAGCCCTTGATGAAGCCTTTTTAAAGAATTAGGTTGATAGAAAGGATTTCCTTTACTATATTATAGAGTTTGGATCACTAAAGAAAGGGGAAGGGGAATTTGTTTATGAATTCTCAAAGAGGTTTAATATAATTTATAATAAAATTCCCACTGAGATTAAGCCTACAGAAACCTCTGCAAAGACTAGTTATTCTAGCTCTTTTGGCCTTGATTTCTGCCTCCAGTTAAGAGAAAGAAGAGCTACCTCCTTGGCTCATATGAAAGATGCAGCCATCGAAGTAGAATATAATATATTGGAAGTTCATAATAGTAGGAGTAATGTTGATAGAGATAGAAGAAAAGGTAGGTCTGAAGGTTCGACTTCTAGTTCCTTTGTTGCCCCCCCCTCAAATGGATGAAGTAACCAAACTACTAAAGTCACTTTCTGCTAGACAAAAAGGTTCGAATTGGAAGGAAAGAAGATCTATAGAAATCCCCAAATTGTTGATAATAAGGGTAGTTTCAAAATACCAAATACCCCTCAAACCATCCAAAGAGATCAGAGAAATAGGGACCGAGATGATCAGAAAATCCAAACTCCTCTCCAAAATAACCTGGTTACCAATGAAGATGGAGAGGAAGAATATTTTGATCCTGAGATCCATTTCCTTGGATATACCTCTTCATCCCCTCACTTAACTCAGTCTTCATACAAAGAATCCCTCATGAGTAATCAACTAAATGAGATGAGCAAAGGAGAAAATACCAGCAGTGATACAAATAGATATAACCTTCAATCCAAGAAGAAGGAAGGAAATCCTAACACTCCTGAATGGCCTGCTAGAGATGAGAAACCTATTAGAGATATAGAAGATAGCAAAAACGAAAGGAAGGCACAGAGCCCCCCACTAGTGGTCAAAATTCCTATCCTAGAAGTGAAGGAGATTCTGAAGCCTCCCTCCCCTTATAGCTTTGAGCATGAGATTCAAAAGAATAGAATCCCTATACCCCTCTCAGATTTATTCAAGCATGAGGATTTCAAAAGGTTCCTATCAAAACAATTTCAGACCGAACCTACATCTCCCTCCACATACTCAATTAACCTCCAAGATGAAAGGCCAGTTGTCATATTAGGGATTTTGGTAGAGGATAGAGAAAACTCTTCCCCTCCCTTATACACTTCATTGAACATCCATGATAAGGTGTTTCATAACTGCTTGATGGATTTAGGGGCATCTCACAATCGTATGCCTAAGATTGTCATGGAAGAGCTCGAGTTGGAGGTTACAAAAGCATACCATGACCTGTATTCTTTCGAATCTGGGAAGGTGAAGTGCCTTGGGGTTATCAAAGACCTGGTTGCTTCTCTGTTCCAATTTCCAATGAAGAGTGTGGTCATGGATATCATAGTGGCTAATGTTCCCCCTAAGTTCAGGATTCTCCTATATATATCTTGGATAAAGAGACTAGCGGGAACCTTGCATATGGACCTTTCATATGCCACCATTCCTATGTTCGAGGGTGAACAAAGGAGACTTTACATGGAAGCTCAGTTGGCCTACATCATTAGTGATGAAACAAACCCCACCAACCATCCTATTTTTTCTCTTGACACTAATTTGGTATCCAGGATATTGCAGCTCGCTAATGCTCCTAAGCCTCCTCTTGAAATCATAAAGCAACCCATCACTTTTTGTGAAACCCCTCCTCCAACTACCTCTGTTTGGAAGATTTTTTTTTATGGAGGCTCTTCTAACGAAGGTGTTGGTGTTGGAGTGGTATTTGTTTCACATTATCAAGAGAATATAGCTTTTTCCTACAAGATATAATTTGAGGCTACCAACAATGTGGAAGAGTATGAAGCTCTTGTTTTGAGTTTAAGGGATGCAAAGGACATGGGGATTGAGGATCTATCAGTATTTAGTTATGCATAACTAATTTTTCATCAGATCAAAATTATTTACCAAGCTAAGCATCCTAGGCTCAGAGCTTACAGAAATGAAGTGTGGGACCTAGTTGATAGTTTCTTCTTGGCTTCCAACATTTCATTTATTCCAAGAGAGGAGAATACCATGGCTAATTATTTGGCTCTTTTAGCAAGCCATTTTAGAGTCCCATTTCCACCAAAACTCAAGTATGATGTAGAGGTGAAATATAGGTCCTTTGTACCTGACAATGTCAAGCATTGGAAAGTATTTGAGGATGACCTGGAGCTCAAAAAATTCCTTGAGTCTATTGATGAACTTTCTGCATTACATATAGATCAATATCATGACTCTGAAAATAATTCTCAGGTTTACGTTCTTCTAAGAAAAATTGCCCATCATCATATTGTTTAGTTCCCTAGCAATCATATTCCAAAAAGACTAGTTCCTTTGGAAAGACTATTTGACGGGAATGATGTGGAAGTGAAGGTTAAAGTTTCAGTTGATGATGCTAATATAGCTGAGTACAATATTGGTACAGAGAAGGATCCAAAAAATTTCAAGTTGTCAAGCAGCTTGTCAACGGAACGAAGGGTGGAATATGTAGAATTGTTAAAATAATTTGTTGATGTGTTTGCCTGGACAGATGAAGATCTCAGAACATATGACACAAGTGTCATTGAACATAATATACCATTGAAGGAAGAGGCCAAACCATTTAGGAAAAAATAGAGACAAATAAATCCTATGTTGCTGCCTATTATGGAGAAAGAGGTGAAAAAAAAATTGGATGCCCAGATTATCATCCCTCTGAGGTATTCTAAATGGGTGGCCAAATTGGTCCCAGTGAGAAAGAAGAATGGAGAAATCAGACTTTGTATTGATTTCAGGAACCTGAACAGAAGCTCTAAGAAGGAAAATTACCCCCTACCAAAGATGGAGCACATATTACAGAGGGTGACTGGTGCATCTAGTATTTCCATGATTGATGGCTTTTCTCGCTACAATCAGATTTGTGTCTTGCCTGAAAACAGAGAGAAGACAACCTTCACTACTCCTTGGGGTACATTCATGTACTCTAATATTCCCTTTGGATTGATGAACTCAGGGGAAACCTTCCAACAAGCTATGGACATTGCATTCATCGGAGAAAAAGATAAATTTTTATTCATCTATTTCGATGACATTACAGTTTTTTCCAGGTCTGATAAAGAGCATTGTTATCATCTGAAAAAGGTCTTCTTGAAATGTAGGAAATTTGGTCTCTTATTAAATCCTAAAAATTCATTGTTTGCCATGAAGGAGGGGAAATTATTGGGGCACATAGTATCAACTAAGGGAGTAAGGATTGATCCCAATAGGGTAGAATCTATCCAAACCTTATCACTCCCTAGATCCAAGAAAGAAGTTCAATCATTCTTGGGGAAAATTAATTTTCCGAGAAGGTTTTTTTCTAATTTTTCTAAAATGGTGAAATATATTACAGCCATGTTGAGGAAGGGAAACGAAGTCAAGTGGACTACATAATCTCAAAATTATTTTGATCAAATAAAGAAGGCCTTGACTGAAGCACATGTGCTCATCAGTCCTGATTACTCCAAGGATTTTCTGATTTTCGCTTTTGCATCATTTGACAGAGTAGCAGTTGTTTTATTGTAGAAAAATGTTGCAAGGTTGGAGCATCCCATTTCATTTTTCAGTAGAGCATTGAGAGCAGTTGAGATACGACATGACATCATGGAAAAGCAGGCCTATGCTTTGGTGAAACCCCTCAAGGATTTCAGAGTCTATGATCTGCATTCAAAGGTCATTTCATATGTCCCTTCAACTTATGTGAAGGAGATCCTCATCTAGCCTGACATAGATGGAATAAGGAGCAAGTGGATTGCCAAGATCCTCAAATTTGATCTTGAAATAAAACCCACCAAACTGGTTAAAGGCCAAGGTTTAGCCAGGTTGCTGGATAAATCTAATTATAAAGCCTTGGGGGTAAATTTCATCAATAGTTGTTCAGAGAATCAACAAGATGAGTTGTCTGATGAAGATTCTAAAGTCACACCCCCATTGGTAGGATGCACTTGGTACAAAGACATTATATTTTTCCTACAAACGTTACATCCTCTTGATGGCATGGAAAAGAGAAATGTAAGAGATTTGAAGTTCAAATCAATTAAATATTGTCTGGTTGATCATGTCTTATATTGGAAATGCCCTCTAGGAGTGTTGTTGAGATGCCTAGACCCACAAGAATCCCAAAAGATTATATATGATTTTCATGATAGTTTATGTGGGGGACATCAGTTATGGAGAACCACAGCCTATAAAATTCTCAGGGTTGGGTATTTTTGGCCTAGCCTCTTTACTGATTTCTGTGCAAATATCAAGGCTTGTATTAAGTATCAGAAATTCTATGGAAAGCTACAGCTCAAGTCTTTTCCACTAAATCCTATGGTAGCTTCAGGGCCCTTTCAGTAGTGGGGCCTAGATTTTATTGGGGAAATTCATCCTGCTTCAAGTGGTCATCATAGTGTATATTGATTGTCACATACTACTTTACTAAGTGGAATGAGGCCATCCTCACAAGAAATGATTCCCACAAAGTAATAATTAGTTTTCTTGAGGATATTATGGCAAGATTTGGTTGTCCAAATAGAATTGTCACTGATAATGTTGCATCTTTCAAGGCTAAACCATTGATTAAGTTTTGTGAACAGTTTGGAATCACATTGATTCACTCTACTCCTTACTATCCCCAAGGGAATGAACTGGCAAAGTCCTCTAACAAGAGCCTTATTAAGATCATCAAAATACTGTTAGAGGACAATAAGAAGGCATGGGATTCAAAGCTTTAATTTTCTTTATGGGATGATAGAGTGATAACAAAGAGAGCCCTTGATGTATCTCTTCTCCATCCTTTGTATGGATTTAAGGCCATTTTTCCTTCTCATCTTGCCTTGCCTATGGAAAAATTCTTCCAAAACTACCAAGGGGAACCTGATGATATGATCAAAAGAATACAACAGCTCATAGAAGTGCAGCAGACGAGGGAGAAACTACTGGACAAAGCACATGA
Organism: Picea engelmannii; assembly: GCA_009831015.1. Lineage (NCBI taxonomy): Eukaryota > Viridiplantae > Streptophyta > Pinopsida > Pinales > Pinaceae > Picea > Picea engelmannii. The sequence goes on along the minus strand of ML790355.1, from coordinate 274,005 downwards.
CCATCATAAAAATATCAAGCAGGCCTTTGATAAGAAAGTGACCAAAGAGGATTTTCAGCTGGGAAATCTAGTACTCAAGTACGATGCACCTAAACAAGATAAAGGCAAGCATGGTAAATTTTAGGCCTTGTGGATTGGCCCCTTCAAAATTTCTGAGGTTTTTTCAAATAACACTTATAAGTTGCAGGATTTGGAGGATGTTGAAGTTTTTGGTAGCCATGTAAATGGGCATTTTCTGAAGAAGTTTTTTACTTAAGCCAGGAGTGGCTTCCCATGTCATTGTAAATATCTTCTTTTATTTTACCTTTGGTTTTAATAAATGACTCCATAACCTAATAGCTAAGGAACTGGAACTACTTGTTCTTGGCAGCTCGTAGGGAGCATGCTATCCCTGTGGAGCCAAATGTTATCACATGAACTTGTCAGAGTCATGTGGGTTTGTGGTTTCTACCTAAGATGATAATTTTTCCCTGTCTCTCTCCTTTTCACAAACCAACTCAAAAGGTCGAGCAGATATTTAATCTGGGTCATAGCTCTCATTAGGAGAGATCAACGGTGGAAAAATAATCATGGCAATCGGGATTTTGAAATATTGTTAAAGTTGTTCGTCAAAGGTATGAACTCTCGAAACCCAAAATCAACAGGAGTCGTCTAATTCAGAGGGATGTGTGGCACCAAATCAAAGGATCCATGGTTTCACGAATCAAAGTTTTTAGCATTGATTGGTTGGCGAATGGGGTTTTCGAGGAAGAAATCATGGCCGTCAAATTCAAAACAAGTCTGATTGTTGATCTGAATAAGGCTATTTCGCAAGTTTGGGCATCGAAATATTTAAAATCAACTAGAGTGAAGACTCCTGAAAGACAAAATACCAAAGATCCTTTGGATATTAGCACCAATTTATGACCCGAGGTCATATGCAGGATGGAGCGATGAAAAGGAGCTATGCCAAAGGCCAAAAGCACCCATATTGGTCATAGAAAAAGATCATCATGGCCTCGAGACATCAAGATTGAATCTCAGAAGTCGTGAGCATCGTCTGAGAATTCATAAGTGTCAAGCCTCGTCCTGATCCTGATGAAGGTAGTTATTGAAGATAGGGGTGGCAGTTGAGACCTCGACTCACCCCATAAATGGAAAACATGCAGAGAGTGGTCGTGAAGGAAAATTTTTAATCTGAAGCTTCTTTATGGACATATTTTCCTGTAAAGCACATAACTGCGCCCAGCTCGAATCTGATAGGAGGAGGCCTGCACAATCTGACAGAGCAGGTGTCGACTGAAAACGTTAATGTGGTGGTCTGATCACACTCCTGGTGGTTGCAACATTTCTGAGTATATATAAGAAGTTTTAGTATTTTGTTAATGTCGAATGGTTGAGCTAGGCTCCTTGCTATTATAATATTTTGATGAACACTAGTTCTCTGGTTATGTATTTGATTTGAGACTTCTTGATTAATCTAAGTCAAATTTCTTACCCCATAGTATTTGCCTCTGATGCCGAGAGAGTTCATGAATGGCTGATTCACATTAATTGTTGTAACTGTATTATGATGAATGCTTGATTATAGTGTTGTTATGATTTCTTTCATTTTCCTTGAAATTTGAATCCAAGAGGATCTTGTGTTTAAGTTTTTCCTCTTTAGGCTATTGGAAGACCTGACATCCATGGAGAACCTCTACACTCTTCTCACCAAAGTCTTCCCTCTATTCACCCTTACTCCAACTTACTGATTGAAGTTGATTCCAAACCTCAATTGCTTATGCATTCTAGTTCATATTTTTGAGTTTGAACGTTATTATCATTGAGTATTCTCCATTTGACCACCTAAAACTCATTTACATTTACTGTATAAACTGATGGGTACTTTGCTTACCTTTTATGCAATCTGAAGGTGATTTCTAGTGCTAATAGTATCCACTATCGTTGTAATGGGATTGGATGGGATAGCCTTTATCAATTGATCATGGGATGTATTGTGTCCTTGGAAAGTGAGCGACTGGCTCAAACTTTGGATGAACTTATAAAAGTGGGGAAATTCAATACAATAAGGGGGAGGGATGACCTCACTTTCATTTTCTTTAATTTTTTTGTTTTCTTTGTATAGTCGGCGAGCTTACGAATGGATTTTCATTGCACATGGGATGTTTTAATTTTTATTTTCTTTGTATAGTGGGTGCTACATATGCCCCAAAATGATTAAATTTATTTGGCTAATAGTAGGCGCTAAATATGATGTTATTGCGCCCAATTTAGTGCCTACTATTGGACAAAAAAATTAGCCACTTATCCATCGTTTTAGCCACTACATCGTTTCCAACAATAATGAACATATCCCCCTACATTTTAAAGTATTCATTCTTGATTGGATTTTATAGGAGACCTCTACCCCTGATCCATTATTTCAAATCCATCCTTGTTTACACCATCTCATCATGAGTCAGTTCCATCATTATAGAGAACCCTTATTTCTCTTCTGGAAATGACATTGTCCCAACACCACTTTTGAGTGCCTTCTTATAGGTTAACCCTCTTCAAGTCCACAAGACTAAGACTTTATTTGAATATGTTATTTATTTCTTTGTTGGTTCCATTATTGCAATTTGTTTTTTAACCTATAGTGTCGACATTGGTCCTTGGATGGAACCTTCCATACCCTTTCCTACTGCAACAATACCCCTATATTTGTCTACTCTAGTAGCCCATGTTTTTTATTCTAATGAGGACATCCAAGAGGCCATGAATTCCCTTGATGTTCCATAGGACAAATTTCATGATCGTTCATATTTTATCCCAAGAAGCATCCTCATTATATTTGATGATTATATTGTTGAGGCTAAGGATTTCATTCCTCATGGAAAAATGGATTGGTTCATTTTGGGGCGCTAAATGGGGTGAAAATTTCACCTAATTTAGCACCTAACTTTCCCTTTATCTAGCCCTGAACCCCATCTCCAAGGATGAGCGATGGATAGAGTTGGTCATTATGTTAGTAATTAGTTGTGTTAGTCAATTAGGAAGAAGTATGGGAACAATTGAGCATTGACATTGCAAGAATGAGTGTTCTATCTTCTCTGAGCTTAGAGAGGAAAGGAGAGAAGTGAAAAGGTGAGAGATGGATATAACATAATAATTTGGTGCATTTAATCCCCTCCATTGCATACCATTACATACCAATACCATTGAATACCATTGGATATCAATACCATTTCAGTCCAATGCATACTAGCGTGTACCATTGCATACCATACCATACCAATGCATATCATTGCATAGAATTGGATAACAATACCATTTCAAACCAATACCATTACATACCAACACCAATACCAATGCATACCATTTCCAATACCATTTCATACCATTACATACCATTACATACCAATACCAATGCATAATAAATACCATTGCATACCATACCATACCATACCAATGCATACCATTGCATACCATTGCCAATACCATTTCCATTATCACAGCATACCATTACATACCAATGCATAATAAATATCATTGATAATACCATTGCATACCAATTTCATTCCATGTGATTGCATACCATACCATACCATAACATACCAATGCATACCATTTCATACCAATACCATTGCATACCAATACCAATGTAAATACCAATGCATACCATAACATACCATACGATACCAATGCATACCATTGCATACCATTGGATACCAATACCATTGCATACCAATACCAATTGTTGGTTGATTTATCTGAGTTAAACCTTTAATATGATTGACCTAGGTTCAAGTCTACTAGGGATTCAACAAAGCCTCTACAACTATCGACCCTCCTGGTAAACTAGAAGGCAACGTAGTACACAGAGTGCACTACACAGCCTCACCCGAGATAGTCTTAATGGATGACTGCAATACTCAAGTGATTGTAGTTTAGGACTAAATGGATATCTGTGAAGTGTGCGCTGAGAGTTATATTTAATTATTAAGCAATATACTAGCATTCTCATTCATGTATGTAATGTAATCATATTCATTAATTCATTCATACATCATTCTAATATCTACTCATATACAGTAAGAGAGATGCAAGAATTCAATCACATAACATAGGTTTTATTGTGGTTCACCCCCTCTTGGGCTATGTCCACAAATATCTACCTCTCAAGCTCTTCCATTATGGTAGTTCCAAAACTAAAACACTGCACACTTTACAACTCATCCTCAGTCGGGTCGAGATCTATTATGAGGCAGACTAGATCACACTAGGCTCCTCAGCCTGTGATCTAACCCTCGATATCTACCATTCTGGCCCTCTACAGCTCAACAACTTACAAAATTAGGTCCTATGACAAAAGTACTACAACTAGTTATCAAAACAGAACTCCTTCCTCTGTCGTCTCTCTTCTCCTCTCCAACTACTCTCCTAGATATATATATGTTTCTAGCTCATCAACCATTACAATGTATTACAAAAACCCTAACCCTAACGTTGTTAGGTATTCCATGCATGTGTGCATGCTTCTCTTCCTTCCAACGGTCACTTTACTCATGCATTCCTTTGTTCCCAAAATAGCTTTTCTTTCTGATTTGGCCTGCTTCCAATAGGCCCCCAACACTGACATGTGGATCGTCCAAAGCCACCTAATCCTTATGTGCTTCATCGATCTCTCTTATCATCTCTTAGAACTTTTCCATGAGATCTGTTGCTTGCATTTGGGCCTACGCAGTCTTCTCCTTGAGTGTGTCCAGTATCTGCACTGCAATATCATCACTGACCATCCTTGCACATTATGCCTGGGTTTGTGCCATATATGTTTTGGCTTCCTCTTCCTATGCAATGACCTCTACTACTCGCTCCTGGAGTGGTTCCATTTGAGCCTGATGCTCCTTTTTCTATGTCTATACAGTTATGAGTTATGCCTATAGTTTCTTCATGTCTTGTGCCCCTTTAACGTGCTATGTGATCGGCATTGTCTTCTGCCTCTACTTGAGGTCCTAGATAGCTTCACTTATCCTTTCTCCTTCCTGGTCCCACTGCTAGACTTGTTGATCCTCTTCCAACTTCATCCAGAGTTGTGTTGTTTTCTTGAACAAGTCAATCACCACGTGGACTTGTCGTTCTATCTCTTTTATCTATGCAATTGCCTCCTTCTTCCTTTTCTCCTTCACCACTGGTGGAGTAGTAGGTGTGATTTTTTCCTGGAGATGCTCGATCTCTTGTTGGTATTGATCAATTGTCTGCACATTCTAATCAATATTCTCTATTATTGTGAGTTCATCCATCTGTGCGTTATTTGGGATTTTCTCATAGGCTATGACCACTTTATGTTTCATCCCCTTCATGCGTTCTTTCTCATCCTTGGTCTCGAGCTTGCCTTGCTCAAGTATCAATTCCAGGCCATCCCGATTATCCTTTGTCTCTTGCAATTTTGTTGCATCTGTGTGTGCACGAGACTGTACCTCCTGTGTAACGCTAACTTGCATTTTATACCAGGCCTTGGTTGGTATCTGCGTAAATACCAACTATAGTTGAGCTAAGTCCTTTAGGGGTTTCTGCCCCACAATTTCATCCATGCACAACATGTTGGGTGTGACATGAAATGTTGAGCTCGATTGTGCTATCGTCTGGATCCTATCCTGCTCGCTTGATCTAGGTTCACCTCCTATCTTTGATTCTAACAGGTTTGTTTTTACACTGTTGTCAGTTGTCTCCACTTCTCTGAGCTTCCTAAGGATTTTTCGTATGTGTGCTAGCTCTTCTTCAATTCTGTCCCTTTGGCACGCAGCATTCTCAAAATCCTCGACTGTGCAATCCTGGATCATTTGAGCCACCATGTACACATCATCCTCAATGATTGTGTATTCTGGGGGCATTTTGTGTGCCTTCTCCTTCTTGTGTGCACCCCCCATCTAGATGATTGGCCTCTTAGTCTGGCCTTTCTCTTGTGGAGCAGCACTTGATGTAGTTCTATGTGCCACGTCCGCCTGTTTATGTTGTACCTATGGTGCCTATGTGTTGTTCTTATTCCCTGTATGGATGCTTGTCTTGGATGTCCCCCCTTTCTTATATTATGCCTTGTTCTGACCTATCCTTGGTTTCTTGGGCACTGTTACTTTCTCAGGTTGTTTCTATTCTTGTCTTACCTCCTTAGCATGTGTGTGTTCCTGTCTTACCTCTCCTCCTCTATCTCTGCAGGTATTTCTTGAATGAGAATTGGAATCCTCTAGTCATCTTCCCAATCCTTAATAGCCACTTCTGTGTCCGCCTTCATGATGTAGTAACACAGTTGTAGCCATGTATTGTTAGGGTGCTTATGTGCCTAGATCCACATTACATTTCTAGTATCTTTGAAGTTGGCTATGCCCTGATACTGTGAAATAACTTCTAGTGTTACCCTCCAAGTGTTGGTGATGGTGTCTCGTATGTTGTGAAGATAACCTTCGAATATAGTTGCATTCTATTTTCTATTCTTGGCATCTAAAGTGGATCCAAGCGATAAGTATTGCACTTCGTGGCAGAGTTTGGGTCTGGTTGAAAAAAATGAATATTTTGACTCCTTCCATCCCATCATGGCTATCAGGATGAGTAGCCATGAATATTGAAATTATGTCCCTAGATCGTGCACATCCTTGTAGTCGTCTAGGAATAAATTCAGCAAATAAGGGGCCAAGATGAGTGTGGTTCCCTTGGCACATTGTGCTACAGCTACGACAACCCTGGTCGGGACTTCCTCCTTGTGACATTTCCTAAGAAACTTGCATGCCATAATTTTTGTGGCCATTCTTGTCGTGATGTTACTAATACACCTGATAATGATTCTGCGTGACCCCCTTTCAGTGCCATATTTCTTCTTCATCTCCTCGGCCAATGCTTTCTCCTTTGTTTTCTCCTCGTGGAATTGTGCAGGATCCCCTTGTGATGGAAGCCCTTTGATGTATGCAATGAGTTATATGTCTATCAAGACGACCTATTAAATCCATAAATATATGCCATGTGTGACCTCCATCAACTGCTTGATGCATTTGTTTGCATACTGGCCTCTCCAAAAGTGTGGTAGGTCCAATAGACCTAGAATCTTGGTTTTGGCCAATCCTGCTGCCCACTAGATTGGTCGATTGATTGGTTCCCCAAAGGGTCCTATACCCACAGTCTGTAGGTAAAATTGCTTAGTGAACTCTGGGAACTTGTCCATCTTCATTACATCATGGTCGGAGTACCTCAATTTCTCTACATAGCCTAACAAATTTGTTGGTACACCTACCCCTTCCAGTATGCATGCCAAGACAATTGTTGCAGCAAGTTTCCTGCACGGTGACCTAGGTATCGACTCCTTGCCTTTTCACTGTGGTGGCTGACTCGAGGTTCCAGCCTCCATTGTTCGTTCTTTGAAATAATCCTCTAGTTGACCAGTGACATCTTCCACTACTCCCTCTTGCAGATGTTCTGACGTGGTTTTCTATGAGTCTTCCATCGCGGCCATTTCTTCCTAGTTTGGAGCCATCCCATTGACTCTCAGGGATTCTATAGGGTTTTCAAGTTACACTTCACTAGCTGTGTCCTCATCCTATCGACCCTGTCCATCTTCTGGCATATCAATGTCCATGCCCGCTGGTGATTTCTGTTGGGTTTCCTCCATGATGGGTGTGGGGATTCCCGGTGTTGTATCTAGTGATGGGATTTTGTCCACATTGATGAATTATGTGGGCTGAGATGGTTGTTGTTCCCTTCCCTACAATTGTGATTATGTTATGGTACTACTTCAGGGTCGTCTAGAAGTCTGGATCGGTTCACCCTGTGTTAGCACTCTATAAATTTTGTCCGGCTGAATAGACAAACAATAGAGGTAATTGTTTCAACTAGGTTTAGATATGAGGCATTAGCCTGCTCAACTCAAAGAGGGCTCTCTAGTGTCACTAGGTATATCTATGGAAATCAGTGGCTAAATTTAGTTTGTTTTGGGAAATTTTAATAAAATGACTGGAAAAAAGAAGATAACATTTGGGCTATGGGGTCTGGAATAAATAGAACACATTATCAAATTTGAGAATTATTTAGAGGAAAAGGATAAATTAGGCAATGAGTCTGAGTTTATCTATGAAAATTTTGCATGACATCAGTAGAAAAGGAAACACATAACTACATTAGAGCATTACAGAGATGAATTCTGAATAAGTTAAGAAGAGAGAAACATAGTCTAAGTTTCTAAGCCAAGAGCATCAAATAATGAATTTTGGGCCTCTAAATCTCCAATTTAGACAAAAGGAAGTGTAAATGAAATATATTCTTACAGGAAATACGTACTATTAGGGGAAAACAAGACTCATATCACTGCCAGTTAGAATCTTTTCATAAACAATCCAAAATCTGCCTCTGCATTTATATATTCATTCTAGCCCCAAAATTTACAAAGTCTTCCTGCACAGAGGGCAGGATCCTCTTGTCTCCATCCTTTCCATATCTTCGAGATACTATATATATATATATATATATATATATAGGAATTTCTCCTAGAATTCAAAATGTTCAAACTTCCCCATAATTTTAAAAATAGGGATAAGTTACAAAAAGGAATAATTTAGAATAATCGTTATCCTATTTTAAAGGGACCGTTAGGAACAGGTCTGTCATATCTGGGACCTTTTCTTCGACTTCCATCTATCCAAAAAATGTTGAGATGTACTTATTCCAGTCTGAGAATTTATTTTATCTCAACCATCTCCTCCTTTCAAGTGACCAACTAGGTCGGTTGGTTCTCCCCAATGCTTTCAGTCATTTCGTCCATGTTTTATGTCTTCTGTCATTTGCTCTGTTTCTTTTTCACAGTTGGCCTATCGATGATTAGGTCCTTCATGATGGGATTTATCCTGAATTCTAATCCTGGGTCTATAGCGGGTTCTATATGGAATTTAGTTGCTAATATACGTGCAATTTCCCTTTCCTTCTTACTAGTAGATAAACCCACCATGTTACTTGAATGACTTGTTTGACTACATATGGCTTGATTGGCCTTGTCCATGTATCCCAGTATCATGGACACAAAGATGTTCCTTCAAAAATTAGAGAGTCTATCTTACGAATGAGATGATACCCTCATACTTGAGAATCAGTGGTTATAGAGTTCCAATCATGAATCACTGACAGAGTCACTTGTAGGTACGTTGGTTTACCGCGCTTGGCTAATACATTTCAAATGATTAGCTTTCGAGTTCATTATATGGCGGCGTTCACCTGTCATCATATGAATGTGAAGTATCGAACGAGTGAAGTGGGGTGATTCCGACCAGTCGTCACCCATGCCACGAGTGGTTTATTTGACGTATTGAAACATGTGACATCGAGGCTGTTGCAAAAGTGGTTTTAGGAAAACTTCCTTTTACCCTGATGTATATTTGGAGGCGTCATGTGTCCATTTTAAAAACCACAATGGTTTTCCCCTGTCCTCCTTTACATGGTTAAGTCCCGTGCAAGTTCACCACCTGATATGGGCCCCAGTTGTTGATCTGGGTTGTTTTACAATCGACGGTCTGTCGAGTTATACCTTTTGCACCTCTACTAGATTTTTCCATACATCGCCAGATATGTCTTGGTCCTCTAAATTATCAATTCTCCAAACTATTACGCTTCCATGAAGATGTATCTCTTGCTAAATTTCTGAGACTTGGATCCTGTCTGAAAATTTTTATGGTGATAACATAGGCTCCAACTAGGGATGGTATCCTCCCTGTGAGGTAGCAAAGAACTCGTAGACCCGGTGCTTGATCCATTGGTTTGATCCCAAAACATGTGTCTGTACCCTACTCCTACCATATCACTAGTGTCTGATGAAATCCAAACTCTGCACGTTGCTCTCAACTAGATATTGAACACTAAATATACTACTAAAACTGACTATACACAATACTAGAAATATAAACTGAAAAATGCTTGTCCAACAAGATTATTCATACATTCCTACCTACCCTAAAATGATGAAATGAATACTCAATCAAGTGATTCTAAAGTGCCAATGCAACCAATCAAGCAATTGGCTTCCTAATTTTTCTCTGCTCACATCTTTCTTAAGAAGGCAGACAAATGTAAAAGATGGTAGCTAAAAACAAAATTTGAATCCAAAATCTAAGTTTATGAATGAAACAAACTCCTCCTTCACCGATGACTGTAATAGGATGGCCACTAGATCTTGAAAACCATGACAAATCATTTCTTCTTGGTGAGAAAAAACAAAAATACAAGACTCTTTCGTAACTGTTTGTTGTTCTTGCTTTATTTCTTCTGTTTTGAGAACATTTTCAAATGAAATGGAAGCAATAGGTTTGTCTACTTCTCCATGCATATCAAGAAAAACATTCATACATTCTTGAGCATCTTAAAATATGACAACCATATTATGTGTATCAAGGTTATCCTCTTGTTCATCAAACAATTCTGATTTGGTTTCATTAAACTTCTAGAAATTTGTTTGAGGACTGCCATTTTGACTTTCAAATGAATTAATAGAAATAATTTCTTGCTCATAATATTCTTGCAAATGCAAAAAGATGACATCATGAATTATTTCACAGTCTAGAGTTCTCATCGATGTATTTTCAAAACCCTCATCTTTGTCTATGTTGTTTAGAAATTGAACCAATACGTCATTCTTAGGGGAATAAAGACAACTTTGAAACACTTTGTCATGCTGGAGACATTGTTGAATAACCATATTTGTTTCAGGTGAATGGTAATGGCCTTGAATAATAATATCTTGAGCATCTTATTCTTCTTTTTCAGGCTGATAGCTGAGCATAGGCTGCAAATATGAGCTAAAATAACTTTTCATGTGATCATCAATATGGTTATCATTACTGACAAGTCTACTTCTCTCTTTGTATTCACCATCATCTCCGGTGGATTTCTGACTTGAGACATTACAAATATTTTTCTTCAACAATTTGAAAGAAGCAAAACGTAGTGGTAGTGTTGTCTCACCTGATTCGATACTTTCTTAGATATCTTTACTATGGGCATATTTCTGAACATGCTCATTTTCAGTTTCATCTTCAACTAATGACTGCACCTCTGAATTGATGGAAAACACATGAGAAGAATGTTGCAACATCTTATTAATTTGTTCCATTGATTTATTGTGATTTTGTATCAGCGCAAATTCATTTTCCTCCATAATAATCTTAGAATTCTCTTTCAACAATTCAAATGCAACAAAGCACAAAGGTAGAGAATTTTCTTCAGCTGACCCAATACTTTGCTATTTACAACTGTGATATTCAACAATTCAAATGCAACAAAGCACAAAGGTAGATAATTTTCTTCAGCTGACCCAATACTTTGCTATTTACAACTGTGATATGTAGGTTGATTTATCTCACTATACTGCTGAAAAAGAACATCTTCAATATCATAATCATCTTCATACTTGTCATATACAGGCAGATCACTGACATATGCAAGTTCATGTAACAAGAACAAACTTGGAACATCAACCTATTCTTCGACAAACTGATTTGTACACTTATCCTCTTGATTATCTATAAATGAATACATGAAATAATCAGCCCCTTGCTTATCATGGGATGGATCAGAAACTAAATTAGCACCTTCTCTTTCAACAAGTGGGACTTAATTTTTTTCATCATTGGTATTGGGAAATTCAAGAGGGCTTATGATCTGGTCAACTCTATGCTCAAGGTTCCAATCAACCATTTTTTGTTCATATTCTCTTTTATTTTCTTTGGCATCTAACTTCTCATCTCGAGTCTATTCACATGCCTGCATATTGTGTTGAATGTCTTGTGCATCATTGAACATTTGTTGTAAGTATTTTGGTCTCCTTTCCATCAGGAGGAAACACAGATCTAGATGAAGAGTAGTTGCATAATGGAGCATGGAAACGGCTTCAGTGGGTCGGATTTCTTCAGACAATTTATAATAGATACTGGAAAACCTTCTACTGAATATAGAGATAGTTTCATTTCCCTACCTTTTCAAGGCATAGAACTCAATGAGTTGTATATCCAAATATTTTTCCTTGCCCCAAAAATTTAGAAAAACATTCTTCAACTCCTCCCATGAGCTAATTGTCTCTAGATGCAATTTTTTAAACCAAACTTTGGTGTCCCCTTTCAAGGATTGAGAGAAGGCCCTCATACAAACATCATCATGGTTAATCTCAAATAAATCTATAAAATGCTCAAACCCTTGGATGTGCTTTTCAGCTGATATGACATTAGGTTCTCCATCAAAAACAAGTAGATATTCATGGTGATTTGGAGGGAAATCGTGGAGGAATTGGGGTAGTTTCAAGGGTATGTATCTATTTTGGGCTCTAGATGATGTTGGACTAGGAACAAGGGAAGAGACATCTGCCTTGGCTTCATGGGGTTCATCGACTTGGTCATGGTCATCACATGGCCTAGCTGTAAAACTCTTATGGAAATCAATGATACAGTGGAGGTATGCATGTGCAACTTTAAGAGGATGATAAATGACTGCAAGTTTTTCATGATTGTCATCCAAATGCAACAGGTAAAGAAAAAATTGTTTGGCATGCTCAAGGAAGGAAAAGAAGTAACTTATAACAGATAGTAAAATGCTTTGGAAGAGATCCCATTTTGAGTACCTGTTTTCGTCCATGATACATTCCCACTCCCCTATCAAGGGAAATCATATTCTAGTGAAGTCTCTGAATTGCATTTGAAGCTTGAGTGGATTCGCCAATAATGTTTTGGAAGATGGATTCTGCATTGAGAATGGAATCGCCATTGAAGATTTGAATTTATGGATTCTTCTACCGGTGGAATCACCTTCAAACTAATTTTTTATGTGTGGGGTTGCGAGAGCAGGAGTACATCCAATATGTTCCTAAGTGTCTACTGCTCTCAGACCTTAGAACTCAACCATGTCATTTTTCCCAGGGAAAATGTTTTAATTTCATCCCCTGCAACGACGCCAGAATGTTAGCACTTTGTAAATTTTGTCCAGCTGAATAGAAAAATGACAGAGGTAACTGTTTCAACTAGATTTAGAGCTAAGGAACTATCCTTCTCAACTCAAAGAGGTCTCTCTCATGTCACTGGATATATCTATGGAAATCAGTGGGTAGTTTTAGTTTTTTGGGGGAAATTTTAATAAAATGACTGGAAAAAAGAAGATAACATTTGGGCTATGGGGTCTGGAATAAATAGAACACAATATAAAAAATAAGAATTATTCAGAGGAAAAGGCTAAATCAGGCAGTGAGTCTGAGTTTATCTCTGAAAATTTTGCATGACATCAAAAGAAACGGAAACACATAACTACATCAGAGCATTACAGAGATGAATTCTGAATAAGTTAAGAAGAGAGAAACATAGTCTAAGTTGCTAAGCTAAGAGCATCAAATAATGAATTATGGGCCTCTAAATCTCCAATTTAGACAGAAAGAAGTGTAAATGAAATATATTCTTATAGGAAATACGTACTATGAGGGGAAAACAAGACTCATATCACTGCCAGTTAGAATCTTTTCATAAACAATCCAAAATCTGCCTCTGCATTTATATATTCATTCTAGCCCCAAAATTTACAAAGTCTTCCTGCACAGAGGGTAGGCTCCTCTTTTCTCCATCCTTTCCATATCTTCAAGATACTATATATATAGGAATTTCTCGTGGAATTCAAAACATTCAGACTTCCCCATAATTATAAAAATAGGAATAAGTTACAAAAAGGAATAATTTAGAATAACAGCTATCCTATTTTAAAGGGACCATTAGGAACATGTCTGTCATATCTGGGCTCTTTTCTTTGACTGACATCTATCCAAAACATGTTGAGATGTACTTATTCGAGTCTAAGAATTTATTTCAGCTCATTGATCTCCTCCTTTAGAGTGACCAACCAGGCCGGTTGGTTCTCCCCAATGCTTTCAGCCATTTCGGCCATGTTTTCTGTCTTCTGTCATTTTCTCTATTTCTTTTTCACAGCTAGCCTGTTGATGATTAGGTCCCTCATGATGGGATTTATCCTGACTTCTAATCTTGGGTCTATAGCAGGTTTTGTATGGAATTTAGTTGCTAATATATGTGCAATTTCCCTTTCCTTCTTACTAGTAGATAAACCCGCCATGTTACTTGAATGACTTGTTTGACTGGATATGGATTGATTGGCCTTGTCCATGTATCCCAATATCATGGACACCAAGATGTTCCTTCAAAAATTAGAGATTCGATCTTACAAATGAGATGATACCCTCATACTTGAGAATCGGTAGTTATAGAGTTCCAATCAAGAATCACTGACATAGTCACTTGCAGGTACATTGGTTTACCACGCTTGGATAATCCATTTCAAATTATTAGCTTTCAAGTTCGTTATATGGTGGCGTTCACCTGTCATCATACGACTGTGAAGTACCGAACGAGTGAAGCAGGGTGATTCCGACCAGCCATCACCCACCCCATGAGTGGTTCATTTGATGTATTGAAACATGTGACATTGGGGCTTTTGTGAAAGTGGTTTTAGGCAAATCGCCTTCCACCCCAATGTATATCTAGAGGTGTTGCACATCCATTTTAAAAACCATAATGGTTTTTATCGGTCCGCCTTTACATGGTTAAGTCCCCTACAAGTTCACCACTCGAGATGGGCCCCGACCATTGATCTGGGTCATTTTACAATCGAAGTTCTGTCAAGTTATACCTTTGGCGCCTCCGCTATATTTTTCCATACGCCTCTAGATATGTCCTGGTCCTCTAAATTATCAATTCTCCAAACTATTACGCTTCCTCGACGATGTAGCTCTTGCTAAATTTTTGAGACTTGGATCCTATCTGAAAATTTTTATGGTGATAACACCCTGTTTGGGTGGTTCCATGGTGGTAAAGTTGTCTTTCACCAAGCTTAGTAGCCTCTGAAACCTCTCCAACCTTCACTCTCTGCTTAATATCGCTCTGTGCATTTTCCAATTTCGCAATAACCTTTCTGCTCCCTCGTCCTTTCTTTGTATCAGTGTTGTGTGAAGATTGTCAGAGACATTATCGCTATTATTAGTTAATTGAACCATTGGTTCCTTCATACTTTCCATTTATTTCCCTTTCCGTCTCTAGTTGGCACGATTAATGCGACACCCCGTAAGTCATTTCTGGCATTAAATTTCGATAGCCCTCGTCGGTTGGTGCTTCTTTTGTCGTATCTGCCTTTCCCACTTATTTTCTCTTTGTGGTGACCATTGGATATGTCTCCATCAGGCTCATATTTTAGAGTGTTTGTTGGGCTTGTATTTTCGAGTGTGCATGCTCATTCTATTTTCGACACACTATGACTTTATTGTTACTTGTTTATGTCTTGCATTTTGTTTTTTTACTGTGCAGAAAATTTCAAGTTGTGGGTGGTCAAATGACCTTGTACAGCTTCAGTCAGATCCCATTGTTCATCCCTTTGAGTTATGTTCCTCCTAAGTCCTTCAATTGTACATCTCTCTGTTGGCACAAGAGAAGACCTAGGTTTCAACGCTACAATAGCACACCAACAAAACCCTAACTAACGGCCCTTCCAGCAACACCTGTGAAGAAAATGAAGTCTCACCCAAGGTAGAGGCATTGGTGGTTGCAGGACCCAGATGTATGCAACCTTAGCTGGGACACAGATATATGATTGTAACACCTTAACAGAGAACTTAGCAATTATGATTTGTCAATATTTAGTCTCAGTTTACAGTGCAGCTAAACCCTAATAGATCATCAACGCAGTATTCACACAGATCAAATAGATTCAAGCACTAAGCATACTAAAATAGATTAGATATAGCATTCATTCACATTATTCAGCACTAATGTACCATATTGGATCCTTCTAAGCATATATTAGAGCATTAACCATTCAATCACATAGATAAAATAACAACCATAAAGCACATAGAAATCACAACACATGATATACGTGGTTCACCCCCACCCTGGGGCTACATCCACCAACTCTTCTTCTTCTTTATTAGCTTCCTCAATTAGTTACATGCACAGAGCCAAAGCACCCTACTCCACATAGGATAGTATATCTTCCCACACTTCGCTAGATCCTCCTTCCCCAAGCTAGGTCACAACACAAAGCCTTCTTACACAGTCTACACAGAAGATTCTTACAATCACTTGCACTTAGATCTGCAAATCTCACACATAGTATGCACAAAGCATCTAGCTCCGTACTAAGCCGATTTACTAGGTTTTCCCTCCTCCTTTTTTTTCTTTCTCTTGCATCGCCTAGATTTCTATTTATACATTACAAAAAGGGGCCTAAGCATGGGTAAACCCATGGATCGACATCCCCATACCCATTACATAATCCCAAAACCAAAAAATCCCTAAAAAGGGGCCGACATCCAGCGATCTCCTCTTCGCCTTGCAATCCGCCTTCGACGGCATGTTGAAGTCCCAAATGTAGGTCAAACATGACCAAGGCTTCTCAAAAATTGGTCAAGGGCCAACAGGCCCCCAACACTCACATGTGACTCATCCCGAGTCACTCTGATTTGGGTATCTTTGCCTCAAAAGCCTTGAGCTTGGCTTGAGCTTCTTCGACCTGTTGTTGCACCACGACCTCATGTTCAGTGAACTCTTGGATGACTGCTTCATTGACAGGTCCCTCTAAGCGTTTTTCAGCTGCAGTGACAACTTTCTCTAGTTCTTCTCCTCGGCCCTCGATCTCTGCAAATAGTTGGCAAGCCTCATCTTGCATAGGTTGGAGCCTCTAAGTCACTTCCATGACTCTATTGTGAATGGTGTGGACCTTTTGTTGAGCAGTGCACTTCTCTTGGTATTGCTTCATCCTCTCAATGGCTGATAGGGGCTTTAAGTGCACCTATACTATTTCTTCTTGTTGCTTCACCTCCTGTAGTTGTACCTCTAGTGCCTTCAATTCAAGATCCTCAGTGATTCTCTCATAGGTCTGGGCACTGTGATCACTCAGTTGCTTATATTCCATGGCAAGGCCCTTGATTCTTTCAATTGTGCCTCGAGTAGTCGCTTCTCTTTGATCTCGCACATCTTGTGGAGTACTGGGCACTATTCTTAGCTCTAGATCTGTGATTCTCTGTTGAATTTGTTGGATGGCTTCCACGAGATGTTCTACTTGATTTTCTATTGGTTCTTCCTCCTTCTTCTCCAAGCCTATCATAGAGTTAAGTGCTCTATTGAGTGCTTCTTTTACTCTGACCTGCTCCAGGAGAAGTGTTTATTTCTCCTGTTGGATCTACGCTCTCTCTCCTTTGAACTTTGCTTGAAGAGCGTCCTTCTCCTATTGCGAAATCATGTGTTGCTCTATAACTTCCTCCTATGCTTGATTTAAGGCCACTATGGCATGTTCCTTTTCTTCCTGTATGCGATGAAGGTGGGCTTCAGTCACATCAGCCAATCTGCGGAGTTGAGCAGGCTCATCTCCCAACTTTGGTTCTTCTAAGGGCATGGCCATAATGGACACTACGCGACTTGAATAAAGGGCTTCTTGTACACCTCTTAGTTCTTCTTAAATTCTATCATACATGGGTTCTTGTTTTGCTTCAGTTCTTTGTAAAATCTCTTTTGAGGCATCTCTTACAGTTGAAATAATGAAATCGAAGTCATCGACCATGAGTACACTCTGCATCTTTGGCTTATTGGACTTGGACTTCTTCCACGGTGAAGGTTTTGTGGGGGAAACCTTCCTTTTCTTAGATGGATCAATGTCATCAAGGAGGTTTTGTGGCAGTGTAACTTCTCCCTGCTTATCTTATGCTTGTTCTTTTTCTTCTTTGTTCACTTCGTCATCATCTCCTCTGCTAGGTGATTCAGATGCAGTTTCTTCTTATGTGTTGTGTATTTCCTATACATCTTTCTTCTTTTTCTTCCTGCTATTCCTTGGGGCATCATACTCTTCGTGATTAACCACCATATTTCCAATGAGGTCTGGTTTAGATAGTTCTATGGGGTCAGCAGGGATAAGGAGTTATGTAGGCCAGTCTTTAATGATTTCTTCCAGGTCCTCTGTAGTGAGCTTGTAGTAGTACTGAAGTTCTTCTTTAGTTTAATCGGCGCGCGCAGTGATATAAATAAAAATACCATCTGCGTGGAAATTCATAAGAGGCCTAAACCTGTCTAGGGTGTTCAACGTCATATAAGGGAAGGACTCAATAGCCCTCCTAAGCTACAGGTAATAGGTATGAAATATTGCATTTGACTACCACTTCTTTCCCATATCACTTGAATACCAGAGCATGGTGAACTTCACAGTGACCGGATCAAATGGATCGATGTCAGGGAAGGTCACATATTTTGGCATATCCCAAGCAGTAAAAAAAATGAGGATCAGGAGCTAGCTGAAGTGAAACTCATAGCCATGATCTTGAGCTTCACGAAAATCCAGTTTGAGTTGGTTAAATAGGTACTTCTCCTAGTTCATCTGTAGGCCTTCCACACATTTTCCAGCTAGGTCAATGACAAACCCTGTGACCTGCGTGGGTCTGTTCCTCCTTACTAGCTTTCCTTCAATTAATTGGCATGCTAGGTGCACTGCGCCATTCTGGATGGAAGCTACCTTGTAGCCTCGTGTCCCCTTTTCAACATCACCATATGTTTCTTTAATCGTCAAGTTTGGAAGTGTCGGGCTAATTGTCAGAATCCCTCCCATGGTCATATTGCTTCACCATGGCGAAGTGCCATGTTGTGCTATATTGATATCCCGACGAAGTTCAAATTCTAGAATCCTTCCTTCTGCGAAGTTCCCTCCGGAACCTTCTGTAATTTCTCGATATTTGCTCTCTTCTTACTGATCTTTCTATCCTTTTTCCCAGTGATCTTCGTCTCCTTATTCCTCTTTTCATTATGATTCTTGTCTTCTTTTGGCATAGTAACTTTGCGTTGTTGATGGTCTTTACTAGGGTCAAAGAGTAATACGTCTTCTCGATCTGGGGTAGGTGCTTTAGTCTTATGTGAATCTTCTTTTGTTCTTTCAACTTCGACATCCAAGTTTCAAGTTCTAAATAGCTTCGATATGTTCTCATGTTCCTCGATCAAGTGTATGATCCTCCTATTCATGAAATATTTTAATTCTTGCTTCTTCTGCTCTAAGACTTCCTCTTCTTTTCTTTTGGCTTGATCCTTTTCAATCCAAGGTTTTCCTAGTAACATAGCAAAGGGGTCACTATTTAACAACCTCAAAATCTTCCTCTGTCGAAGCTCCACGAGTACTCATAGATACCTGAGTGAGTCTTCCACATAGGGTTATCAGGATTTCCTTTGAATAATCCTATTTCTCCCAATGAAAGAATCATAGTAGGATTTCCTAAAGTTTCCCAAGTTCTTTCTGTCATGATATTCACCTGTGTTTCTTCATCCAAAACACAATCAATATTGAAGTCTCCTATTCTCACTTCTATGTATTCCTTTTCTTTGAAGATCTCTGATAAGATGATGTTTCGGTGATCACTTAGGGTTTCTTTCATTTGTAGCAATACAATCTATGATTTTCTCTGGAGTTCTTTCATGGTCTCAGCTTCTTTATGTTTTTCAGGGTTTTCTTGTCCTGTATTCATTCTGTCAAGCTTAGCAATAATTCTAGGGAAATCCAAAACTTCATGATCCACAGCTTTACAACAAAGACAACTAGGCCTTATATCAGGGCATTCCTTAGCTAGATGTCTCGGTCTTCTGCAACTATAACAGAGGGATAATCCTCACTTCCTTTTAAACGATCCCCAACCTTTTTTGTACTGCGTGCTCAGATCATAGTAGCTAATCTACAAAAAAATCTTTCTAGGATCCTGCATCCATCTGTTAGTCCAAACATTCTTTCTATGCATAGGAATAACATATCTTTCACTATTCTTATCAGGTCTACTCATATCAAATACTCTTTCTTCTAGTTGTTCCTTACTTGACAAGCTAGGACGAAATTTATCAAGCATACCTAGATCCATAATTTTGAAACAAAAATTTCCACTTATCTTACTTCTAACAAAGAACAAAGTTTACAGATCTTACCTCTTTAATAAAAAATTCTCACTTTTACATTTATCAAAGCACAAAGCTTTCGGATCTTACCTCTTTTCTTCAGATCATACTTATCTTCTTAGCACAAAGCTTCATAGTTCAAGTATAATAATGTGCACTAGGGAAACACGTAGCTTTATCTTTTCTTCAGTTCCCAGTAATCACAGTTTTAGGTCAGATCTCCGCACAGAGCTTCCTCTTCCTCAGTTCCCAGCAATCACAATTTCAGTCCTGAAAATGGAACCATTTGTTAGCACAAGGGCAGACCGAGGGTTCAATGCTACAACAACACACCAACAAAAACCTAACTAGCATCCCTTTCGGCAACACTTGCAAAGCAGATGAAGTCTCACCCGAGGTAGAGGCAGGGGTAGTTGTAGGACCCATATGTCTGCAACCTTAGCTGGGACACAGATCTGTGATTGTAACGCCTTAACAGAGCACTTAGAAATTATGATTTGTAAATATTCATTCTCAGTTTACAACACAGCTAAACCCTAATATATCATCAACGCAATATTCACACATATCCAATAGATTCAAGCACTAAGCATACTAACATAGATCAGATCTAGCATTCATTCACATTATTCAGCACTAAGCTACCATATCGGATCCTTCTAAACATACATTAGAGCACTAAGCATTTAATCACATAGATAAAAGAACAACCATAAAGAACATAGCAATCACAACATGGGATATATGTGCTTCACCCCCATCCTGGGACTACGTCCACCAACTCTTCGTCTTCTTTATTAGTTTCTTCAATCAGTTACATGCATAGAGCCAAAGCACCCTATTCCACATAGGACAGGAGATCTGTGCACACTTCGCTAGATCCTCCTTCCTGGAGCTAGGTCACGGCACAAAGACTTCTTACACAGTCTGCACACAAGCTTCTTACAATCACTTGCACTTAGTTCTACAAGTCTCACACATAGTATGCACAAAGAGTCTAGCTCCGCACTAAGACGATTTACTAGGTTTTCCCTCCTCCTTTTTTTTCTTTCTCTTACATCACCTAGATTTCTATTTATACATTACAAAAAGGGGCCTAAGCATGGGTAAACCCATGGGCCAACATCCCCATACGCATTACATAAGCCCAAAACCTAAAAATCCTTAAAAATGGGTCAATATCCTGCGATCTCCTCTTCGCCTTGCACTCCACCTTCGACAGCCTGTCGAAGTCCCAAAAGTAGGTCAAACATGACCAAGGGTTCTCAAAACTTGGTCAAGGGTCAACACTCCCCCATCTGTGACAGTTTGTACTTTGTATGGTCCTAACTAACACATTCTGAGTTTTCCTGAGTGTTGAAGGGATTTCCTGTCATACATCAACACTAAGTCTCATTCCTTGAAATTTTTCCTCTTGATATGTTTTCCATTCCAAGCTTTGTCCCTTGCTCTCTAAACTTGTTGGTGGAACTGCTAGCAGGAAAACCCCCCCTTAAGACTACACTAGGGTTTAGAATGTAGGCAGATCACAACCATCTAAAAGCCAACTACTTCTCTAACTACCCCAAACATACCCAAGATTCATATAAGAAAAGCAAAGTGAGAAGGATCGGGTAATTATACCTCTACTCTGCGTCTGATGATGATCCTCTCATGCTTGAAAGCTTCGCTGACTGCAAACCTCCTCCCAAGGCTGGCCTTCATTCAAAGATAGACAAGAAAAAAGCTACAAGCATGCAATTCATATACAAATAAGGGTTAGACGTTAGAATATCAAAACATAAACCATTAACAATATTCAATACGCCATGATTTGGGACAAGAAAAGTACTTCTTTTATTGATAATACAATGATTACTTACAACCAAAGCCGGCTACTGCTTCATGAACCTATTCTAGGCTCTTCTTCACCAAGCTCCAAGTGCACCTCTATATGGCTTCTCCTCTCAACCTTTGGATCTCTTCAGGGAAGTGAATCGGTTCTAATGGACAAAGAAGGGAAAATTGGGGAATGTTGAGGAAATTCTCACAAAAAGGGTTGCAATTACTTGGGGCAAGGAGGGGATGTGAAAGGGGCAGAGTTTCACTGTTCTTATGTCTAGATCTGGAATGAGACCCAAAAACCTCCTTTTATATGACAAAAGGATGGTTATTCAGTTGGGTGACAGGATATAGGCAGTGGATTAGTTGGGAAACTACCCAATAGTCTGTACTCTCAATGAATTCCTTGCAACTTTTTATTTATTTCAAATTTTGCAAGTATATCTGGGTTGTAGTGGTGTAGCATGCATACATATGTGGGTTGTAGTGGTGCAACAAGCGTATGTACATGGGAATTATTGGTGCAGGGCACGTACATCTTCAAAATATAGGTTTTTAAGAATAGCAACTCAGTGATGGCTTGGCAAAAAATGCAAGTAAGAGGGCCAATGGACAGGTATGCATATGTAGAGAAATTTAAGGTTATAATAGTAACCATGGAAAGACTGAGTTCCTACTCAATTTCAGTTGGTCTTCAAGAATGAAGATGAGGATGATAAATTTTCCAAGTCCAAGAAGGTTCATAGTCCAGTAGATACAACAGCGGTGGATTTGTTGTGATCAGTCTCCAAGTGGGAGATTATTGGTTTTGGAGCCTGATTATCTTCCTAATTCATAGGCTTTTATTTTCAGTTGTGTTTATACCCCATGAAGACTTTAGACCCTAGAACGATGTACACTACTCCATGCGGGGGAGTACAAAGGGGGTTTACCCCCTATGCGAGGTTCGGGGGCAAGAGGTCCCTCGACGGGGGTTTGGGGGCGAAGCCCCGGAAGGAAAAATTGCCTTGTAAATGTATATTGTAATTTCATTGTAAATATGGACCGTTCATTATAAGGTCGCAGATCTAACAGTAGAAGTTAAGTTAGGGTTTTTTTCCCTAAAAGGAAACCCTGTTTTATGAGGGAAATGTATTGCGGCTATGTATCATTGTGAATATTGTATTCTGAGATAGGAGACTGTGAGATAAAGAAGAGGAAGTTACAACAGGTTTTTTGTAGGTTGTGTCCCTTCATTTGCTGGATAATAATAAAGGAAGGACCTGGAAATTTCTTTGGTGGATGTAGCCCACACTGGGTGAACCACGTATATATGTGTCTCTATTGTATTGTGTATCCTTTGTGTTTTATTTCCTCATTTGTTTTATTTTATTGCTCTGCGATCTTGTTTTTCTATCAGAAACTTTAGGTAAACCAACAACCATATTCTAAGTTTCCATCAAATGTAGACTTCAAAAATTTATATGTCTCAGTCATTCATTCCAGGTTTGAATTTTCTCATTGGTGTGAGAAACAAGAGTATTTGGTTCAGATTTGGGTCAAGTCATGTCACAGAATTTATACAAATTTTCATTTGGGTTGACAAACCCTCCAGTGACAATCGACTGAACTTTCTTCAATTCTCGAATAAAGAAATGATTTGGCCAAAACTCCACAATCTTACCTATCTGTGTTAACTTAGAGACAAAAAATAAATTGGCATTGAAGTTGCGAGGCATCTCGACTCTTCAAGTCGTGATCCCCAAAACTCCGAAAAAGGATCTTAACTCTTCGATCTCTTCTCTACAGCTCTTCGACGATGTGACTACCAACTATGACCACAGCCTTATTCAAAATTTCATTTCTCAATTTCTTGTTTCGGCACTTCGAGACTCCTATGATGAAGAGTCTCGGGTCTTGATTCCTCCATCTCCCGGTATCTGAAACTGTCCTCCTGCTTTCATAATTTTGGCGTTTTGCATTTTGCGATTCCAGGACTCTTGATGATGAAGAGTCTTGACTCTTCCAACTCCCGGTATCCAAAATTTTCCTCCTGCTTTCAGGATTTCGGCGTTTCACATTTTGCGATTTCGGGATTCCTGATGATGAAGAGTCTTGAATCTTCCAACTCCCAGTATCCGAAACTGTCCTCCTTCTTCCAGGATTTCGATATTTGGCATTTCACGATTCCAAGATTCCTGATGATGAATATTCTTGACTCTTCCAACTCCTGGTATCTGAAACTCCTAAATGGAGTTATTACCCGATCTATGAAACTCTTTGTTTAGGTGCATATTTCAGATTTTCGGTGTTTCACATTTCGTTGTTTTGACATTTCGACACTCCTGTGGTGAAGTGTTTCGACACATAATAAATACCTTGGTATTTGGGACTCCAAAATGGAGTTATTTCCTGGTCTACAAAACTCTTGTCGATGTGCCTCTTTCGGGATTTCGGGATTGTGGATTTCGCAACTCCGGGACTCCTGTGTTGAAGAGTCTCAACTCTTGACTTATCAATCTGCTAGTATTTGAAACTCCAAAATGGAGTCGGATCAATGTATTCCAGTGTTTCGCATTTCATCATTTTTTCATTCTTGTCGTGAGTTGCTTCATTGACTCCTCCAATGCCCGGTATCCGAAACTCTAAAATGGAGTTTACGCTTCTGATATTTCCATGCAATTATCCCTACGTTGTTGATCTTCCTTACCTACATGTTTGCCATAAAATAAACAAGCACACGCTTGCACTCTTCGTGCACCTCTACACTATCTCTTATGAGCTTACGTTGTCCCTATTTGCCATCATTGCATACTCTGATCTTTCCATCAATGACAAGCACACCTACCTATAAACATGCCAACAATCTCCCCCTTTGGCATTGATGGAAACCCTGAATGACTGCGCTAATCTGTTTGGACCTCCAACTATAACATCCGGTCCAGACCACTCCTTTTTCTCCCCCTTTGAAATGAATTTCAAAGAAAACATGTTCCCCCTGATTTGTTGCAGTATTTTTAGGAGGTTTCAAATATTCAATCAATACAAAACTCCCCCCAACAGGATGGACTCTCTTAGGTGTGAGATGGGATGACACCCAACTTCTGTCAGAGATATTCAAATGGTGTCTTGGCTAGGGGTTTAGTAAAGATGTCTACAATTTGTTTTGTGGTTGGAATGTAATGGACCTGAACAACCTGATTGGTGACCTTCTCTCTCAAAAAATGGTATTTTATGGGAATATGCTTGGTCTTGGAGTGGAATACAGGATTCTTAGACACACTAATGGCACTAGTGTTATCACAGTAAATTTGGATCGGTGCAGTGTATTTTACCTCCAAGTTTGCAAGTGTCTGAATCATCCATAATACCTAAGTGCAACAGGTAGCAGCACCAATGTACTCTGGCTCTGTAGTTGATAAATAAATGGAACCTTGCTTTTTACTAAGCCATGCTACTAATTAGTCACCCAGGAAGAATGCTCCTCCACTGGTGTTTTTTCTCTCATCAACATAGTTTTCCCAATCTACATATGAATAGGCAGTTAACTGAAAATTCTGATTTCTGGGATACCACAGACCATAAGTCATTGTTTCTTTCAAATACCTGAATACCATTTTGACAGCTTGCAAATGACTCTGTTTAGGTGCAAACTGATATCTTCCTACCCTTCCAACAGCGTGCATTATGTCTGGGTGAGATGTTGTGATATACAGCAGGCAACCTATCATTGACCTATATGAACTTTGATCAACATCAAGTGAGTCATCATCCTTGCTTAATTTTCATCCAGTAACCATAGGTGTACCCACAGGTTTAGAATCTTCCATTTGAAACCTTTTCAACATTTCTCTTAGATATTTTTCTTGAGAAATGAACATGCCTTCAGACCTCTGAGTAATTTGCAGACCAAGAAAAAAAATGATAGTTCACCTATCATAGACATTTCAAACTCGGACTCCATGGCAAAAGAAAACCATTGTACCAAGACTCCTTATTACACCCGCAGATGATGTCATCTACATAGACCAATACGATGCGCAAATCATTATCCTCTATTTTGGTATATATATTGTTGTCAGTTGTTCCTCTCTTGAACCCTTTGTCTTTGAGATACGTATCAAGTCTGTGATACCAGGCATGAGGGGCTTGTTTTAACCCATATAACTCTTTCTTCAGCTTGTATACTAAGTCAGGGTTATCAGACAGTTTGAAACCCTCTGTTTGTTCCATATAGACTTATTCATTTAAATCTCCATTTAGAAAAGCTAACTTGACATCCATTTGATAGACTTTAAACTTTTTATGACAAACATAGGCAAGGAATATTCTGATAGCTTCTAATCTTGCTACGGGTGAAAATGTTTCATCAAAATCCAGTCCTTCAATTTGAGCATAGCCTTTACAGACCAATCTTGCTTTATTCCTGACAACTTGTCCCTGCTCATTCAACTTATTCTTAAAGATCCATTTGGAACCAATGATATTTTTACCTTCAGGTCTATGAACCATCTCCCACATATTGTTTTTCTCAATTTGATCAAGTTCATCATTCATTTCTTTAACCCAGTGGTCATATTTTCTAGCTTCATTAAAATTCTTGGGTTCCAGTGTGGATATGAAAGCTATATGTGATTGCTCTGTATTTTTTATTATCTTTCTCCTGGTTTGTACACCTTTGTCTTTTTCACCAATTATCTGACTTGCAGGATGATTCTTTTGAGTGATTATGGAGGAGGAATTTGAAGTTGCCTGCTGATTTGAGTCTATCTAAGTATCTGTGTCTTCATCTGATTCAGAGACTTCATTTTCTAATTCTTGCACCTATTCATCTTCATCTTTAGTTGTGTCCTCTGTAGAAGACTCATTATTGTACACCTCTCTTGCTGGGATTCCTTCATCAACTTTTACGTCAATACAGTCAACCATTTTATGCAGCCTCTTATTATAGCATCTGTATCCTTTACTGTTTGTAGCATATCCTAAGAAGATACCTTCATCATCCCTATCATCATATTTGCCAAGGTTCTCATCATTATTCTTTATGTAACATTTACTCCCAAAGAATTTGAAGTGTTTGATTGAAGCAGGTCTCCCATACCATAGTTCATAAGGTGTCTTTTCACTTTGTGGTCTGAGGTGGGCTTCATTAAGAACATGGAATATTGTGTATATTACTTCTACCCAATAGGTTTGACCAATGTTCTTCTCATTCATCATTGACCTGGCCATTTGTTGCACTGTTCTGTTTTGCCTCTCAACTACTCCATTTTGTTGTGGAGTTCTTGGGATTGTGTATTCTCTCTTGATCCCATGCTTA
>ML790355.1:197364-227447 GCA_009831015.1 Picea engelmannii | reverse complement strand
ACCTTTGGAAATGATCAATCAGCTAGGATAGTTGGAAAAGGAACTGTATGTCTAAACAACAAGAAAATCATGGCTGAAAATGTCTTATTGGTTGAGGAAATGGAACATAACTTATTGAGTGTAATTCAAACCTGTGATAAAGGCCTCTTTATGATTTTTTATTCAAAAGGATGTCAAATGAGGGATATAAAATCAAATAAACTAGTTGGAACAGCCACAAGAACTTCAAGCAACATTTACATACTAGATGAAGAAAAAGAAAAATGTTATCTTGGGAGTGAAGATGAAAGTTGGTTTTGGCACAAAAGACTTGGACACATTAACTTTGAAAATCTGATTCCGTTGAATAAAAAGGAAGTAATAAGAGATTTACCTGTCATAAAGGATCTTTCAAGTTCTATCTGCAAGCAATGTCAACATGGTAAGCAAACTAGAGTTAAATTTAAAACCAAAGAACATTCAACAACTAAACCATTGGAAATAGTACATGTTGATGTCTGTGGACCTATGAGAACAACAGGGTTAAAAGGAGAAAGATATTTTCTACTATTTGTGGATGACTTTACTAGAATGACATGGATGTTTTTATTGAAAAAGAAATCTGAAACTTTTAGTTGTTTTCAAACCTTCGAGTCAACTGAAAATGAATGTGACATGAAAATTAAATGTTTAAGATCAAATAATGGAGGGGAATTTGTGTCTAAATAATTCAACAGATACTGTGATGAAAATGGGATAAGAAGACATTTTTATGTTACTGAAACACCTCAACAAAATGAAGTAGTTGAAAGAAAAAATAGGACTGTTATGGAGATGGCTAGAACTATGCTCAATGAATCTAAACTAAGTAATATACTATGTCCTCAAGCTATTCATATTTTTGTTCACATTTTAAATAGAATCTTGCTAAGAAATAATCATTTTAAGACACCCTATCAGTTATGGAAAGGCAGACCAGCTAGTGTTAAACATTTCAGAATTTTTGGCAGTAAATGTTATATCAAAAGAGTTGGCAAGCATTTGGGTAAGTTGGAATCTATAACAGATGAAGGTATTTTAGTTGGGTATTCCTATTCAAGGAAAGCTTATAAATTTTACAACTTCATATTAAACAAAACAGTTGAAGCCATAGATGTGAAATTTGATGAGTCCTCATTTTTGAAGTCTAAATCTAAACAAAAGAATCATCAAATATATTAGATAGATGACAAGCATAAAATGAATGATGAGGTAAGTGAAACAGAAGAAACTAAGGTTGCTGACAGTGAAAAATTAATTCCTACTTTGACATAGGGCACAACTCCATCCAAAAGCATGATTCCATCAAAGACTCCAAGCAAGAGAATACAGAAAAATCAACCTGAAGAACAGATAATTGGCGACATAAATGCAGGTGTTGGAACAAGAAGCAGAAGGCAAGAATCCACCTCAACTCATGAACAGGTATCTTTACTTTCTCTGATTGAACCCAAAAATATTGAAGAAGCAATTAAAGATGAGTACTGGATGAAAGCAATGAATGGGGAACTTAGTCAAGTAGAAAAGAATAAGACATGGGAATTGGTTCCTAGACCTTTGAATAAGAATGTCATAGGGGCTAAATGGGTTTTCATAAATAAGATGGATGAAGCAGGCAAAATAACTAGAAAAAAGGCTAGATTGGTTTGTAAAAGGTATGCATAGTTAGAAGGAATAGATTATGGAGAAACTTTTGCTCCTGTTGCAAGAATGGAATCCATTAGACTGATTCTAGCTTGTTCCAGTTCTAAACACATTAAATTTTACCAAATGGATGTAAAGTCTGCATTTTTGAATGGTGATTTAGAGGAAGAAGTATATATGGAACAACCAGATGGTTTTCAAGTACAAGAAACAAAACAATATGTTTACAGGTTGAAAAAGGCATTGTATGGGCTGAAGCAAGCACCAAGGGATTGGTATTCCAGACTTGACAATTACTTGAGGCAACAAGGATTTAGGAAAGGTAACACTGATAGTAATCTATATATTAAAGAAGAAAATGATAGCCTGGTCATTGTTGAGATATATGTAGATTATATAATTTTTGGTCGTGATGATAATAGGCTCAGTAAACAGTTTGTTGAAAGTATGCAGAAAGAGTTTGAGATGTCCATGCTAGGAGAAATGAAGTTTTTATTAGGCTTGCAAATTACTCAATCTGATAAAAGTATTTCCATTTCTCAAACCAAGTATATCAATGAAATGCTTAAGAAATTTCAGATGGAAGAGTCTAAACCAGTTGGCACTCCCATGGTTACTGGCTATAAATTAATTAATTTTGATGATACTAAAGATGTTGATCAGACAATATACAGATCTATGATTGGTAGTCTTCTTTATGCTACAGCGACAAGACCTGATATTATGCATGCAGTTTGTCAAGTTGGCAAGTTTCAGGCTTCACCAAAAACTTCTCATCTACTTGCAGTCAAAAGAATTTTCAGATATCTTAAGGGGACAACAGATTATGGTTTGTGGTATCCTACAGGTAATCAACTTGATTTATATGCTTTCAATGATGTTGATTGGGCAGGTTGTGTTGATGACAGGAAGAGTACTAGTGGAGTAGCATTTTTTCTTGGAGGATGTCTTGTAAGTTGGTCAAGTAAAAAACAATCAGCAGTGTCTCTGTCTACTATTGAAGAAGAATACATAGCAGATGCAACTTGTTGCACTCAGTTCTATGGATGAAACAGATGCTAGAAGATATACATATTCATTATGATGAACCTATATCTATCTTCTGTGATAATACTAGTGCAATTAGTATTTCTAAAAATCTTGTTATGCATTCCAAAACAAAGCACATTCCCATTAAATTTCATTTTCTAAGAGAGCAGGTTATGTCTAAAGTTATTAAAGTGGAATATGTTGGCACAAAGGATCAGATTGAAGATGTATTTACTAAACCTTTACCTAAAATGCAATTTGAAAGACTCAGGGATCAGTTGGGGGTTTACCCTCTGTAATTTCATTTCATTCTCAAAGATTGCAAGGGCTTCATTATAAAATCAGACTACACAGGTTTATTGACTATTATTGATATGGGGAGTTGCTACTAAAATGATACATCTTTGCAACTGGTTTTCTTTGCTCAGGGGGAGTATGGTTATTTCCTTTGCCATAGATGTCAAAAGGGGGAGAAGAGATTTAAATTTTTCCATCAATGCCAAAGGGGGAGTTTGTTGGCAGGAATTGCAGCTTGCACAGTTTGCGCAAGACTTGTTTTTGTCATTAATGTAAAACTTTAAAATGCCAAAGGGGGAGTTTATTGGTTAGTTTTCACAGGCACCGTGGATCAGTTTGTACAGGCACAACTTGAATTTTGGAGATCATCAATTTCGGAGATCATCACTCCGAGAGTTTCTATTTCGAGATTCCGGGAGTTTCTATTTTGGGATTTTTGCATGGTAAGCAAAAAATCCAACATCACAAAGTCCCGAATGCCGAAATACCGAAAGGGACACATGTCACATGATTTTGGGAGTTTCTATTTCGAGATTCCAAAAGTTTCTATTTCGGGATTTTTGCATGGTAAGAAAAAACTTCAACAAAGTCCCGAATGTTGAAATACCGAAACCACAACAGCCATCCATCTCGATGAATGATTAAGTCATATCTGTTGGATTAAGCATTGCAGGAGTAATATAAGAGTTGTATATGACCGTTGATCTATCCTCGAGAAGTTAATGAGAACCGTCTGATCTATGTCCACCAGATCAAATGTGAAGCCGTCAGATCATTTTGGGGTTCGTGACTTGGAGTGTCGAAACACTTCATCACAGAAATGTCGAAATGCCAAAATGTGAAATGTCGAAACGTCGAAATGCGAAATGCTGAAACACCGAAATGTGAAACGTCGAAAATTTCTAGGTTCGTGACTTGGAGTATTGAAACACTTCATCACAAGAAATGCCAAAACACTGAAATACCTTTTTGGTGTAGGCAGTTGTTTTCTACACCGAAGCTAAGCTCAATTTTGTGGTTTCGTAACTTGAAGTGTCAAGACTCTTGGACACAGGATTGTCGAATTGTCGAAATGTGAAATGTGAAATGCATTTCGATTAACCTGTGGTCACGGCCAATGGACATATGGGTTAGCACAAGTGGTTTTCCAAAGTGCTCAAGGGTTATTCTGTGCTGAAAAATTAAAACAGATGTATGTTCATCAAACGGTGTTGGTTAAATGTTTAAACTGATCATGTGGATATTGTTCGTCTTGAAGCCTTGACCAATAAGAATTATTGTAAGGAAGTTATTCAATTATTGTAACTGATTCTTTGAAGCCCGAGGGTTCGATTGTACACGTTGATGATACAAGAAGATATATAAAGTGAATGTTCCAAGAAAAGAAAAAAAAAGGGATTATGGGAGATATATGGCTCTGTAAAATTTGAGGAAGAGAAAAGACAGAGGAGGGAAGACACATACACAGATTGATAAATCTAAGTGGTCTGGTCAAGAATGAATTGTGCAGAGAGGATTTGAATGCTTAATCTTTGACAGAGAAGATAAAGAGTTGGTTTGTAGGTTCTTAGTGACAGAGAATGATTTCAGGGTGGTAGGGAGGAGAAAGGGGAGACTGTAAAAGTCTCTTATACAAGTTGGTGCTTGTACATATGGGAGTTGAAGCTTCCATTCAGTAGGTGTTGAAGAAACAGAGGTAGTAGCCTCATCTAGGTTGTAGCTCAGATAAAATAAGAATGTAAAGAGGAGTTGGAGCTTGCCTTTCATTCATAAGAAGAAGAGGTTTTTCCCTTTTGGGTTTCCTCATGAAAAATCACTGTGTCATTGTTTCATTTATGTGATTGTATATTTATTGGTTAAATGTATTATTGCAAGTTAAATGTTAAAGGCATGATTTATTGATTAATAAGTAATCTTCTTATAAAAAGAAAGAAATTTTATACAACTGATTCACCCCCCCCCTCTCAATTGACTTATCATGTACAACACTTCTCTCGCACCATAAAGCGATCTTGAGAATCAGAAAAATGATTGAGGGAACATTTCATCTCCCTTAAAGAAAAAATATTTAGGAGAGGACAACATCCCCCTCAGGACTCCTCTTAGTTTCTTTCCAAACACATCTTAAAATTGTAACAGACCCATACATGCCCACATGCTACAAAGAATAGGATAGTTTTTAATTTACTTTCTTAGATTAAATCACTAGGGAAGTTTAAAGGTTTTGTAATGGGCCCATATATGCCCACATGTCCACAATCTAGGATAGTTGTTGAATATTTTTTATATTAAATCACACTAGGGAGTTAAAGGATTGGTAAGGACCCATATGTCCACATGCTAGTTCTCTAGGGACTTTAGAATTTCGCAAGGTTGTACCAATGGAATTTAGTAAATTAGGTAATCAAGACTTGTAAGGACCACACGAAGTCCACATGCAACAAGGTGACACCTAACTTATTAAAAAATTTGTCAAACTTTCACTTGTTCACACACGAAGTCACTACTCACTCACATAGCTTCATCTAGAAAATAGTGGAGGTTGAAGTAAGTTTCATCTAGAAATGCCCCACCCCTTTTCTTGAAGAGACTATCCACTCCCACTTAATTTCAATGAGATTGGTTCACACCCCCAATCTCTCAAGTAACCACATCTGATTTTTTTTCTAAAAACTCAGTAAGTTTTCCTCCATAAGAGGTGCCAAAAGAAATTTTTAGTCTAGGTAAGATCTCGGAGATAGGAATCCAAATAACTCCCTGTTATTTGGTTCTTACATCTTCAAATAGTAGAAGTTGTCAAACACCATAAGGCAAGGAGATACCCATGAAGGATCGAAGGCCAAGGTCCGGTTGTTCTGTGCATCCCCCCTTGAGGCACCCACCTCTTGGACGGGATCCAGCCCGTAACCCATTTCCTAGGCCGAAAATGAAAATTCCGCACTTTGACCGAGGTACCTAGTGACCAAAATTTTAGGACATCTACCTAGGTGGAAATTGTGGGCTGCAATTGCACCTTAATTGGATTTTGTGTGGCTATTGGGAAATATCGCCAACTCTTTTGGGATATGCACCCTCTACCCCTCATTATAACTGATTACTTCATCCTTCACTAGTTTCTCTTCCGGTGGATTCAGACCCCATTGTCAAGTGTTATTGGAAGGTCCAGTGTTATTCGAGAGGAAGAACGTTACGTCTTTTAGAACACAAGAATTTGTTTTCTTTGTTCTCCCACGTGGACAAAACCTACCTACCCACATGTATGCTTCTTTATCAATGGATTTATGTATGATACTCTTGTGATTACATGCAATTGTGAGATATATTGTGAAGGTCCAAAAAATCATAAAAAAAAATCTTGTTCATTTATTTCTCTCATCACCATTTGAACACATCCACTTTCCTATTCAGACATCATAGGGGACCCACATAATCCCTATCATTCCAGACGCTTGCTAAATATCCCTCCCATTCTAGGGGGAGTTCCTAGTCTTGCCAACTCATCGGCTCCACCTTCTCACACTCTTGTGAGTGCTACCATCTTGGGATCTACTTTGCTTAGTTCCACTTTACTTGGGTCCACTTCCCAAGGTCAACCATCCACTCACTTTCCTTTACAAGGAAGCGGGGGGCACACCTCTTCCCCAGGAGGAAGTACAACCCCACCTAGCCCCTCTCAAGGGTTAGGTACCCAAAAAACTCACACCATGGCTGGAGTTAATCCTCCACCACCACCTCATATGCCATACTTGGCTTTCCTCAACATACCGTACCTAACTAATCTCACCAATGATCCTATATTGCATGACCCCACATGGTCTACAATGCCTACCAAACTACCTTCAGACATTCCCAAGTTTGAAGGAAAAGCGGGAGATGACTCGGCCAACCTTATCATGACCTTCCACTTATGGTGCTCTTCAAACAACATCATGGACAACTTTATCCAATTGATATTATTCTAACACACGCTCACTAGCCCATCATCCAAATGGTATGTAGAAGAAAAATATGAGTCCTATGTGACCTTTGAATCTTTGGCCAAAGCATTTTTGACCTTCTTTCAACTACCAATCCATCATGACAATGGTCTCGAACTACTCTCAGAGTTTAAACAAACCTCTACTACACACATCGCTGACCACATTCACGAATGGCATCGGCGACGTAGTCTATGCAAAGAAGAAGCCATCAAGCAGCAATGCCTCGATTGGTTTCTCAAATCACTCATTTCCCTCCTTGCCAAGGATGTGGCCGCCACCTTCCCCCAATCTGAAGAAGAATCCATCAGCAAGGCTCAATAGTTTGAACTCATTTATTCACAGTCAGGATACTTATATACAGTACTACCTGACACCCCAAGACCCATGCCATTCGGTCAGGACAAACCTGGGATGTCTCACTCAGTGAATGGATTGATTGGTACCACTACACACCACAATTCACACCTCCAAGAACCACCTATGTATGGAACACCTCAATATTCATCATCATATGGCAGACCTCCTTATTATCCTCCTCCCCCTTATCAACAACCATACCATGTTGCCCTTCCTCCACCCATCGGTGGACCATTGTTAGCACCCACAGTACGCCCAACAACCGAACCAAGTTCGGGTACCCCTCTACCTCGGCTTATACCTTAAACACTAGTGAAAGCACTATGCCTTCCTATATACCCTATGGACCATTGCCACCAAATAATATGTACTTTCCATTTCCTGGCCCTCCATAGCCCATGGTTCCACCACAAGGACACCCACACACTGGGGTTAACTTTGTTTAGCCCTCTCTCGTTCAACAATATCAAAATTTTGAATAGCTGAATACGGAAAATCCAACCCATCAGTCGAACAATGCCAAAAAGAAAGGAACAAATTGAAACAATAATAATCTAGGACTAGGAGGGAACCAGAACCACCCCCAACAGAACCAACTTACCGAGGGAAACTAGAATCACGAGAACCAGAACCCCCAAGGGGGAAATAAAAACAAACACCAAGGGAAGAACAACAAAAATCTTCTGACAAACTTCCCTTGTGCCCTTTGTGGTGAGTATGGACATTATACTCACCATTGCCCTCAAATTGCTGACTTTAAATAGATGAAAGAATCTGGAAATGGACCACGTCCCCCAACACCACCTGCCCCCCAATAGGCTCCACCATAATATGTACAACAATCACCCCCTGTCGTACTACAAAAACCCATTCCACACCAAGGGGTGATGAACACCCAAAAAAGATGCATCCGCCCCCACCATAGATGGGATAGTATCCAAACCTAGGAACTTCTACAGATCGCACTATCCTCCTCACTAGTGAGGAAGAAGTCCTTCTACAAATGCCCAGTTGTCAATACAACACACCCCCTGACTCCGCTCCCACTACCTTGGAAGCAACCCCAATCACAACTGGACCACCTTTGATGATTCCTTTCCCTAATACTGAACCACCCCTTCATATTCCTTGCATCCCATTAGGACAGAATGTCAACAACCCTTAGGCTAGGGTGGCACACAATTATAGTCTAGTCGATGACTTGGCCCAATCCCCTATTGCCATGTCAATTTTAGAAGTCCTTCAAACCTATCCTACTCAACAAAAGTCATTACTTTCTACCCTGGGGGTAGTCAACCCGGCTGACACTCACCTCATCACCTTTGATCTTGATAGTGGGGAACCCTGTCTCCCCGCTTTGGTCTCTTTCCAAATACCGGTTAAAATCTGGAACATCACAGTTCACCACCGCATCACTGATGAGGGTGCATCCACATGCATCATGTACAAAACTATATGGAAGAAACTTGGCTCCCCCGAGCTCATACCATCCGCCATCACTCTTAGATCTTATGAAGGATGACCATCCTCTCTGGAAGGGCTCTTTCAAAATGTCCCCGTTGAACTCGAGGGAAAGACTATCCTTGTTGACATTGAAGTTATCGATGCTCCACTCAATTACAACATTTTGTTTGGGCGTAGCTACATATATGTGATGAAGGTTGTGGCCTCTTATGTTGTTTCTCACAATGATGTTCCCACACAATGAGAAGATCGTCACTATTGAACAAGTGTCACATTACGAGCCCAACCCTTAATCCAACATCGATAATATCCTACCCTTTATTCACACTATTCTCGAGGCATACCCACTCATCAAAATGGGTCCCATAATTTTCAAAGACCCATCCTTTCTAGGGACATACAATGGATCACCTCCACTCATACATCCCTCATCACAAGTGTGTGTCATATAATCCAATGGAATAGAAAATGGAGATACCCTTCCTCCCACAGAGGCTTTCTTACTATCTAACGTCCCACTCATCACAGAGATCCTTCCTCAGGCATCCCTTGAGAACCCTCTAGCTCCCCCTATTCTTGATTACACCCTCCCCCAGAGCCATATCCCAGTTTGGGAGACATTCCCCCATGCCATTACTCAAATCCCCTTCTTTTACCCCACACCAGGCATACAAGCTTTCCAGGTAGCTGCAATGCTTACCCTTCACAATATGGTGCTAGAAATTCCAGTATGGTATCTACATCCACCTGCAATGGTCCCTCAACCATCCCTCCCTCCCCAAACCGAAGGAATCCCGATGTAGATCCCAATACTTACTCCCACCACACCACCTGCACCCCCACTCACTAGCACCATTACTACAGCTGGGGGAAGATGGAAGAAGAAACATCCCACTGCCCCACTTCCACCCCGAGTTCAACCTCCTTGTGCACTATGCGAGAAAGATGGACACCCCACCAATAAACATTTATCTCTCCCCGAGTTGTGCAATTTAATTCAACTCCCTCAAGCGATGACATCGCCCGTCGTTTCATCTAGTTCACCTAATTCTACCATTACATCCCCTAGAGGAGGAAAAGGCCTACAAACCAAATTTTCATGTGCCATTTGTTCAGAATACGGCCATTACACCCACCATTGCCCTGTGCTACCTCACTTTTGGCAGACGCTAGTAGTCGTATGCCAGATCTTTCAACAAGAACCCCTCCCATATGCATCATCTCATACACATGTCACTGACATACACTATGTCACGACCTCATTCAATGAATGTATGTGATGTCCTTGCTGTCTATGTGAATCACTTTATCACTTCACATATTAGTGTCCTACGATCATTGAATATAGGCATCGTCAATTGGCCCTTCTTCCCAATCCTACCATCACCCCACCTTCGGTGATGCCAGTAGTCCCCTCTAATTCCTCTTCGGATATGGTTTATATATTTTCCCCCGAACCTGAGGCACTTCCCACTCCTCCCTTGTTCATAGATAGTCTCAAGGAGTATTTTCTCCCAAATCCCCCCAATTCTCCCATTCATTTCACCACAGAAATTTTATGCCCGACTACCATTTTCAACCCACAGTATCTCGATATTTGGTTTATGTCGAACAAACCCTCACAACCATCTTTCGTCATTTCCCCTACTTCCTCACCAAAAGGTAAGAACACAGTGACAGTCACCAATGTTATTCCTCTGGATCCCTTATATTCTCGACAGTTCCACTGCGACAAAGACATCCTTGAGGAGTTAACTACACTTGATTTCCCATGGGATCCGCTCCATCACAGAGAGCTCTTTCTTTCACAGGAATCCTTTACGCTTCCCAAAAAAAAACCCATATTCGCAATTGAAACCAAGGATTTTCTCCCCTCAGGGCATATAGATTGGTTCAATAATCCTATCTCTACCCGCGATGCTTTTGAAGAAGGCAACATGGCCAACATTTCCCCCACCGTCAAAATTGATATTTCCATCAAACCTGGAATCATAGAGGAAATCATCATCGGCGCCGCATGCTCTCCCGAAGAACTCATAGCTTACAAATATCTCTTCCAAGAATACCGAGACATTTTTTCCTGGTCATACACAGAGATGCCCGACCTTGATCCCTCTGTTGTCGAACATCGTATAAACACTTGGCCTAATATCACACCTGTATGACAAAGAAGTGTCCTCTACACCTATCCAATGCAGCAGCCATCAAAGCCGATATTGACAAATTACGCATTGCAGGGTTCATATACCCCATCGCATATACGTCATGGGTCTCCAACCTCATCCCCGTTAACAAAAAACATGGCATTATCTGCGTCTGTACGGACTTTCACGATCTCAATCATGCTTGTCCCAAATCCAATTATCCAACGCCCTTTATTGACCAAAGTATCGATGATTGTGCCGACCACGAGGCTTTGGCCTTCATGGACGGTTTCTCCGGCTACAACCAATTTCAGATCCACTCAGCCAATCAATACAAAACCACATTCACTACCTCTTGGGGTACTTTTTCATATTGTGTCATGCCTTTTGGCCTCAAGAATGCTAGTGCCACTTTTCAATGTGCCATGACATACATCTTTCATGATCTGGCTCAAATCATCCTAGCCTACTTGGACAATCTCATTGCTCAAGCCAAGAAACAAACTCAACATCTTGATGACTTACACATTGTCTTTCAAAGGTGTCGTCGGTACCATATCCATTTGAACCCTCTCAAGTGTGTATTTTACGTCACCACTGGACACCTCCTTGGGTTCATTGTCTCCCAACACAGCATCACAGTGGACCCCCTCAAGGTCCAAGACATCACAGAAAATCCCCCCCCTCAAAATTTGCGCCAGCTGCAAAGCTTACAAGGAAAAGATAACTTTTTACGCCACTTTGTCCCCGATTACATCACTCGGGCACATGGTTTCCTTCACCTCTTACATCATGATATCCCATTCCAATGGGATGAACATGCCCAAACTGATTTTGATGATCTCAAAGCGGCCCTCTCCAATGCCCCATTGAGTAGCCCACCCAACTATGACCGCAACTATATCCTCTACTTATCGGCCTCAACCGTCTCTATAGCAGGAGTTCTCTTCCAATTAGGGGATGATGACTGGGAGAATGTCATTTACTTTGTTAGTAAAAAAATTTCAGGGCCACCCTTGAAATACAATCACTAAGAGAAACTCTCCCTTTCATTTGTCCTCGCAGTCCAAAAACTTCGCCATTACATCCTACTTCAAACTACAAAGGTCGTAGCAGATTCCAACCCCATGCAATACTTACTCAGTCACCGACAAATTAATGGAAAATTTTCCCAATGGATAGTCATCCTTCAGGAGTACAACCTCGAATTTTCAACACCCAAGAGCAATAAATCCCTCATCCTTGCCGAACTCATTACGACATTTCCTTCCAATACTACTAGCTCTCCCATCAATACCAACTTCCCTAATGAACATCTCCTTTTCATCCCTTCATATGATCCTTGGTATGGCGATCTCCTCGTCTACCTCCGAACAAAGAAGTTTGGAAACCACCTCTCCAGGGACAATTATCGACGTATTTGGCACCAGGCCCCTCGTTACCTCCTTATCAGCGATATCTTATATCGACGAGGGATCAACACCATACTTCATCGATGTTTGACTATTGACGAAGAAGATAGAGTCTTGAATGACTGCCACAGCGGCACCTACGATGGTCACCTCTCCGGGATGTCCACTGCCCAGAAAATCATTCGAGTTGGCTATTTTTTGCCCACATTGTCTTATGATTGCATTCACGCTGTGAAGCGATGTGAAAAATGTCATCTATATGCCAACAAAGTGAGAGAACCACCTTCTCTTCTCCACCCAGTCATTATTGTCGGCCCCTTTTGTAAATGGGGCATAGACTTCACGACTTGCAACCCTCCATCTAGAAATGGACACAAATACATCGTCGTGCCATTCAATTATTTCACCAAATGGGTTGAAGCCATGCCCACCTTCAACAACACCTCTAACACTGCATTTTTTCTTTAACCACGTCATCTTCCTCTTTGGAGTCCCCCTACAGTTAGTCTCTGATCATAGGAAACACTTCAAGAATGAGATTTTCATTAAACTCTCCTCCAGGTTAGGCTTCTCCCACAAGTTCGCCTCCCCATACTACCCTCGGTCCAATGGATAGGTAGAGGTGGTCAACAAGGTCCTCAAAATCATGTTGCAGTGCACGGTTAACAAACATAAGACCAATAGGCACCATATGTTGTTCTCCGCGCTATGGTTTTATCGCACGGTAGTTAAAACTTCCATTGGTTTCACACCATTTCATCTCATCCATGGGGATGAGGCCACTCTCCCCATTGACTGCGAAATTCCCACCTTACGCACTGCTATTGAGCTATTACCCGACACTGCTCCAATGGAGCAGCATTTTTTGAACTTAGATTCGTTGGATGAAGACCGTCGGTCTTCATTATAGAAAAATGAGGCAGCCAAAAAATGATCGAAGGCCACCTTCGATCGCCATGCCAACCTTCGCTCATTCACCGAAGGTGACCTCATCCTCACTTACGATATCACTCACGATACCCTTGGCCATGGAAAATTCGAGTCATTATGGCATGGAACTTACATCATCCAACATTGCCTCACAAAAGGCACCTACATCCCAGCCTCCCCCGAAGGCCATCCTCTCAAAGAACCTGTCAATGGGTTGTACTTAAATAAATTTTATGCCTGAGCATAGTCATTCTATGCTAGGATTTTTCTTTTTTGTACACTTTTTATAGAGTTTTTAATCTTCTTTTTCCTTCAAGCCTTGCATCTAATCTATCATTTGTGTTATTGACAGATGCCTCCTCCATCGGCCTACCACATCGGTTATGCCGACGGAGCTAGCCGTTGGACATAGAATCTCGCTTGGGCCACTTGGGCCCTCTATACTCCCTCACATGACCTTCTCCACTCCAACGGCATATGCCTGGGCTCCACAACCAACAACCAAGCTAAATACATAGCCGTCATTGGCCTCCTTGCTGAGGCCAGTCACCACCGTATTCATCACCTTATCATCTTACTCGATTCCCAAATCGTTGTCCTCCAACTCAACAATGTGTACCATGTCCATGATCCTTGCCTCTTCCGCAAATACCTGCAAGTTAGACTTTTATCTTGACATTTTGATTCAATCACATTTTCACATATTCCAAGACAATGCAATCAAATAGCAGATAATATGGCTAACCTAGTGTTAGATTGGCATTTATCCCATCAACTTACCATTACACATAAATAACTCATCAAAAGTCTGTCACATCATATAAATTAGACATCATATCCAAAAAGAATCAACACATGTGAACATCACAAATATCCCAAAATGTATATCCACACACACACACACACACACACACACACACACACACACACATATATATATATATATATCGGTCAATGTGCCATCAATGTTTACAAAGAATAGTACATGTACAACATCCGTAGGTAGGTGAACCACCTCACCCCTATAAATAAAAAATTGGTGTCCCAACACCATATAAAAAATGGGATCACAAGCCCCTAGAAATACAAAAATACATATACAGAGACACTCAGGGGGGGCCACCCTCACAAAACCCCCTTGTACGGCCATACGTACAAGCCCTACCCAAAAAATGAAACCCTAACTACTATGCAGGAGGATACGACCACTAACCTGAAATTCATTGATCCTAAATCGGTTGGCTCGATCTCTCGGAATCTCCAAATCCCTCCTTAAACCTCTCGTTAATCCACTATGGAAGCAGGTACAAATGAGGTGGCAATGTGGGCCTACAACTATATATAGTCCCTTTTTCCAGACTTCCATACTCAATTCCGAAAGCTTCGAGTGTACATTTTCCGATCCATCTTCAACCACGGGACCAGAATCCCTCCACCTTCACAGTCACATTCCCTGGGCCACCATCCATCCTTGGCCCTCAGGGAGCATTTGTCTCACATCCCACTTAGGTACGCATGCTAATGTTCAAAATTCGCAAATAACTGTTATATATTCTTTACTTTCAGGTATCATTCACGGTGGGTATTTGGTTTTTTATGTGTGTAGGTACTTGGTCTTCACCCACCAGAACGACCCTTTCAGGTATATGATCGCTATTGGCATGTAATCTTTCCCTTTGAATATCAATTGCATCTCCCAGTCACACCCTCTGATATTTGCCTCTAAGGTCCCCCCATCTGGC
Organism: Picea engelmannii; assembly: GCA_009831015.1. Classification (NCBI taxonomy): domain Eukaryota; kingdom Viridiplantae; phylum Streptophyta; class Pinopsida; order Pinales; family Pinaceae; genus Picea; species Picea engelmannii. Next base: position 212,430 of record ML790355.1, on the reverse strand, counting down.
TCTGCAGTACTCACACCTCTGTTGTATTTCAATACTGTCAACCGGTAGCACTCTCTCCCACATGAGTTGTCCCCATCATAGTCCCCTCTAACACTTTGACACTCGTGCTATTTTCACCCCCTAGGGCTGGGAGTCCTCATAGTCTTTGCATTCCTGAGAATTAGCCAAATCCTCCTTCTCCTCATTTTGCTAACTTCCCCATAACAGACTTCCGTGTAATCCTGTCACGGTTCACCTTTGACTGCACCTCCACGGTATCATTAGCCCTCCATCTCATCCACCATCATTTTTCCCATCTACAGATCATCCTCCATTCATTTTACCTAATACAGAAACCCACCTATGGTGCCCCCACCCTTCACCTGTTTTCCACGCAACTTGCGCCCTCACAGGCCAAGCCATATTCCACTGGAGCACCCGTTTCTATATCTGTACACTTCCCCCAACTTATTTTTTATTCATTTGGTAATTATACAAAACCTTTGTTTCCAACCTTTACATAGTTTTTGTCGTCACCTTTGGCGACCTTCTTTTTCTGGCAAAAGTAACCCATGTCGCCATTGGTTGGGGCATTCATCATCTTTTACTCCAGTTGACATCGTCCATAAACCCTGAGTATCCCACAGTCCATGAGCCCCTCATCTCTGAGTTTGTCCACTTTGTCATGCCTCTGGCACAATTTAACCCTAGTCTAGTCGTCCCCCTGATGCTAGATTCAGTTTCACGGTTGCTGCCACTTTTCCTTCACAAATATCCCCAACCAAGGGCAGTCTTGAGTCTCCTTGTATCTTGACTATGTCCATGTTCCTCACCAATTCTTGATTCTATCCCATAGATTTCATGAATCTCTTTTCTTATTGTATTTGCATCTCCATGTCTGTCGACATCAGCACAGTTTCTAGAAGGGTGATAGTATCTTGGCTCTCATTGCCTTTATAATGAGGAGTCTCAGATGACACAAAGAGACCCATCATTTCTCTCTATTGTCATTGACCCACACGACATTCGACTTCAACACCTTCTCATGTTGTGGTGGGTCTTACTTTGCGACTATTTCAGTTGTTTTTATATTTTTCGAAGACCTCTGAAATTTGATAGGCTATCAATGCTTGTGTGTCATCGACAGTTCTTACAGGTGTCATCACCTCTTTTCAGATTTTTTTCACCATTATAATTATCCTCTACTATTATCAACATGCCCCCAAGGGTGCTGCAATCATCTACACCAACACACAGCTTCAGTTACTATATTACACATTTTTGAGTTACATGACACGAGCATGGGGCATGCCCGCCTCGTTTGTACACAGTTTTATTTTTTCACACCTTGCAAAAGGTTTGGGTCCTACCGGTTCCTCTCTCCCTCCAAAGGGTCTCTCTTGAAATTCCTCTCAACACTCTTTCTTATGAAGGTACTATCAGAATAAGAAACATTGATTTATTTCGGCTATACGTATGCTCCTAACCTCACACACCAGGGGGCATCTGTTATCACTAGAATTTCGTCTGCAAATGGTTACAGGAATCCAGCATCTTCAAACACCCATTAGTTCATCCATGGCCCAGAAAATGCATTTCCAAAGGGCACAAAACTATACAACTAGTTAAAAAATCAGCATGTGCTCAAGATACAAAGGAAGCATGCACATGTGCGACAGTCAAATAATGTCGGAAAAGAGCATATGCGCCTGATGCACGACTGTGGACGTAAAAAGTCACGCACACCTCAGAATGGCGCATTTATGATTTTGGTCGGCCTTCCACCCACTTCTGGTTCATCTCCCAATTTGATTTGACACCCAAATCCGAGCTGAATCAGAGTGGGGGGTTGGTCAAAGACCTAAGGGTTCCCTAAAGAGCCCCTTGTTCAAACTAAAGACTGGTTGAATAATGCCTCAAATCTTTGCTATAAAAAGAGGCCAACGGTGCACTATATTTTCAAGGAATTCATTTGTATTGTTATGCTGCCTATATTCTCTTGGAGGATCCTCTTTCCTCATCAAGAGCATACAAGCACCATTTCATTTGGTCATTCACATCACCTCTTGAGTGAATGAGCTTTGGATTTCTTCACCATTTCCTTCTAGTTTGCTACTTGTAAGAAGAGCTCAATCATTGGGGGTTCAAGAGCCCTCCCTTGGGGGAAGAGGGGACCCATAAGTCTCCCTTTCTCTTTGGTGTTTTCCCATTAATACAACTTATCCATTGGTGGCATGAATGTTGTTTATTTTTGTTCTATTTCCCTTATGCACTCTAGTTTATTTTCTTTTATTGTTATTAGTTTAGTTCTTGGTTTATTTCTTATGCTTGATGTGATGTTTCTAACTCTTGCATTCACTGTTGTCTTGTGTAGCTAACCCAACTGGACTTGTAAGCGTCCTTATTTTTATCATTTAGGTGACGAAAGGGACATAACAAGAAGTTTGGAGAGGTTGAGTAATGTCTAGAGAGTGCCAAAGATGATAAAAGGCTAAGTGGGAAACGAGAGTCATTGATCAGTTTATAAGAGAGAGAAAATATCCAATGTAGATTGTCATAAGTCCTAGTTAAGTGACAAGGGGATGATGACCTCATAATGACGTAGTTTTTCAACTTGGCAGCCAACATGTCTCTAAGTGGTGATAGGTGTCATTAAGGGATTGGCCGACAGGAAAAAAGTGGGCCCTTTTGGGAAAAGAGATCCTTTGGACCTTCACTTTAAATCCTAATTGTTATATTACAGGCCAGGAAACCTAGATTGTTTATCCCGGGCACATCATCATCGAGATTGTATGGTTGGCGAGGTTGGTGTGTAGACTCCAAAGTTTCAACAATGATAAAGGCATGAGGATTAATGAGAACCATTGATCGTTGTTGAGGCAAGACTTAATATCATCCATAGATATACCAAGCGAGGAATGGGGAAGGTGGTGTCATGCTGATGAGGTCCATTGACATGGAAGTTAGCATATCCCTTGAGAGGACATGTGTTGAAAGTTGAATTGACCAATGGGTCAAGTGTGGGCCCAGATGGGTGGAATTTCCCTTAGGTAATCACCTTTAAACATTGGTCGTTTGATCTATAGACCGAGAGATATTATCCCTCCATTAGGGATAGCATCTCCGCCGGGGATGATCAAATTATAGGACTCATGTGAAGTCCCTTGACAACAAAGAGAACCCTAAGATAGGATAAGAGCCATTGATCTTCTAGGAGTAGATATTGACCCTTCATAGACAAGGAATCATTTTCAAGAGAACAAGTCCTGAGACAAACCTAGAGCTGGAACAATAGTTCTGACGATGACAACAAGGAAACCCTCAGAGGAGATGATAACCATTGATCTATCAAAGAACAAACCGACGAGATCTGGACTGTTGATTCTAGACACATCGTCGTTGGGAGATAATGTCAAATAAGACAAGGAATATATCAAAGAGGGTCGATGATGATAAAGGCCCTAAGAAAGGACGACATTCATTGATCCATTTAAGGTAACGAAGGTGATATTTGAGTCATCGATGTGATGTGAATATTCATTGGAGATAAAAATCTAGGAAGTGTGAGTCGAGCCAAGAAGTGTCGACAAAAACAAAGATCCTGAAAGGAAAAATGAGGGTCATTGATCTAGGTGAGAGTTAGTCTCCACCATTGATCACCATAGTTCTTTCGTGAAAGAGAAAAGAGGAGAATGATGTCTTGATGACATGGAAGTACCACATGTCACGATAGGTGGTTGATGGTGACAAATCCACATGTCGACCCATGGTTGGTAGAAAGGACTAGGTGTGAGTCCCCATCAATTTTAAGTCTAGAGATAGATGTCCTAATATTAGCCCTCATATTTATAGGTTGAAAGATCAGGACTGTCGGTGCCAAATGCATCATTCTCAAAGAATGAAATGTTGGTGTAGTCGAGTGATGGCCTAAGAGTTTCGACGATGACGAAGGATTGGGAAGATCTAGGTCGTTGATTGACGAGTGGGCATGGCGCAATGATAGTCGTTGATTTCTCATGGGTCCCACATGGTCATGCAAGAAGAGGTAAAAGGGGGTGATGACATCATGATGATGTGGTGTGATAGCATGGAAGCCAATGTTTTTTTCTAGGTGACATGTGTCACCAATGGATTAGACAAGGGACAAGTGTGGTCCCAGATGGGGGCTAGAAATCCTTATAATTATGTTATCAGATCTCAACCATTCATGAGACAATGAGAGGATTGGACCCAGGAGTATGGCTGGGAATGATTATTGATTATGACGAGGTCGGGATATTGAGCGACAACCATTGATCGGTGGTTAGGAAAGGTAAAACAAGGTAAAACCTTAGTCTTGGATCCTTGTGGGTCATATCCATCCACTAAGAGAGTGGTGAAGACTTGAATGTTATTTGGCATGCAAGTTAGGAGTTCTGACATGATTCGATATGTTGAAGTAAGAGTCCTGAGAGCCATCGGATCTATGGTATCTCTGATAGGAGGGATCGTTGTCAGAACTTTGGTTGGGGTGTTGATAACTCCATGGGAGAACCCCGACGATGATGAAGGTTGGCCCAAGTGATCGGGGTCATTGATCTAGAGGCTCGATGGGCTAGATGGAAAGTTCCATGCTAGTTCCATGCAATAGGGCATGAATGGTTGGGAGCCACATGAATGCCACATGTCAATGAAGTGGCCTTTGGACCAATGAAGGCCTATGAAACTTTGGAAGGCCATAACTTTTGATCCAAGAATCGGATTTGAGAAAAATTAGTGTCATTGGAAAGTTCTCGATGAGTAGAATCCATCTATGAGGTTCATTAAGATAAATCAACTGAGTGGAAAAGAGGAAATTTTAACACCCCATCAACCTAACTAAGGATTAGGGGGTTGGGTGGATTACATATGATTTGTTACAAAATATCCATCTTCCATCCTAAGATGATACAACTTATTCGAAGAAACAACTTGTTTACCCAGGACTTTGAATGATATGAATTCCCCAAATTTTCACATAACTCCTTGGATGTAGATTCTCCCGATACATTCAATAACATTGAATATGTTAGGCATAGTCTAATCGTACTCCTTTCTCTTCTATCTATCTTCTCCCAATCTTCTTTTAACATACCAGTAGAGTGCATACTAGTATTTTGTGTACATGTAGATAGTGTACTAGTAGTTTGTGTACCAGTAGGTCGTGTATCGAGATCCATAGATATCCATTGTTCTTTGTCTACAAGAACGTCCTCCATATTGAGTTTCCATAGCTCAAAGTTTTGATCGTTGAAATTCTCAATATCGATTCTAGAATTTCTCGCCATTCTCTTTCAACATATGAATCACCACTGCAAAGCTCCCAATGAACCTAGGTTTATCATAGACCCAAGATAAACTTGATCTATCAAGAACAAGCCAAACCCTTAGCAACAAATGCATCCCCCTAAATCCAAAAACGTGCTCTGATACCACATGTAATTTTTAAACCTGTGAAGTAAAGAAATGCATACAGATTCTTAAGAAAAAAATAAATTAATCAATGGCTCATACACATAGTGTACAAAGATTTATGTTGGAAACCCTTAACCAGGAGAAAACCATCATTCCTTGGTGTCGCACCTCTCAACTCTTCATTGTATTGATTTCACCATTCACAATACAATATATAAAAAACATTAGGTATTCCACAACTACCAAAACCCTAATCCCTCAATCCGGGATTAATTTTGAAAATCGTTGAAAATAGAGAAAAAATGCTAAAATAGCAAAAACTGCAAAAAAACAAAAGTAATGGCGCTGCCTCAAATGCTCTGCGTAGCTAGGGAGGGAAATCATGCCCCCCCCCCTCCCCCCAAGAAGCACCTAGATCACATGTAAACAACTACTAGGGAGGGATCATCGAACGTGGTCATCAAATCTGACACTGCCCCACACACACATGCAAATAATATAACACCTACCCAACAATCAGGGGGGGTTTGTACATTTTGGAATACAAATGAAGTTGAATCTTCTCTTTTCAAACACAACATTTGATTTTGACAAAGTTTAAATTGATACAAAGAAACAAAGAAATAATGGTCTTCAACATCTACATGCTGGTAATCCCTATATATAAGGAAAATTGTTGGCAGTCTCTATAGCAGCTCAAAATCTCTGAGTTATCCAAGGACTAAATTTTAGTAGGGGACATCAATGTCATTTTGAAAAACATTGGAAAAAGGGGTGGAAGCTTTGGTAGGGACCCATTCCAAGTAAGAATGAAAGAGTTAATCCATGATTGGGACATGCTAGATATTAAACCCACAAAGGGGAAGTACATATGGTCCAACATTAAGAGATTTGGATCTGGCCACATTGCAGCTAGGATAGACCACTTCTTGGTTCATAGTAATTTATTAACTCATGGGTAGACTCTCAAATCAAATATTCTCACATCTATGGCATCGGACCATAATCCCATTGGACACCATGGGCAATCAGTGTCGGATTATGGCCCTATACCATTATGATTTAATCCACTTTGGATTAATTTTCAAAAGGTGATTGACAAAGTTCATAGGGTTTGGGTGGCATGGATTCTGAGCACCCAAATTTACATATGGGAAAAAAATATTAAATTGGTTAAGTATGCCCTGAAAGACTGGGAAAAGACTTTGTACTTCTCTCCCACAACTGAGAAAGAAAAGATTCTCTCCAAGTTGGAGGATGTACAAAGGTTGGTGGATAAAGAGGAGGTGACAACCTAGCTTCAAAAGGAGGAATCAGTTCTATAATACCAACTCCATGGGGCATCAAGGAAAGAATAGGAACTATGGTGACTCAAATCTAGGAGCTTATGGCTCAGCAAGGGATAGGAATATGATTTTTTTTCATAAGCAAGCCTAAGTCTGCATGTCTCGGAATAACACCAATGAAATATTCTTAGAGGATGCTTTGAAAATATCATATTTTCCAACCATCAAGGAGGCTGCAAAATTGCATTACACCAACCTATATAGGAAACAAGGAGATGTTGAACCTACAAATGTGGAGTTGGTGTTGGAACACATTCCTAAGATTGTCTCCTAGGCAGAAAATATAGCACTTAGAAAATCAACAGTGGAAGTTGAAATTAAACATGCAATATGGCACCTTGATCCTATTAAGGCCTCGGGTCTGGATGGCTTCCCCATATCCTTTTACATATTTTTCTGGGACCTCATCAAATATGACTTAAAACATGTGTTACAATATGCCCAAAGTTCTTTCAAATTAGGAAGGAATACAAATTCATCTTTTTTAGCTATGATACCAAAAGAAGTTAACCCTTCCACCTTTTCTTGATTTCGACCCATCTCCTTATTTGATGCCTCTTATAATATTCGAACTAAAATTATAGTTGTCTTCTTCAAAAAAATATTTCCAAAACTAATATTTGCAAATCAAGGTGGTTTTATGTAGGATTGGAAAATAATTGACAATATCATGTTAGTGCAAGAAGCAATCCACTCTAGCTTGGTAGTAGGAGAGAAGGGCATGATAATCATGATGGACATGGAAAAATCCTTTAACTAAATAAGGCATGGATTCCTCATCAAAGTACCAGACAGATTTGGGTTCCATTATGAATTTGTCAAATGGATAGCCTTGTGTATAACTTCGCCTGGGATAGCTCCACTCATTGATGGTCTCCCTACATACTTTTTCCAAGATAAAATAGGTTTCAGGAAAGTTTTCCCTCTCTCCCCTCTCTTATTTATCATTATGGTTGATTCACTTAGCGGGAAATTGGAATTTGAAAGGGAATCGAGGAATCTACTAGGGATCTAGATTGCTAAAGGAGTAAAAAATGTGAACCACTCTCAATTTGCAGACGATGTGCTTCTTATGAGTGGAGTTTCTATTATCATTGTCTCTATATTTCTTCTAGTTTTGGATGCCTTCTTGGATGCATCTAAGGGATTTGTAGATCATAGGAAGAGCCAAGTGTTTGGATGGAACACTAAGGTGCAGGTAATGAACACTACAGCTAGAATTTTTCAATTTCCTCTTGCTGAAAATTAGTCTTATTTTCATTATTTAGGGGTTCCTATAACTCTCAAGTTTTCCTCCTTTCTGGATTGGATAAGTTTCACTGAGAAAATCAAAACAAATTTGTGCAATGGGGTTCACATTGGCTCAACCCCACTGGGAGAGTGACTCTCATTAAAGCAATGTTGTTTGCCTTGCCCATTTTCAATGTTCTTCCCTGCTTGCCCCCCATGATTATTATAAATCAGATTGTACTGAGTGTTTGGAAATTTATTTGGAAGGGGGGTAAAAATAATGATTGGAAGTTTCATCTAATAAATTCAAAAGTGGTCTAGAATTCAGAGGATAGAGGAGGATTGGGAATTCCTGATCTAGCCATGATGAATTTAACAATGGGAGGGAAACTCTTATGGAGAATGATCTCGAGCAGTCCATCTTGGTGGAAAAGAGCACTTGTGAAGAAATATTTCATAGGAACCAAACATATATGTCTTGAACAACCAGTCAAGGAAATGAGAGAATCTTCAATTTTTAAGCCTCTCAAAGAGACAATTCATGTCATCTAGGCCAAGTTGACATGGATTCCCTAGTAGTGGAAAAAAAATTGACATTTGGGAGGATAACATATAAGGCAAAGAGAAGTTTCACTCTCGACTGGACTTGGTCCCTCTGCGATTATCACTGAGGGAGGAGGAGAAGAACTCTCTATTCGATATATCGAGCTGGGACAACGAAACAAGAAGTTGGACAGGCTGGTGCTTTGGATACCTCCAAAGACCATTATTCCCCTCACTCATAGCCTAATTCAATATATAAACGAATGTGCCCCTTGGAACAAATATAGCTAAGACATTCAAGTTTGGGGAGAAGTTGATTATTCAATCCGAGTGGGCTACCTCTCCTTATTGGAAGAAATGACACTGCAACAATTCTTACCTCATTGGAAGAGAATATGGAACAATGACTAATTGCCAAAAAATAATCTCTTTCGCTGGATTTTGTCAAAAGGGAAAACTATCACTAAAGACAATTTGCAAAAGAGAGGCATTGTGAGTCCATCAAGGTGTGCTTTATGGTATGTGAGGAATCTATTCAACACCTCTTTGTGGAGTGAAAGTATGCAAAAGAAACCTAGGTCATCATTTTGAACAACTTGTTTTCCAGAGTCGAATGACCCCAGAGTCATGGAGATATTTTAACTAAATGAAGCCACCTGTACAAAGGTAACTTTTCAGGTGGGCAAGGGAGGCATTGCCAAAGTTTTTTTGCTGGAAATTATGGTTAGCTCACAATATGGTAATCTTCAAGGAGGAAAGGCATCACCCAAGGTACACCACTATAAAGTCTCTTTCGCTTCTTTCAGAACACTTACAAAGTAGAATTAAAACTCAGGACCAAAAGTTAGATGAATGTGAGCGAGATTGGATAGTCAAAATCAATCTAGATAGTGGTTGTTCTCCTTCCCTTAGAGGGAAAATCTCTAATCCTCCTTAGGTGATTAGAATGGACTTACATGAATTTGATAAATGTAAAGAACAACAAAAAGAGAATCTATTATTATTTAACGGGGCTTCCAGAAACAACCCAGGTGAGGAAGGTGTGGGGGGGATTCTTCTCGATATTGGAGGAAATCAAATTGCATCATATGCTTGGGGGCTTGGGTAAGTCTCCAATAACATGGTAGATGCATACTTTCTTTGGAAAGTACTAGACATAAACAAAGGAGAGGGACTCAAATCTATCATCATTTTAGGGGATTCAATGTTAGTGATTAAAGCTATGAGGAGTAGCGATGATCCAACAAACAAGGCTTTGAGCACTCTCATTGTGATAACTCACAAATCCCTTGGATATTTTGAGAATATAAACTTCTTCCATATCTCAAGGGAGCTCAATGGAATAGCCAATCATTAGGCCAAAGTAGCATCCTACCTTTTCCTCAAGCTCATGCTACAAAAGCGGAGAGCTTGGATTCTCCCCCATACCATAATGGTTGGCATATCAATGCAATTAATGGCCATGAGGAGTGGGATGATGAAATCCGAGGTCAAAAGGTGCACTAGGTAGCCCACACACATGGTAAGCCTTGGATTTTGCAAAGGAATTCAATTCGATGAGATGGCTCCAAAGTCAGGATGTGGGAGTAAAGCAATGGAGGGGTTATTAGTCTATATTCTTGTGTTGGATAGGGTTAATTTGCGAGCTTTGCATGTGGAGTGAGAAGAGAAATGTGTGGTCTGGAATAGATTTTATGTTGGGAACACCAGGTGGAAAGGTGTAGTTTAGAGTGTAAAGGAGGCGACATATGATAACTTTTCTTCTTCGATGTTGGGAGGATTGTCAGCTCACTCCAAGGAAACCATGGGTAGCTAATCATTCACTCTGACATATTTTCTTAGTGATGATTTTTCTCCTTGTGCTATCCTCTTTAGGATTAGCACTAATTCCCCTTGGTTGGTCATCAGTAAAGTAGGCATCGATACTATTGTTGTGGGGGATTTCTATTTTTGGAACTCTAGGTATTTTATGTGTAAAGACGAGATGGATTGTGAAGATTGGAGGGATGTGAAGAAGGTATTGAGGCAACATGAGGAGCTCATACATGCCAATACTAATTCCTCTCGACAAAACTCCATCAAGATGGTTGCAAATGAACAAAACAACTCTGCCAATATTGAAAATATCATGCAATTACTTTAGCAACAAACACAAAATATTGAGGCTCTAGAGGTAGAGTGTCGACTTCTTTGAGCTTGTGTCTTTCCACAACAAAAGAACTCCATTTCCTTTTCTTCCAAAAATCACGAGTGTTAAGAACCTGAATAGATATACAAATATAATCACCACAAATTCTGAATACACAATAGATCCAAAGAGAAATATAGAAGAATCTACACTATATTATTACCAAACCCTTGAAGTAGGGCAACACCATACAATGGATCCTATTATGGAAGTGATCCTCTCCTGTTCACTTACCTCTTCGAGGGGGCATCCTCCTATTGAGCTACCACTCCAAATACAATAATTCTCTTCATGTCCCATTACATTTCTTGAACCCCTTTATATAATGCTACCATCACCTAAGAACATTCTAGAGGAGGAATCTTCTAGAAGTAGAACCTTCTAAGAAATCCTCTTACATTTATTATATCTAACTACCATAGTGGGCCTTATTTAATAATATAGTGGACCTAGTCCACCTTACATTGAATGGCCTTCACTATTATCACTATGGGCCCTCTGGGCCCCCTCACTATCTCTCTAGCTACCTTACATTCCATCCCCCTTATGAAAGCATTGTCCTCAATGCTTGATGTACAACCATATACCAGGGTCCCATGGATAAGTGTGGACCATAGTGCTGAAGTAGACTAGAGAACCAAGGTCCCATTGAGAAATGGAAGCCACCACGTTGAAATAGTCCAACCACCATTGTAAACCAGGGTCCCATGTCCAAATGCTCATGTGAACTCCACATGGAAGATATTGACACCCAATAACCAACTGAAAATGTTGCTCCTAATACTGATACCTATCATGTGGATCCAAATAAGAATATCCAGCCACATAGTGGGAAAGGGTCAACGTTGAATCTGGAAGGAACAATACCAGTGTAGAATATGCGAGTTGGACGCTGGTAATTATAACTAGCTCTTGATGTGAGACATTGATGTTCTCTACAGAAGGTGGAGTAGAGTCATCAAATAAAATATGGAAGTGGTTGTCATCCCAGAAATGATAACTATCCATATACCAATCATCGCAATCGGCATCGAGATCATACCAAGAATATATTTCTTGATTATACTCATCCTTGATGTCTGTCATAAGAAATCTCTCATGCATGTTATCCAATGAATCTTGAATACTACGAAAACTATCATTGAGGCCATCTCCAAAGGCATCCAATTTGTCATTCAATGTGTCATACAATTGGGATTTGAATGCTTCAAGAATTTCTTTGAGGGTTTGAGAGGAAATAGCCATCTGATAACCCTATGAACTCTTCGTTCCTATAGCCGTCATGAAAAAACCCAAAAAATAGAACAATAAATTACTGCAGAAAATTGCGGCATTTTCCTGAAAAACCTTGAAAAATTGTTGAATTTAAAATGTTCATAACTTCACTTCCTGGACTCCATTTTGGCTGATTTGTTTTTTGAAATTGGGTGAAATTCTGAAAGGAACTCAGATATATAATTTGTATGGGCAAATTTGGCCTCCAGCTTCTACAAAAATAAAAAAATCGCATCGCCGTCCACAGAAAAAACCTTAAAACATTGCAGATTTTAAAACTTCAATATCTTGACTTCCCGGACTCCATTTTAGACAATTTGTTTTTTCAACTTGGGTGTTTTTTTGAGAAGAAATCAGATCTACAACCTGTTTCTGCAAATTTTTCACAGAAATATACTGAAAATTTCTGGAATGTCGTGGCCCTCTTTTTTCTTCTCCGAAAAAACATCTGCAAAAATAAAAAATATTTGCCCATAATGTCTGCTAAGGAAAGTGCTCTAATACCACTTGTTAAGAACTTGAATAGATATACAAATATAATCACTACAAATTATGAATACACAATAGATACAAGGAGCAATATAGAAGAAACCACACTATATTATTACCAAACCCTTGAGGTAGGGCACCACCATACAATGGATCCTATTATGGAAGAGATCCTATCATGTTCACTTGCCTCTTCGAGGGGGCATCCTCCTATTGAGCTACTGCTCCAAATACAATAATTCTCTTCATGTCCCATTACATTGCTTGAACCCCTTTATATAATCCTACCATCACCTAAGAACATTCTAGAGGAATCTTCTAGAAGTAGAACCTTCTAAGAAGTCCTCTTACATTTATTATATCTAANGCTCCAAATACAATAATTCTCTTCATGTCCCATTACATTGCTTGAACCCCTTTATATAATCCTACCATCACCTAAGAACATTCTAGAGGAATCTTCTAGAAGTAGAACCTTCTAAGAAGTCCTCTTACATTTATTATATCTAATTACTCAATTATTATATCTAACTACCATAGTGGGCCTTATTTAATAATATAGTGGACCTAGTCGACCTTACATTGAATGGTCTCTACTATTATCACTATGGGCCCTCTAGGCCCCCTCACTACCTCTCTAGCTACCTTAAAATGAGTCTCAGAATTATCGGTAGGATGGTACTCAAGAAGAGGACACTCTCGAGAGATGCACGAACCCATGGACGTGGAAGATAACGACTCCCCCCCTCAAGGAAGGAAACATAAATCTAGGACAACACCCTCCCATGACTAGTAGATGTTTTTCAGGGTCATTTTTTTGTTAAGGTTGTAATTTGTAGAAATGCATAGAACTTTTGTGTAGAGAAGACTATAAATCTCTATATAACTAGTTTAGAAATATGTTTGGAGATAGAACGCCACTCTAGAACTTTGTATGTTTTTGTTGCTTTGTATGTTTTGTAGTTTTCTTTTTCACAATAATATTCGAATGAATACAAATTATATCTCAATTTGAAAAAAAAACAATTCAAAATTGCAATTTCAACCCCAAAAAATTCTATAACTAAATTCCAAAGTAGATAAACTTAAAAAAAAAATCAAAATCGTATACCATATAACCTTATTTGAATAAAAGTATAAATACATTTCATAACCATCTTAAGATGCACATACAAAATATAAATAACCACTAAATATATAGCCATAGTCTGAACGAAATGATTCTTCTCAGGCTATTTTTTTGGGGGACATTACAACTTTCCAATACATATAGGCTCGAAGTCATTACAACACACTCATTATGAGCTTTATTCATGTCATTATGGGAATTGAACCCGAGTCAGGAGAATAACAATCATTCATCACAACCATCCAAGCTAGTACCCCAAGGGTTTATCAACATGTTGAATCCATTTCTACATTCAGAAATGGATTTTAAACAACAAAAAATAACGATTTCGTGCAGATTTATGTCGCCAATTCCAATGAAAAAAACCAATTCATAGAACCGATAGACAACACCATAAATATATACATTATGTTTATAAAAGTATATACCATCATTCAGGTGGGCAGGGGAGGCACTGCCAAAGCTGTTTTTCTAGAAATTATGGTTAGCTCACAATATGGTAATCTTCAAGGAGGAAAGGCATCACCTAAGGTACACAACTATAAAGTTTATTTCTCTTCTTTCGGAACACTTACTGTTAGAAAAACAGGACCGCAGAGCAATAAAATAAAACAAATGTGGAAACAAAACACAAAAGATACACAATACAAGAGAGACACACATTTACGTGGTTCACCCAGTGTGGGCTATGTCCACCAGAGAAATTGCCAGGTCCTTTCTTTATTATTGTCCAACAAAATGAAGGGATACAACCTACAGCAAAACCTGTTGTAACTTCCTCTTCTTTCTCTCACGGTATCCTCTCTCAGAATACAATACTCGCCAACCTACATAGCCACAATACATTTCCCTCATAAAAGAGGGTTTCCTTCTAGGGAAAAAATCCCTAACATAATCTCTATCGTTAGATCTGCGACCTTATAACGAACAGTCCAGATTTATAATGAAATTACAATATACTTTTACAAGGCAATTTTTGCTTCGAGGGCTTCACCCTCGAATCCCCGCTGGGGGCCCACTTGCCCCCAGACCCCCTAACCGGGGGGATAGCCCCCCCAGACCCCGCAGAGGGGGTGTCGCCCCTCTGCACTCCCCCACGTGGAAGAGTGTACATACTTCTAGGGTGTAAATACTTCATGGGGTATAAACACAATTGAAAGTAAAAGACCTCTAAACCAGGAAGATAATCAGGCTCCACAACCAACAATCTCCCACTTGGAGACTGATCTCTACAACTCCACCGCTGTTGTATATGCTGGAATCTGAACCTTCTTGGACCTGTCAAATTTCTCATCTTCATCTTCATTCTTAAAGACCAACTAAAACTGAGCAAGAACTCAGTTTCTCCCTGGTTACTCCCTTTGTTAACATGTCTGTAGGATTCTGGCTAGTGTGTATCTTTTCCAGCTTCAATTGTCCATCTTCCAAGGCGGATCGTATGAAGTGGTACCTCA
>ML790355.1:174517-193806 GCA_009831015.1 Picea engelmannii | reverse complement strand
ACCCACCTTCCGACATCTTCATATTAAATAATCTCTTCATTAGAAATACCTTATTGGATGCCGAGGGTTTTTCATACAATTTGGCCAACGCGTCCATCAAACCCTTCGTTGTCTTTTCTTTCAAGATATTGAAAGCCACCGACGCTGCCAGGCTCAGTCATATCGTTCCTAGAGCCTTTCTGTCAAGAATCTCCCATTCTTCGTCCTTCATGGCCGTCGGCTTCTTTGCTACTCCGCTAAATGGTAGGAATAGATCCTTCTGATATAAATAATCTTCCATTTGCATCTTCCACAATGTAGTTTTGGCCATTAAATTTCTCGACCCTAAACTTTCCATCTTCCGACATTGCTCCCACTCGAACCAGGAACCCTCTTTTCCTGCGAGTTCCCTTACGATATGATACCAGTTGTTAGAAAAACAGGACCGCGGAGCAATAAAATAAAACAAATGTGGAAACAAAACACAGAAGATACACAATACAAGAGAGACACAGATTTACATGATTCACCCAGTGTGGGCTACGTCCACCAGAGAAATTGCTAGGTCCTTTCTTTATTATTATCCAGCAAAATGAAGGGATACAACCTACAACAAAACCCACTGTAACTTCCTCTTCTTTCTCTCACAGTCTCCTCTCTCAGAATACAATACTCGCCAACCTACATAGCCACAATACATTTCCCTCATAAAAGAGGGTTGCCTTCTAGGGCAAAAATCCCTAACATAATCTCTATCGTTAGATCTGCGACCTTATAATGAACGGTCCAGATTTACAATGAAATTACAATATACTTTTATAACGCAATTTTTTCTCTGGGGGCCCACTTGCCCCCAGACCCCCCAGCCGGGGGGATAGCCCCCCCGGACCCCGCAGAGGGGGTACCCCCTCTCTGCACTCCCCCGCGTGGAAGAGTGTACATACTTCTGGGGTGTAAATACTTCATGGGGTATAAACATGGCTGAAAGTAAAAGACCTCTAAATTAGGAAGATAATTAGGCTCCACAACCAACACTTACAAAGTAGAATTAAAACTCAGGACCAAAAGTTAGATGAATGTGAGCGAGATTGGATAGTCAAAATCAATCTAGATAGTGTTTGTTCTCCTCCCCTTAGAGGGAAAGTCTCTAATCCTCATTGGGTGATTAGAATGGACTTACATGAATTTGATAAATGGAAAGAATAACAAAAAGAGAATCTATTATTATTTGACGGGGCTTTCAGAAACAACCTAGGGGAGGTAGGTGTGGGGGGAGCCTTCTCGATATCAGAGGAAATCAAATTGCATCCTATGATTGGGGGCTTGGGGAAGTCTCCAATAACATGGTAGAGGCATACTTTCTTTGGAAATGACTAGACATAAACAAAGGAGAGGGACTCGAATCTATCATCATTTTAGGGGATTCAATGTTAGTGATTAAAGCTATGAGGAGTAGCGATGATCCAACAAACAAGGCTTTGAGCACTCTCATTGTGATAATTCACAATTCCCTTGGATATTTAGATAAGCTAAACTTGTTCCAGATCTCAATGGAGCTCAATGGAATAGCCAATCATTAGGCCAAATTAGTATCCTACCTTTTCCTCGAGCTCATGCTACAAAAGCGGAGAGCTTGGATTCTCCCCCATACCATAATGGTTGTCATATCAATGCAATTAATGGCCATGAGGAGTGGGACAATGAAATCCGAGGTTGACAGGTGCACTAGGTAGCCCACACACATAGTAAGCCTTGGTTTTTGCAAAGGAATTCAATTCGACGGGATGGCTCCAAAGTCGGGATGTGGGAGTAAAGCAATGGAGGGGTTATTAGTCTATATTCTTGTGTTGGAGAGGGTTAATGTGTGATCTTTGCATGTGGAGTGAGAAGAGAACTCTGTGGTCCAGAATGGATTCTATGTTGGGAACACCAGGTGGAAAGGTGTAGTTTAGAGTGTAAAGGTGGCAACATATGATAACTTTGCTTCTTCGATGTTGGGAGGATTGTCAGCTCACTCCAAGGAAACCATGGGTAGCTAGTCATTCACTCTGGCAGATTTTCTCAATGATGATTTTTCTCCTTGTGCTCTCCTCTTTGGGATTAGCACTAATTCCCCTTAGTTGGTCTTTTGTAAAGTAGGAATCAGTACTATTGTTGTGGGGGATTTATGTTTTTGGAACTCTGGGTATTTTGTGTGTAAAGACAAGATGGATTGTGAAGATTGGAGGGATGTGAAGAAGGTATTGAAACAGCATGAGGAGCTCATACATGCCAATACTAATGTCTCTCGACAAAACTCCATCAAGATGGTTGCAAACAAACACAACAACTCTGCCAATATTGCAAATACCATGCAATTACTTTAGCAACAAGCACAAAAGATTGAGGCTCTAGAGGTAGAGTGTCAACTTCTTTGAGCTTGTGTCTTTCCACAACAAAAGGACTCCATTTCCTTTGCTTCCAACAACCGAGTTTCAAAATTCTCAGCAGGATGGTACTCAAGAAGATGACACTCTCGAGAGATGCACTAACCCATGGACGTGGAAGATAACGGCTCCCCCCTTAGGAAAGGAGACATAAATCCAAGACAACACCCTCCCATGACTGGTAGATGTTTTTCAGGGTTGTTTTTTTGTTAAGATTGTAATTTGTAGAAATGTATGGAACTTTTGTGTAGGAAAGACTATAGACCTCTATATAACTAGTTTAAAAATATGTATGGAGATAGAACACTACTCTAGAACTTTGTATGTTTTATAGTTTGCTT
This sequence comes from Picea engelmannii, assembly GCA_009831015.1. Classification (NCBI taxonomy): domain Eukaryota; kingdom Viridiplantae; phylum Streptophyta; class Pinopsida; order Pinales; family Pinaceae; genus Picea; species Picea engelmannii. Next base: position 191,060 of record ML790355.1, on the reverse strand, counting down.
TCTCACAATAATATTTCAATGAATATAAATTCTATATCAATTTGAAAAAAAACAATTTAAAATTGCAATTTCAACCCCAAGAAATTCTATAACTAAATTCCAAAGCACATAAACTTAAAAAAAAAATCAAAATCATATACCATATAACCTTTTTTGAATAAAAGTATAAATACATTTCATAAGATGCATATACAAAATATAAATAACCACTAAATATATAGCCATAGTCTAAACCAAATGGCCAGGGACATTTGTCAGAAATATGACAGAAATCGTTAGAGCTGCAGATTTGAGTGATTATTTCTGTGTAATCCAAGTGCCCCATGGGTTTATCAGCATGCAGAATCCATTTCTACATTCAGAAATGGATTTTAAACAACAAAAAATAGTGATTTCATGATCCGCAGATTTGAGTGATTATTTCGATGTAATTCAAGTGCCCCAAAGGTTTATCAACATGCCGAATCCATTTCTACATTCAAAAATGGATTTTAAACAACAAAAAATAGCGATTTCATGATCCGCAGATTTGAGTGATACCATCATTAATACTCTACGTCTCGGTGTTTTTTTTATCATCCGGACCTGCCTTTGACCCACTTTTCAACCTGACACAGGTCGGCAGCCAGCCAGGCTGGGTCCGAATTGTCCAAGCAAAGATGTCTCATAGATGTTCACGTGCTATAACAGACAGAGCACAGCTTTTACGCCAAAAGACAGAGAGAGTGGATGGAGACTAGACGCCCCGTTGTTCGAACCCTTGACCGCAGAGAGAATCTAACAATTAGCAGACTGGAGTGTCGGTGGCACGCATGGACATCAAAATTACAATACATGCATGGGTGACAGGGCGCCGGAATCGGAGCCGGCGCCTCTGATCCCGGGATACGAGACGAGAAGAGAAGGTGGCTTGAAACGCAAGTCAGCCAGAGTGAAGAGAAGGGCGGATAGCGGCTGCTTTTCAAATGCTTTTGTCTCTGTCAGTGCCCAAGATTAGCAAAGTAATAATAGCAGTCCCTTGCTCTTTGTTGGGGCTGCCACCTTTTTGTCGCAGTGTAAGAAAAAAAAGGTGGCAAACACCCGTCCACTCTTTGACTTATTCAATTTCTTTTGATTCTCCTCTAGTCGGAATAATGATTAGGGACCTCGTGACGAAAGGCTGTATTGTACCATTTGACCTATTATTTTGCGTGTATTTTCTCGGTATTTGCTGGAAATCGGTACAGCCCTAGGCTGAGGTTTCTACAGGGTACCTAGGCTGCAGAGAAGGGAATCTATTTTTCATCATGACTTCTTGGAAGGTACCTGCCGCACTTGATTCCTGGCATGCCTTTGGATACCCTCCATTGCAAGGACGTGTGTCATTAGTAAATGGACTAGCATTCCAAGAGAGGTGTGGAAATCGAGGCCCACTGGAATTATTCCCATTTTTACTCCATTGGAAAGTTGCACCGAGCTGGTGCTGGTGATGAGTAGTTTGTATCTACGAGGAGACCAGAAATGACTTCTCCCGTCTACCGTGCATGACGAGAATTAACAGAGCTTTATTAGTCAATTCACAGTGTTAAATTCGTATATAAAATAAAATGCAATTGAACGAGAAAAAGATTCCCACGTTTGGTTGATTTTACATTTATTATATGTTTCTGTTATGATCACATACATCGTTATCAACCAGTGTCACATTGAGTTGATTTGTGGGGAAGGTAGTGGAGCGTGGCAACTTTGAACTTCACATGGAATGGAATCTAAGTAGGCTAACTTGGAAGTAATTTTTCTTTCGGAGTTTCGTTTTTCAGAAAAAAATTGATTTGAATCTGGCCAAATTTTCAGTGGTATTTTGAGTTTTGTATGGATTAAAGTTTCATGCATTTCAAAACCTTATCTTTAGATTTTGTCTCACCAATTCAGATGCTCAGAAAATAAATTAGATCTGAAATTTAATTTAAAAGCAGACCGCTAAAAAACCTGCAAAAAAAAAAAGTAACTCTGAGAAAAGATTGCTCCCAAATTACCTCAGTCCCAATGGAATCTATGTGAAAAATGCCATTATGATATTTAAGTAGTGAAAATTGTCATTTCAACCATTCTTCATTCGATCAAATTTTAAGAGATATTTAGTTATTTCTAAAAGGGATTTCTTACCATTTACAACAAAAGCATAAAGTAGCCAATTTTTTCAGGTTGAGAAAAAAAAAAGTGTTAAGATAGATTTTATTTTTCCCAAAAAAAAATCATTTTTGCTTTATTTTGTATTTATTATATATTTTTGTAATTTTTTTATAAACATTATTATTATTATTATTTGTAAGTTAGAATTTTGTATTATCTTTTAAGAGCAAAATAAAGTACATTCATAGTGTTTTTGTGCTTCAATTGTCAACAGAGGAAATTAACTCAAGCCTAAGACTACTCAAAACATAGAGTTGTTTTCCACGGGCCAAAAATTAAGAATGCTCTACAATTTTCTTAGACATAATTCAAAACATTAACTACAAAACAAGATTGGAACCTGTAGCTAAGAAAAAAAACCAGCGTTTGAGTAGAGGGTGGTCACTTAGTCGAACGAGAGGTCGAGTCTTCTGACGGGTTGTCCATTGGGGCCAAAAATTAAGAATGCTCTACAATTTTCTCAGACATAATTCAAAACATTAACTACAAAACAAGATTGGAACCTGTAGCTAAGAAAAAAAACCAGCATTTCAGTAGAGGGTGGTCACTTAGTCGAACGAGAGGTCGAGTCTTCTGACGGGTTGTCCATTGGGTGTTGCTGAAGAGGAGTGAGCCATTTTGGAATGATGACGGTGTGACTTGGCATCTCCTGGGCATGTTGGCGTTGCAGAGGGTGGAGCATATATTTATCAACAAATTGACCTTTTGGTCAAACATTTACATCTTGTACCTTTAATCTGCTTGCTCACTTTGAATCTCAAAGATTAACCTCAAGTGGTCGTCCTTCAGTTGGGCATTCCCTAGCTCTGCCTATGAATTGCTATATGTCGCGTCAATCTAAGAATGTGAGGAGGGGTCAGAGTAACCTCACAGTAACCTTGAGGACTTCCTTCTACCTTAGACGAAGGCTTGTTATGCAGAGGAGGAACTAGAATTAGCTTGTGAGCTTCAATCGTTGGCTCATCCCCAAGCTCATACCATTAAACCATACAACCCCAAATCATGAAATAGAGTTAAGATATATTTTATTTTTTTCAAGAAATTTTTATTTTTGCTTTATTATATATTATTGTAATTTTTTTTTATAAACATTATTATTATTATTATTATTTGTAAGTTAATCTTCTAAGAGCAAAATAAAGTACATTCATAGTGTCTTTGTGCTTCAATCGCCAATAGAGGAAACCAACTCAAGCCCAAAACCAGTTAAAATATAGAGTTGTCCTCCACTAGCCAAAAAATAAGAATGCTCTATAATTTTCCCAGACATAATTCAAAACATTAACTACAAATCATTAATTAAGATAGAGTTGAGATAGATTTTATTTTTTTAAAGAAGTTTTTATTTTTGCTTTATTTTGTATTTATTATATATTTTTGTAATTTTTTTATAAACATTATTATTATTATTATTATTTATAAGTTAGAACTTTGTATTATCTTCTAAGAGAAAAATAAAGTACATTCATAGTGTCTTTGTGCTTCAATCGCCAACAGAGGAAACCAACTCAAGCCCAAAACCAGTCAAAATATAGAGCTGTCCTCCACGGGCCAAAAATTAAGAATGCTCTATAATTTTCCCAGACATAATTCAAAACATTAACTACAAAACAAGATTGGAACCTGTAGCTAAGAAAAAAACCCAGCATTTGAGCAGAGGGTGGTCACTTAGCCGAACGAGAGGCCAAGTCTTCTGACTGGTTGTCCATTGGGTGCTGCTGAAGAGGAGTAGGCCATTTTGGAATGATTATGGTGCAACTTGACATCTCCTGGGCATGATGGCGTTGCTGAGGGCTGGAGCGGATATTTATCAACAAATTGACCATTTGGTCAAACATTTACATCTTGTACCTTTGACCTGCTTGCTCACTTTGAATCTCAAAGATTAACCTCAAGTGGTCCTTCTTCAGTTGGGCATTCCCTAGCTCTGCCTATGAACTACTATCTGTCGCGTCAGTCTGAGGATGTGAGGAGGAGTCACAGGGACCTTGGGGGACAGGGGCACTTCCTTTTACCTTAGACGAAGGCTTGTTCTGCGGAGGAGGAACTGGAATTAGCTTGTCAGCTTCAATCGTTGGCTCATCCCCAAGCTCATACCATTAAACCATACAACCCCAAATCATGAAATAGAGTTAAGATAGATTTTATTTTTTTCAAGAAATTTTTATTTTTTCTTTATTTTGTATTTATTATATATTTTTGTAATTTTTTTTTATAAACATTATTATTATTATTCTTTGTAAGTTAGAACTTTGTATTATCTTCTAAGAGAAAACTAAAGTACATTCATAGTGTCTTTGTGCTTCAATCGCCAACAAAGGAAACCAACTCAAGCCCAAAACCAGTCAAAATATAGAGTTGTCCTCCACGGGCCAAAAATTAAGAATGCTCTATAATTTTTCCAGACATAATTCAAAACATTAACTACAAATCATTAATTAAGATAGATTTTATTTTTTTCAAGAAATTTTTATTTTTCCTTTATTTTGTATTATTATATATTTTTGTAATTTTTTTTATAAACATTATTATTATTATTATTATTTGTAAGTTATAACTTTGTATTATCTTCTAAGAGCAAAATAAAATACATTCATAGTGTCTTTGTGCTTCAATCACCAACAGAGGAAACCAACTCAAGCCCAAAACCAGTCAAAATATAGAGTTGTCCTCCATAGGCCAAAAATTAAGAATGCTCTATAATTTTCCCAGACATAATTCAAAACATTAACTACAAAACAAGATTGGAACCTGTAGCTAAGAAAAAAACCCAACATTTGAGCAGAGGGTGGTCACTTAGTTGAACGAGAGGCTGAGTCTTCTGACGAGTTGTCCATTGGGTGCTGTTGAAGAGGAGTAGGCCATTTTGGAATGATGACGGTGCAACTTGACATCTCCTGGGCATGTTGGCGTTGCAGAGGGTTGGAGCAGATATTTATCAACAAATTGACCTTTTGGTCAAACATTTACATCTTGTACCTTTGATCTGCTTGCTCACTTTGAATCTCAAATATTAACCTCAAGTGGTCCTCCTTCAGTTGGGCATTCCCTAGCTCTACCTATGAATTGCTATCTATCGTGTCAGTTTGAGGATGTGAGGAGGGGTCACAAGAACCTTGGGGGACAGGGGCACTTCCTTCTACCTTAGACGAAGGCTTGTTCTGCGGAGGAGGAACTGGAATTAGCTTGTCAACTTCAATCGTTGGCTCATCCCCAAGCTCATACCATTAAACCATACAACCCCAAATCATGGCGTCGTCCAAAGTCTCCTTCAAATTCTTCCTGTCGACGAAGGGAGCCAAATTTCCTTGTGGCTCGACTGCCTCGGTCACCATGTTGTCGGACTTGCTAATCGTGTCACTGGTTGAGGATGTTGGACTTCCTCGCTGGACATCAAATCTTCTAAAGGAACCTGAACCCCTATGCACTCTGTCTCATTCGCGGATATGAGACATGATGAAGAAGAGAATGCCCATAACTTGGGAAAGGGGGCCGAACAATCGTGTCACCAATAGGAAGAGAGGTGTGATAGGCGACCAAACCAAACACAAGAAAGAATGAAAATGGAGCCCATCAACCTGCATCACTGTCAATTAAACCACATGCTCCCACCTTTGCATGCTAGACATATTTACTATCGACACAAGTGAGCTATTACTACCTTTCCCTTCAACAGTACCAAGAATCAATGCTCCATCCATTCTCCCATGCAACAAGGAGAATATCAACTTAATGACTAGGGAAGGATAGTTAAGCTAGGCTTCGTCCACTTGTCCCTCTTAGAGTGCGGGTTGCCAAGTGTTGAAGCGTACACTCGCTAGATTGATCATCGTATGGACCTTCGTATCACCCCATCCAGGATTTTTTTTTATAAACATTATTAACTAATACTACCTTATTGAATTGATTTGCATGGAAAGTAGTGCAACATTGTGTGTTTAACTTTTCAATGTCTCATGAACATGTCTAAAGGATCGTTCATACACAACTTAAATCATAAAATTTCTAAAATTTATGTCAATTTCTTAACCGATTTATAATCAAATAAATAATCCTTTTATTATAAAATAAATTAGAAAATTGCTACTTCATTGTACTTTGAATGTGTAAACTTGTTTTATAAATAAACGTGGATTGTTCGAAACATAAAATTTAATTTTTATGACCCCTAGCATAGACCTTCAATTTTACAAATCTTACGAGACTGATTTATAGTTTTCATTTTCTCTCTTTTACAAACCATTGTAGATCTATCTTAAACCCGAATCTTTCAAACATTGAGAGGGATCTTTCAAACATTGTTATAGGTGGCTCTCTTTGGGAGGTAGATATATCTTAGTAAAATCAATGTTGGAAGGACAACCAGTTTACTGGATGTCAATGGAGGCAATTCCACGCTTGGTACTTTGCAAGATCAGGAAAATGATGTTTCATTTCCTCTGGAACGGTCATAATGATTCCCAACATTATCACCTCTATAGATGGGATATTCTGTCTAGACCAAAGAAATTTGGTGGGTGGGGGTTGCATAATCTTGGTCTATTCAACTTGGATTTGAATGCAAATACTCTATAGAGAGTGATGACTCGGGAAGGTATTTGGCATAGAGTTATTCTGAACAAATACTTGCCAAGTAGTACTGTCATCAATTGGTTCTGATTGGCAAATCATTTACATCACTCAACTTCTAGAATGTGGTCCAGTCTTATCCGATTTGTTCATGTGTTAACTCATTGGCTTAGCTGGCGCCCGGGTACGGGTCAATTCATTTTGATTGGTAGAGATAGGATCCTAGGCTTAGGTGAAAAAGCATCTCTCTCAGACAATCTTATCACTCATCTGAATCAACAGAGCATTGTGGTTTTAAGACAAGTCTCGAAAGCTCGTGATCCTACTAACTTGGCAGAGCAGTGGTTAAACATTGCGGATTTGAGACTATCCGATACTTTATCTTCAGAATGGGATGGATTTGTTAAAGAACTTCAGGGAGCGAGTGTTTCGCTCTTTGATTTTAACGATACACTTCTATGGACGGGGGGTGATGCTTCTGAAAAAATCAGTGTGAAAAATATATACTCAGTGCTCATATCAACCCAAGATCTTCCAAAGTGGTAGGGATGGAAGGTGAATATTTGGAAATGGAAACTTCATTTGAAAATAAAATTATTTTTATGGATGGCGGCTACAAACAAGATTTGACTTGGGACATCCTTCAAAAGTAGGGTTGGGAAGGCCTAGGTATGTGCATTTTATGCAATCTCGGTATAGAAGACAATAATCACCTGTTTCTACATTGTATATTTACTCAAAAGGTATGGTCCGGATTATTATTGTTATTAAAAATAAAAAAATCATGGGCAGGCCCCACACTGTCGGACTGTATAGAGGAGTGGGCATAGGATAAAATAGTTTCAAAAAAATTGGTGGCCTACACTTGTTGGTTTATCTGGCTAGAGAGAAATAAAGCCATATTTGAAGACAAATCTCCTTCGGTCGGGGATGTGGTTTACAATATCCTTGGCACTCATAACAGAATCATTTCTTCTCCAAAATTAAAAGCCATGAAAACTTGCACTATTACTCAGATGGATGGATACACCCTTGCTTGCTTTGACGGAGCTTCCATTTCAGGTGGCGGGATATGCGGCGTTGGGGGTGTCATAAAACGACCATATTCAAAGGTTCACAGGTGGTTTATAAATTGCGAGGAAGGTTCAAATACAAAGGGCGAGCTCATGGGTGTATGGGCGACTCTATATTTTGCAAAGCAGTGGAATATTCAAAAGATTCAGATATTGGGGGATTCAAAAGTGGTGATTGACTAGTTAAATCAGAGTGGAAAGTTACAGGCCATAGACATTGAAGGTTGGAAACTCAAAATGAAGGATTTGGCGACATATTTTCTAGGAATTAACTTTCAACACATTTTACGGGAATTCAATAAGGAAGCTGACGATCTATCCAAACAAGCGCTTCTGGCTCCAAAAGGAAGATTATCCTTCTTCGCTTGGGATAAGGGAATGGCAGGGCCTATTTCCATCATAAATCTCTTATAGGCTTCTTGGGCTTGTGCTGTTTTTTATCAGTTTTTTGTAATGACTTTAGAACTTGAGGGTTTTGACAATGTCATTATGTTATGATGGTCTATCTGTTTGATATGGTGTAGTGACCCTGTTGGGATAGAAATATAGAAGTGGACAGTATGTTTTAGATCTTTTTTTGATAAGAACAGTTTGATGTAGTTGATGAGATAACTCTGATATCCTAGAAAAATATTTTTGCTATGTAAAAAAAATTTAAACTGTAATATAATTTTGTACGAATTTTCTATTGGAAAAAGAGAGGAATCCAATTTAATAGAGTGGACTTTATTTTTATTATTGTTATTTATTATTTTTATTATTATTAATTGTTATCTAACATAACATAAAACTAATGCCTCAACATCCCATACTAAACTAGAGAGCACCTCGCTATTCTCAATACAATAAAACAAACTTTACCATAATAATTTATAGTTTTCCTTAAAAAAAATATAAAAAATATATAAATAAGGAAAGCAACTTCCCGACGCTTTCCTTTTTAAGTAACACAAATAACATAATCTAAAATATTTTAGTGGATAAAATGGTCAAAATTTATGCATCTTATTTAAATCCAAAAATATTACACTACATAGTAAACTATATGGATATGTTTTCTTTTAATATATAAATATTAAATAAACCAACTATATGTTTGTCAATGATTCTCTTTACAGTATAATAACGATAACAAATTTTATAAAAAAATTGCATAACCTTAAGTTTTTTTCCGGTTCTCATTCTCCATTTTGCTTTGATTGTGCCCACAACAAACTTGTATTATAATTTCACATGGAATAATTCACCAAACACCATATTTCACCAACACTACATAAAATATTAATATCAACACCAAGCTAATAAAGAAAAGGATTGGGACAGTAACCAAAAATTACCTCCTTCGAGATATTTATTAATGTTTTTGTTTTATTTTTTAATTTGGTATCTTATTCTAAAGAGATATTCTACGATATTCTAAAGAGATCTCATTATATTATATGAGAGATATTCCTTAAAAAAAACTTTAGACGTTCAAGTACTAACCCATCATTTTTTTTTTCTTAATTTATTAAAATGAACATCGTTTGGAAACTTCCAACAAGAATAACAAAACTTAACACGGGAAAAATAATTCAGTAGAATTAGCTTTGAATATGTTTAAGATGGATACGGATGTTCTTTCCTTCTTTATATTCTCAAATTTAAGTTATTTTCTATGATTTAATTACTCACTTGGTTAACTCAATTTCCACTATATTGTTTTCTATGTGTTTTATCTATAAGTATTCTTGAAGGAGAATTTTGAACATGAGGTCTTGAGTTCTTGTATTGAGGGAATGGAATCTTATAGGGGAAGGTTTTGATTTCTATAATAATCATTGATTCCACTTCATCATCAATTTTGAATTCCCAAATATTTGAATGCTCTTTATATGTTATTCCTTTGTCAATGTCAATAATAATAGGAAAATTACTCTTAGTTTTTCCATGTTATTAGTGTTTATTCCTAACCCATAGAAGAAGGTGATTTGAACCTCACTAACTCCATAGGGTCTCAAATTATCCTTGGAGGCTTCATAAAAAGAAAACCAAGTATAGTTGTTGTCATTAGATACCTCAATGATTTCTCCTTGTTTTTTTTTTTATCTTGACTCTTGGTAAATTGTAACATCCCCACTATAATCCCCAGTGTAATTAATGTATAATGTAGATACGAATGTGGCTATGGCCAAGCGATGTAATATGTGAAATGTATTTTCTGATTTTAATAAAAATAATGTGATGCCAACTATTGGGAATATGGATAGAGATGGGGGTTTATTAATCCACAAGAGAGGGGGATGCCTAGGGAGTGTCTAAGAGAGGCCCAAAGGGGGGAATTAATTGTGGGTATTATTTTTAACCCATATTTCTGAATTTTATTATCTTTTGGGTCAGCCATATATTTTTTGTTTGAGTGTATGAGGGCCCAATCATTGATTATCTGTCAAAAGGTGGGTTTAGAAGTCACATATCATAGTTATTGGAAGGATGAGGCTGAAGTACAATCAACATTTGGTAGAGTGAGCAGTCAACTATCCTAAAAAAATAAAGGAAATTTGTATGGGGGGATTAGGCAGTTTTTTCACATTCAGTCTTGGCATGAACAACAATGGGAGAGAAGAAAAGAGAGCACAAGAGCTAGAACATGAAGGTTCGACGAATTCTAGAGCATGTTGGAGCGCTTTTGGAGCGTTCTGGAGATGGAAGTTGAAGAGACAAGTTGTCAGGCATGAAGAATGAACTCCTAAGTGAGTTGCATTGCAAGAACAAGTGTTTGTTGTTGGTTGTTGGTAATTTTCCTGTCAGTGAACTCTCTTGAGTTACCAACAGAGAGATTCCTTGTTACATGTGCCAGAGAGACCTTGATAAGTGAATGGGATGCTCGATATACTAAGAGCAATGAAGGGGTACATTCATTAGGTTGGGCAGGTCAAGAGGAAGAGAGTTGGAGGAAAATCGAGATAGTTGTAGGAGAATACCAATGGTGTGTAGGCTATTTAGTTGTGAGTGGATTGTGAGAGGCACCCTTGTCTTGTGGATTCCTAGCCCCAACTTGGGGGTTCCTTGTTGTTGATATTTGGAACAAAAAGTCTTTGGTTGGGTGGAACGTCCTTCCCAAGCAGATGGTTGCACAAACTTTCTCTTAAAGATAAGCGCTTATCTATTTTTCTGCATTATCTTATGAGTTCATGGCTGTGCATTTTACTCTGTGAATGAGAATGGTTTTATGTGTTGTTATAGATGATCTATTAGCTACATTCATGTGCATTTAGAATGATGTAGATGTATTTAATTATGGGTATCACAATCTAGTTAATCATGTGTATAAATGGTGGTTGGTAAGCTACAAGAAATGAATTAGCAAGATTTATTTTTTATGTGTATTCTGCATAGTAATGTTCCTTCTTTAAGTCAGGGATGTTACAGATTTGTATTAGAGCTCCGGGTTCAGATATTGAGCCTGCATGGGCCAGACTCAACATGCAGAAGACAAATTTGCATAAATAAAGATCAAAGGGAGTTCACAATTATTTTTGTCAAATTACTCTAGTGAAATCGAGAAAGAAATTCAGGAGGAGTTTGAGATAATTTATCTTAGGGGCTTAACATCCCCAAATTTAACCTCAGCTTTGAAATTTCTAGGCCAGGAATTGGCCAGATTTATGAATTGCTTGGTAGCCATGGTGAAATTGGGTAAAAATCCCTAATTTCTTAGTGAATTCAGGAGGAATTCATGCCCATAAATGTCTGAGGGTCGAGCTTGATGGGAATTGGCTAAGCGCAAGGTCCAATTTGGACATAGTTTGAGATAATTTATCTTAGGGGGTTAACATCCCCAAATTTAACCTCGGCTTGGGAATTTCTAGGCCAGGAATTGGCCAGATTTATGAATTGCTTGGTAGCCATGGTGAAATTGGGTAAAAATCCCTAATTTATTAGTGAATTAAGGAGGAATTCATGCCCATAAATGTCTGAGGGTTGAGCTTGATGGGAATTGGCTAAGTTCAGGGTCCAATTTGGCCATAGGAAGCTTAATTTTAGAGCTTCCATGGTGGCCTGTGCTGAAATTTGGAAATTATGCAATTTTGGAAAAATTCAAAATTTGGGAAATTTTGGGTAGTTTTCCATACATGACATCAACACTGACGTGGAGGCAATGTGGAAGTGGTGATGTGGACCACCATGGTGACAGGTCGATAGTGGTTGTCGGTGGCCGATCTGGTGGTGAGATGGCATGCCACGATGGTGAGGTGGTAGACCGGTGTGGTGGGGTGACAGACCGTGGTATCGAACAAAACCGTTGGTGGTATCTCATGCCGGGAAGAGTGGTTTTGAAATAGCCCCTGGTGATGAAAAACCAATTAAAACATGCCACGTATCATGGGTAAAAATTGTTATTGCATCGTTAAGTGTCATTAACCTCCAAGCAACTTCACCATGCAAAATGAACCACACATTTCGATCTTTTGATCATCTTAGACATTAGATCTGGGAGTTGGCAGGTCCATGGTGGTGGGGTGGCAGGGTCGATAGTGTGCATGGCGGGCTCAGGGATGACGTGGGTGCCGCATAGGTGAGGTGGTATTGGGCAATACAATAAGAGGTATCACATGGAAGTAAAGCGGTTTCACGGAAGGCACTTGGTGATGCGAAGCCAACAAGAGGACACCATGTAGCACGAGAGAAAACCTCTATTGAATTGCGAAGGGCTATTAAAACTCGCACAAGTTGTTGATGAGAAATTATCAAGGGTTGTTGATCGTCCCTCGATCTCCACCGTTAGATATGTGAGTATTGTTATCGGGCTAATTGTTAAGTGCGGACACAAATCAATCCCCCTAGCTTCACGACGAAACTAGAACAAAACAAGACAATATACTACTCTTTCCTTAGATTTCAATTATCAAATAAGAAGTGGATCCTGGACATACCTTTTAAATATTGAAGATCCAACTTCGCTAATGCAATCCAAGCTTCATCGCGAGGTTTATGGAGAAATATATGCAAATAAACACAAGACAACGAAGACAAGAATAACAGAGTCTATTTGACATGAAACTATGTACATGATCAAGGAATCATAAAATATGAACAAATAACATTCATATAGGAAAGAAAAGTATATCTGTATTAAAGAATGTGGAAGAAAGATACAACCTGATGCCTTGATGTTGTCAGGTCCCTTCCAATAGTTCCTTGCTTCCCACACACTTCTTGCTCCAAGGATTCTGAGACCATGGATCTGATAGCTACTCACAATCTATCTTGACAAAGCAAAACTCAAATCCACTCTAACCAATCTAACAATCTCAAGCCAAAACAACTTAGCTTAATTCAACTAACCTTCTCCATGAGAGCTCCTCTCCTTTTATAAGCTGAAGAGGATAAGGTGAGGAGGTTAGGATGATCCCACTAAATCATGAAAGTGAGTAAGATCCAAACCATTTGGAGTCCACCTAACCATAGAAGCTTCTCCTTCTAGAAACATCAAGAAGATGCTTGTTTTTCCCACGTACAAGAATTTTCGTACCCTAGCTATAGAGAAACCCGCGGAAACTCCACAACCTAGCTATAGAGAAAGGTGTGGAAATCAGGCATTTCCTCACCCTGTGTATAGTGCAACTTGCGAAAATCCTCCTTAATAGGGTTTTTATAAAGGAAAATACAACTTCTTCTCTCAGGGAAAGTTCTTCTCCCTTCTTTCTTCAGGAATTCAGTCCACTGACCCCTCTAAAGGCAACATATAGGTTTACATCATTAACGGTCATAAGGGTGACAAAAATAATGTGTAACAGAGAGCTCCCCAAAGTATGAATTTAGAACAGAGTAATAGATGAAATACTTTGTCGAGTGTGTGTAGGGAACAAAGAGCATGTCAGTCAGAAACCTTCCAACAAACAAGGAAATACAATGCAATAACATATCATCACTGAGGTAGGCATTCCCATACTCATAATACAAATGACTTAAATCATAAATTCTGACATGCAAAGATCCATGTCAAGTAAGACAGGTCATGGCCACCAAACATACATCGTGGATCCATGCCATTATGACTCAAATCTGAACATAGCCACCAAAAATACACTGTGGATCTATGTGTTAAAGACTCAAATTTGAACATATCCACGAGACATACAATGTGGATCTATGCAACAGTACAAACTGAATATACTCTAACGCAACCTGAATCTGTCAGAAAAGATACAGGGTCTTCATCTCCACCACTCTATAGTACAAATCTAGCCATGTGATTACAAGTGCTGAAGTCAAACATGGTAGAAACCACTTGATTACTGGTCAATGATGAGAACCATTAACAAGTGCGAGGGAAATCATCATTAATGTCAATGACTCCCAAGGTACACTAGTACAATCCAACGGGTGCGAATTAATGAGTTGAAGTCGAACACTCGGCAGAATCTCCTGATCAAGGGTCAATAATGAAAACCCATTGTCAAAAGTGAGGAAACCTGCCATTGAGGCATGCAAGTTCCAAGGTACCAATTAATTTCTAAGTCTAATTCCTGGATAATTATTTGAAGTCGACAGGAAATGACTCGTTACAGGAGGGCCTTAATGTATCCCCCATCAATGACACGAAACGGTAACAAGATTTGAAGTAGATCAGAGTAACAAGTGATTTAGGACTAACTCAGGGATGGCTGATGCAATAGAAGGCTTAAGGACTACAGAAACGGTCGACGCAATTGAAGGCTTTCTGGGTTGAAATTCTCTTTGAACATATTGACGACACAACAACTGTCCTGGAAACATAGGCTCAACGAAGGGATCACAGACCAATTTGTAATCTTATAAAGGAGTATGATCAAGAGACAAGTGGATTTTCCAACCTAGACACAACGCGAGTGAAAGGGCATCATGTTCAAAAGTGAATATTCCATAGAATATAGTTTTAAATACATTTCTTTCCCAATTCCCCCCCCACCATTTCTGGCGAGTACCGCTTTATTTTTACACAGGCTTGAGGAGGATAACATATGCTTGAAATGTAAGCTCATCCTTCGGATGAGTCCCTTGGAGTATGTTTAACAAACCCTAAGAAGGAGTGGTTCGGTCCCATGTGGGCCTTTTGATGTTTGTTTAACAAGTCCAACGATAGTAAACTTGGGGGTTTTTCATGTTTAGAGTCTGAAAAACACTTAAAGAGAACTCTCTGAGTTCCTTTTTCGTAAAGTAGTCTGATGAGACCGAAAAAGAGATAAACTATCGCTCAATAGATGTTTTCTTCAAATACTTTTACGAGTGTGAAAAGAACAAGGTCGCTCGACAATCTTTTCATGTTCAGTGAGTCTAAAAATATCTTAGAGGGAACTCCAGGGGGTTCCTTTTTCGTATAACCTTTATGAGTCCAAAAAAGTGATAAAAGTTTACTCGGTTACATTCTTAGGTATTTACGAGCACGAGAAAGAACAAATACTGAGCTCGGGATTGTTTTCATTTTTACACAAGCTTAAAACAAAACAAAACTATGCTTGGGATATATTTTATTTTTACACAAGCTTAAAAATAGCCAAAACTATGCTTGGACCTGGTTTCATTTTTACATAAGCTTGAACTAGAGGAAACTATGCTTGAGGTAGGTGGTTTCATTTTTACACAAGCTTGAACCAAAGAAAACTATGCTTGTGACTTCCCAACACATAACATAGGGATGGTTGGTACTTAGCCCTCGACTTAAGAAACTAGCAACTTTAACTTCAACATGAAGTCCAGAGGATGAAAGCATTTCTCCCCAAGCTTCAATTCATCCAACGACACAGGAGGATGAAAATAAGCTTCAAATACTATACATAACGAAGTACTTGACTCAATCGAAGAGGGGGAAAAACTATTTCATTTTTTAATGAGCTTGACACAGGAACAAGAACTATGCTCAAGAATCCAGCTTCAATCCCCAGACCTCTGTTTCATTTTTTAACGAGGTTTCCATAGAGACGAAAAAATATCCTCATAACTAGTTTCATTTTTTAATGAGCTTGAAATCAGAAAACCATGCGCAAGAATCTAGGTTCAATACCCAGACCTCTGTTTCATTTTTTAACGATCTTGACATAGAAACAAGAACTATGCTCTTAACCTCTGTTTCATTTTTTAACGAGGTTTCCACAGAGACGCAAAAACTATCCTCGTAATTGATTTCATTTTTTAATGACCTTGAAAGCAGAAAACCATGCTCAAAGTTGGTTTCATTTTTTAATGAGCTTGAAATCAAGAAACCATGCTCATCCCTGGTTTCATTTTTTAATGATCTTGAAATTAGAAAAGCATGCTCAACACTGGTTTCATTTTTTAATGAGTTTGAAATCATAAAAGAATGCTCAATGTTGGTTTCAATTTTTAATGAGCTTGAAATAAAAAAACCATGCTCAACACTCTTCTTGATCATGGCTTCCAAGAAGACAATTCTCTGGAAGGACACCATGTCAAGGGACAAAATTCGGTCATGGATTCCAAGAGATCTTCACTCGATGGAAGAACAACACTCTGGAAGGACACCATGTCGAGGGCCACGATAGGGGCAAGGAGATCAGGCTCCAATAGCCCTACCGAAGAGATTACCATGTCAACTATCGGATCCAAGTCATAAGGGAGTGAGCTTGTAGTGAGAGGCTCATCTACATCGACAACTAAAGGCATGGGAGACAATGCCACATAATTGACCTGTGGCAGGGGTGATACCGTCTGCATATAAGAACCATTTAGGGAGGTAATCTAGTCAG
>ML790355.1:101493-168209 GCA_009831015.1 Picea engelmannii | reverse complement strand
TGTCAGTGCCCAAGATTAGCAAAGTAATAATAGCAGTCCCTTGCTCTTTGTTGGGGCTGCCACCTTTTTGTCGCAGTGTAAGAAAAAAAAGGTGGCAAACACCCGTCCACTCTTTGACTTATTCAATTTCTTTTGATTCTCCTCTAGTCGGAATAATGATTAGGGACCTCGTGACGAAAGGCTGTATTGTACCATTTGACCTATTATTTTGCGTGTATTTTCTCGGTATTTGCTGGAAATCGGTACAGCCCTAGGCTGAGGTTTCTACAGGGTACCTAGGCTGCAGAGAAGGGAATCTATTTTTCATCATGACTTCTTGGAAGGTACCTGCCGCACTTGATTCCTGGCATGCCTTTGGATACCCTCCATTGCAAGGACGTGTGTCATTAGTAAATGGACTAGCATTCCAAGAGAGGTGTGGAAATCGAGGCCCACTGGAATTATTCCCATTTTTACTCCATTGGAAAGTTGCACCGAGCTGGTGCTGGTGATGAGTAGTTTGTATCTACGAGGAGACCAGAAATGACTTCTCCCGTCTACCGTGCATGACGAGAATTAACAGAGCTTTATTAGTCAATTCACAGTGTTAAATTCGTATATAAAATAAAATGCAATTGAACGAGAAAAAGATTCCCACGTTTGGTTGATTTTACATTTATTATATGTTTCTGTTATGATCACATACATCGTTATCAACCAGTGTCACATTGAGTTGATTTGTGGGGAAGGTAGTGGAGCGTGGCAACTTTGAACTTCACATGGAATGGAATCTAAGTAGGCTAACTTGGAAGTAATTTTTCTTTCGGAGTTTCGTTTTTCAGAAAAAAATTGATTTGAATCTGGCCAAATTTTCAGTGGTATTTTGAGTTTTGTATGGATTAAAGTTTCATGCATTTCAAAACCTTATCTTTAGATTTTGTCTCACCAATTCAGATGCTCAGAAAATAAATTAGATCTGAAATTTAATTTAAAAGCAGACCGCTAAAAAACCTGCAAAAAAAAAAAGTAACTCTGAGAAAAGATTGCTCCCAAATTACCTCAGTCCCAATGGAATCTATGTGAAAAATGCCATTATGATATTTAAGTAGTGAAAATTGTCATTTCAACCATTCTTCATTCGATCAAATTTTAAGAGATATTTAGTTATTTCTAAAAGGGATTTCTTACCATTTACAACAAAAGCATAAAGTAGCCAATTTTTTCAGGTTGAGAAAAAAAAAAGTGTTAAGATAGATTTTATTTTTCCCAAAAAAAAATCATTTTTGCTTTATTTTGTATTTATTATATATTTTTGTAATTTTTTTATAAACATTATTATTATTATTATTTGTAAGTTAGAATTTTGTATTATCTTTTAAGAGCAAAATAAAGTACATTCATAGTGTTTTTGTGCTTCAATTGTCAACAGAGGAAATTAACTCAAGCCTAAGACTACTCAAAACATAGAGTTGTTTTCCACGGGCCAAAAATTAAGAATGCTCTACAATTTTCTTAGACATAATTCAAAACATTAACTACAAAACAAGATTGGAACCTGTAGCTAAGAAAAAAAACCAGCGTTTGAGTAGAGGGTGGTCACTTAGTCGAACGAGAGGTCGAGTCTTCTGACGGGTTGTCCATTGGGGCCAAAAATTAAGAATGCTCTACAATTTTCTCAGACATAATTCAAAACATTAACTACAAAACAAGATTGGAACCTGTAGCTAAGAAAAAAAACCAGCATTTCAGTAGAGGGTGGTCACTTAGTCGAACGAGAGGTCGAGTCTTCTGACGGGTTGTCCATTGGGTGTTGCTGAAGAGGAGTGAGCCATTTTGGAATGATGACGGTGTGACTTGGCATCTCCTGGGCATGTTGGCGTTGCAGAGGGTGGAGCATATATTTATCAACAAATTGACCTTTTGGTCAAACATTTACATCTTGTACCTTTAATCTGCTTGCTCACTTTGAATCTCAAAGATTAACCTCAAGTGGTCGTCCTTCAGTTGGGCATTCCCTAGCTCTGCCTATGAATTGCTATATGTCGCGTCAATCTAAGAATGTGAGGAGGGGTCAGAGTAACCTCACAGTAACCTTGAGGACTTCCTTCTACCTTAGACGAAGGCTTGTTATGCAGAGGAGGAACTAGAATTAGCTTGTGAGCTTCAATCGTTGGCTCATCCCCAAGCTCATACCATTAAACCATACAACCCCAAATCATGAAATAGAGTTAAGATATATTTTATTTTTTTCAAGAAATTTTTATTTTTGCTTTATTATATATTATTGTAATTTTTTTTTATAAACATTATTATTATTATTATTATTTGTAAGTTAATCTTCTAAGAGCAAAATAAAGTACATTCATAGTGTCTTTGTGCTTCAATCGCCAATAGAGGAAACCAACTCAAGCCCAAAACCAGTTAAAATATAGAGTTGTCCTCCA
Source organism: Picea engelmannii (assembly GCA_009831015.1). Taxonomy (NCBI): domain Eukaryota; kingdom Viridiplantae; phylum Streptophyta; class Pinopsida; order Pinales; family Pinaceae; genus Picea; species Picea engelmannii. The sequence goes on along the minus strand of ML790355.1, from coordinate 165,786 downwards.
CTAGCCAAAAAATAAGAATGCTCTATAATTTTCCCAGACATAATTCAAAACATTAACTACAAATCATTAATTAAGATAGAGTTGAGATAGATTTTATTTTTTTAAAGAAGTTTTTATTTTTGCTTTATTTTGTATTTATTATATATTTTTGTAATTTTTTTATAAACATTATTATTATTATTATTATTTATAAGTTAGAACTTTGTATTATCTTCTAAGAGAAAAATAAAGTACATTCATAGTGTCTTTGTGCTTCAATCGCCAACAGAGGAAACCAACTCAAGCCCAAAACCAGTCAAAATATAGAGCTGTCCTCCACGGGCCAAAAATTAAGAATGCTCTATAATTTTCCCAGACATAATTCAAAACATTAACTACAAAACAAGATTGGAACCTGTAGCTAAGAAAAAAACCCAGCATTTGAGCAGAGGGTGGTCACTTAGCCGAACGAGAGGCCAAGTCTTCTGACTGGTTGTCCATTGGGTGCTGCTGAAGAGGAGTAGGCCATTTTGGAATGATTATGGTGCAACTTGACATCTCCTGGGCATGATGGCGTTGCTGAGGGCTGGAGCGGATATTTATCAACAAATTGACCATTTGGTCAAACATTTACATCTTGTACCTTTGACCTGCTTGCTCACTTTGAATCTCAAAGATTAACCTCAAGTGGTCCTTCTTCAGTTGGGCATTCCCTAGCTCTGCCTATGAACTACTATCTGTCGCGTCAGTCTGAGGATGTGAGGAGGAGTCACAGGGACCTTGGGGGACAGGGGCACTTCCTTTTACCTTAGACGAAGGCTTGTTCTGCGGAGGAGGAACTGGAATTAGCTTGTCAGCTTCAATCGTTGGCTCATCCCCAAGCTCATACCATTAAACCATACAACCCCAAATCATGAAATAGAGTTAAGATAGATTTTATTTTTTTCAAGAAATTTTTATTTTTTCTTTATTTTGTATTTATTATATATTTTTGTAATTTTTTTTTATAAACATTATTATTATTATTCTTTGTAAGTTAGAACTTTGTATTATCTTCTAAGAGAAAACTAAAGTACATTCATAGTGTCTTTGTGCTTCAATCGCCAACAAAGGAAACCAACTCAAGCCCAAAACCAGTCAAAATATAGAGTTGTCCTCCACGGGCCAAAAATTAAGAATGCTCTATAATTTTTCCAGACATAATTCAAAACATTAACTACAAATCATTAATTAAGATAGATTTTATTTTTTTCAAGAAATTTTTATTTTTCCTTTATTTTGTATTATTATATATTTTTGTAATTTTTTTTATAAACATTATTATTATTATTATTATTTGTAAGTTATAACTTTGTATTATCTTCTAAGAGCAAAATAAAATACATTCATAGTGTCTTTGTGCTTCAATCACCAACAGAGGAAACCAACTCAAGCCCAAAACCAGTCAAAATATAGAGTTGTCCTCCATAGGCCAAAAATTAAGAATGCTCTATAATTTTCCCAGACATAATTCAAAACATTAACTACAAAACAAGATTGGAACCTGTAGCTAAGAAAAAAACCCAACATTTGAGCAGAGGGTGGTCACTTAGTTGAACGAGAGGCTGAGTCTTCTGACGAGTTGTCCATTGGGTGCTGTTGAAGAGGAGTAGGCCATTTTGGAATGATGACGGTGCAACTTGACATCTCCTGGGCATGTTGGCGTTGCAGAGGGTTGGAGCAGATATTTATCAACAAATTGACCTTTTGGTCAAACATTTACATCTTGTACCTTTGATCTGCTTGCTCACTTTGAATCTCAAATATTAACCTCAAGTGGTCCTCCTTCAGTTGGGCATTCCCTAGCTCTACCTATGAATTGCTATCTATCGTGTCAGTTTGAGGATGTGAGGAGGGGTCACAAGAACCTTGGGGGACAGGGGCACTTCCTTCTACCTTAGACGAAGGCTTGTTCTGCGGAGGAGGAACTGGAATTAGCTTGTCAACTTCAATCGTTGGCTCATCCCCAAGCTCATACCATTAAACCATACAACCCCAAATCATGGCGTCGTCCAAAGTCTCCTTCAAATTCTTCCTGTCGACGAAGGGAGCCAAATTTCCTTGTGGCTCGACTGCCTCGGTCACCATGTTGTCGGACTTGCTAATCGTGTCACTGGTTGAGGATGTTGGACTTCCTCGCTGGACATCAAATCTTCTAAAGGAACCTGAACCCCTATGCACTCTGTCTCATTCGCGGATATGAGACATGATGAAGAAGAGAATGCCCATAACTTGGGAAAGGGGGCCGAACAATCGTGTCACCAATAGGAAGAGAGGTGTGATAGGCGACCAAACCAAACACAAGAAAGAATGAAAATGGAGCCCATCAACCTGCATCACTGTCAATTAAACCACATGCTCCCACCTTTGCATGCTAGACATATTTACTATCGACACAAGTGAGCTATTACTACCTTTCCCTTCAACAGTACCAAGAATCAATGCTCCATCCATTCTCCCATGCAACAAGGAGAATATCAACTTAATGACTAGGGAAGGATAGTTAAGCTAGGCTTCGTCCACTTGTCCCTCTTAGAGTGCGGGTTGCCAAGTGTTGAAGCGTACACTCGCTAGATTGATCATCGTATGGACCTTCGTATCACCCCATCCAGGATTTTTTTTTATAAACATTATTAACTAATACTACCTTATTGAATTGATTTGCATGGAAAGTAGTGCAACATTGTGTGTTTAACTTTTCAATGTCTCATGAACATGTCTAAAGGATCGTTCATACACAACTTAAATCATAAAATTTCTAAAATTTATGTCAATTTCTTAACCGATTTATAATCAAATAAATAATCCTTTTATTATAAAATAAATTAGAAAATTGCTACTTCATTGTACTTTGAATGTGTAAACTTGTTTTATAAATAAACGTGGATTGTTCGAAACATAAAATTTAATTTTTATGACCCCTAGCATAGACCTTCAATTTTACAAATCTTACGAGACTGATTTATAGTTTTCATTTTCTCTCTTTTACAAACCATTGTAGATCTATCTTAAACCCGAATCTTTCAAACATTGAGAGGGATCTTTCAAACATTGTTATAGGTGGCTCTCTTTGGGAGGTAGATATATCTTAGTAAAATCAATGTTGGAAGGACAACCAGTTTACTGGATGTCAATGGAGGCAATTCCACGCTTGGTACTTTGCAAGATCAGGAAAATGATGTTTCATTTCCTCTGGAACGGTCATAATGATTCCCAACATTATCACCTCTATAGATGGGATATTCTGTCTAGACCAAAGAAATTTGGTGGGTGGGGGTTGCATAATCTTGGTCTATTCAACTTGGATTTGAATGCAAATACTCTATAGAGAGTGATGACTCGGGAAGGTATTTGGCATAGAGTTATTCTGAACAAATACTTGCCAAGTAGTACTGTCATCAATTGGTTCTGATTGGCAAATCATTTACATCACTCAACTTCTAGAATGTGGTCCAGTCTTATCCGATTTGTTCATGTGTTAACTCATTGGCTTAGCTGGCGCCCGGGTACGGGTCAATTCATTTTGATTGGTAGAGATAGGATCCTAGGCTTAGGTGAAAAAGCATCTCTCTCAGACAATCTTATCACTCATCTGAATCAACAGAGCATTGTGGTTTTAAGACAAGTCTCGAAAGCTCGTGATCCTACTAACTTGGCAGAGCAGTGGTTAAACATTGCGGATTTGAGACTATCCGATACTTTATCTTCAGAATGGGATGGATTTGTTAAAGAACTTCAGGGAGCGAGTGTTTCGCTCTTTGATTTTAACGATACACTTCTATGGACGGGGGGTGATGCTTCTGAAAAAATCAGTGTGAAAAATATATACTCAGTGCTCATATCAACCCAAGATCTTCCAAAGTGGTAGGGATGGAAGGTGAATATTTGGAAATGGAAACTTCATTTGAAAATAAAATTATTTTTATGGATGGCGGCTACAAACAAGATTTGACTTGGGACATCCTTCAAAAGTAGGGTTGGGAAGGCCTAGGTATGTGCATTTTATGCAATCTCGGTATAGAAGACAATAATCACCTGTTTCTACATTGTATATTTACTCAAAAGGTATGGTCCGGATTATTATTGTTATTAAAAATAAAAAAATCATGGGCAGGCCCCACACTGTCGGACTGTATAGAGGAGTGGGCATAGGATAAAATAGTTTCAAAAAAATTGGTGGCCTACACTTGTTGGTTTATCTGGCTAGAGAGAAATAAAGCCATATTTGAAGACAAATCTCCTTCGGTCGGGGATGTGGTTTACAATATCCTTGGCACTCATAACAGAATCATTTCTTCTCCAAAATTAAAAGCCATGAAAACTTGCACTATTACTCAGATGGATGGATACACCCTTGCTTGCTTTGACGGAGCTTCCATTTCAGGTGGCGGGATATGCGGCGTTGGGGGTGTCATAAAACGACCATATTCAAAGGTTCACAGGTGGTTTATAAATTGCGAGGAAGGTTCAAATACAAAGGGCGAGCTCATGGGTGTATGGGCGACTCTATATTTTGCAAAGCAGTGGAATATTCAAAAGATTCAGATATTGGGGGATTCAAAAGTGGTGATTGACTAGTTAAATCAGAGTGGAAAGTTACAGGCCATAGACATTGAAGGTTGGAAACTCAAAATGAAGGATTTGGCGACATATTTTCTAGGAATTAACTTTCAACACATTTTACGGGAATTCAATAAGGAAGCTGACGATCTATCCAAACAAGCGCTTCTGGCTCCAAAAGGAAGATTATCCTTCTTCGCTTGGGATAAGGGAATGGCAGGGCCTATTTCCATCATAAATCTCTTATAGGCTTCTTGGGCTTGTGCTGTTTTTTATCAGTTTTTTGTAATGACTTTAGAACTTGAGGGTTTTGACAATGTCATTATGTTATGATGGTCTATCTGTTTGATATGGTGTAGTGACCCTGTTGGGATAGAAATATAGAAGTGGACAGTATGTTTTAGATCTTTTTTTGATAAGAACAGTTTGATGTAGTTGATGAGATAACTCTGATATCCTAGAAAAATATTTTTGCTATGTAAAAAAAATTTAAACTGTAATATAATTTTGTACGAATTTTCTATTGGAAAAAGAGAGGAATCCAATTTAATAGAGTGGACTTTATTTTTATTATTGTTATTTATTATTTTTATTATTATTAATTGTTATCTAACATAACATAAAACTAATGCCTCAACATCCCATACTAAACTAGAGAGCACCTCGCTATTCTCAATACAATAAAACAAACTTTACCATAATAATTTATAGTTTTCCTTAAAAAAAATATAAAAAATATATAAATAAGGAAAGCAACTTCCCGACGCTTTCCTTTTTAAGTAACACAAATAACATAATCTAAAATATTTTAGTGGATAAAATGGTCAAAATTTATGCATCTTATTTAAATCCAAAAATATTACACTACATAGTAAACTATATGGATATGTTTTCTTTTAATATATAAATATTAAATAAACCAACTATATGTTTGTCAATGATTCTCTTTACAGTATAATAACGATAACAAATTTTATAAAAAAATTGCATAACCTTAAGTTTTTTTCCGGTTCTCATTCTCCATTTTGCTTTGATTGTGCCCACAACAAACTTGTATTATAATTTCACATGGAATAATTCACCAAACACCATATTTCACCAACACTACATAAAATATTAATATCAACACCAAGCTAATAAAGAAAAGGATTGGGACAGTAACCAAAAATTACCTCCTTCGAGATATTTATTAATGTTTTTGTTTTATTTTTTAATTTGGTATCTTATTCTAAAGAGATATTCTACGATATTCTAAAGAGATCTCATTATATTATATGAGAGATATTCCTTAAAAAAAACTTTAGACGTTCAAGTACTAACCCATCATTTTTTTTTTCTTAATTTATTAAAATGAACATCGTTTGGAAACTTCCAACAAGAATAACAAAACTTAACACGGGAAAAATAATTCAGTAGAATTAGCTTTGAATATGTTTAAGATGGATACGGATGTTCTTTCCTTCTTTATATTCTCAAATTTAAGTTATTTTCTATGATTTAATTACTCACTTGGTTAACTCAATTTCCACTATATTGTTTTCTATGTGTTTTATCTATAAGTATTCTTGAAGGAGAATTTTGAACATGAGGTCTTGAGTTCTTGTATTGAGGGAATGGAATCTTATAGGGGAAGGTTTTGATTTCTATAATAATCATTGATTCCACTTCATCATCAATTTTGAATTCCCAAATATTTGAATGCTCTTTATATGTTATTCCTTTGTCAATGTCAATAATAATAGGAAAATTACTCTTAGTTTTTCCATGTTATTAGTGTTTATTCCTAACCCATAGAAGAAGGTGATTTGAACCTCACTAACTCCATAGGGTCTCAAATTATCCTTGGAGGCTTCATAAAAAGAAAACCAAGTATAGTTGTTGTCATTAGATACCTCAATGATTTCTCCTTGTTTTTTTTTTTATCTTGACTCTTGGTAAATTGTAACATCCCCACTATAATCCCCAGTGTAATTAATGTATAATGTAGATACGAATGTGGCTATGGCCAAGCGATGTAATATGTGAAATGTATTTTCTGATTTTAATAAAAATAATGTGATGCCAACTATTGGGAATATGGATAGAGATGGGGGTTTATTAATCCACAAGAGAGGGGGATGCCTAGGGAGTGTCTAAGAGAGGCCCAAAGGGGGGAATTAATTGTGGGTATTATTTTTAACCCATATTTCTGAATTTTATTATCTTTTGGGTCAGCCATATATTTTTTGTTTGAGTGTATGAGGGCCCAATCATTGATTATCTGTCAAAAGGTGGGTTTAGAAGTCACATATCATAGTTATTGGAAGGATGAGGCTGAAGTACAATCAACATTTGGTAGAGTGAGCAGTCAACTATCCTAAAAAAATAAAGGAAATTTGTATGGGGGGATTAGGCAGTTTTTTCACATTCAGTCTTGGCATGAACAACAATGGGAGAGAAGAAAAGAGAGCACAAGAGCTAGAACATGAAGGTTCGACGAATTCTAGAGCATGTTGGAGCGCTTTTGGAGCGTTCTGGAGATGGAAGTTGAAGAGACAAGTTGTCAGGCATGAAGAATGAACTCCTAAGTGAGTTGCATTGCAAGAACAAGTGTTTGTTGTTGGTTGTTGGTAATTTTCCTGTCAGTGAACTCTCTTGAGTTACCAACAGAGAGATTCCTTGTTACATGTGCCAGAGAGACCTTGATAAGTGAATGGGATGCTCGATATACTAAGAGCAATGAAGGGGTACATTCATTAGGTTGGGCAGGTCAAGAGGAAGAGAGTTGGAGGAAAATCGAGATAGTTGTAGGAGAATACCAATGGTGTGTAGGCTATTTAGTTGTGAGTGGATTGTGAGAGGCACCCTTGTCTTGTGGATTCCTAGCCCCAACTTGGGGGTTCCTTGTTGTTGATATTTGGAACAAAAAGTCTTTGGTTGGGTGGAACGTCCTTCCCAAGCAGATGGTTGCACAAACTTTCTCTTAAAGATAAGCGCTTATCTATTTTTCTGCATTATCTTATGAGTTCATGGCTGTGCATTTTACTCTGTGAATGAGAATGGTTTTATGTGTTGTTATAGATGATCTATTAGCTACATTCATGTGCATTTAGAATGATGTAGATGTATTTAATTATGGGTATCACAATCTAGTTAATCATGTGTATAAATGGTGGTTGGTAAGCTACAAGAAATGAATTAGCAAGATTTATTTTTTATGTGTATTCTGCATAGTAATGTTCCTTCTTTAAGTCAGGGATGTTACAGATTTGTATTAGAGCTCCGGGTTCAGATATTGAGCCTGCATGGGCCAGACTCAACATGCAGAAGACAAATTTGCATAAATAAAGATCAAAGGGAGTTCACAATTATTTTTGTCAAATTACTCTAGTGAAATCGAGAAAGAAATTCAGGAGGAGTTTGAGATAATTTATCTTAGGGGCTTAACATCCCCAAATTTAACCTCAGCTTTGAAATTTCTAGGCCAGGAATTGGCCAGATTTATGAATTGCTTGGTAGCCATGGTGAAATTGGGTAAAAATCCCTAATTTCTTAGTGAATTCAGGAGGAATTCATGCCCATAAATGTCTGAGGGTCGAGCTTGATGGGAATTGGCTAAGCGCAAGGTCCAATTTGGACATAGTTTGAGATAATTTATCTTAGGGGGTTAACATCCCCAAATTTAACCTCGGCTTGGGAATTTCTAGGCCAGGAATTGGCCAGATTTATGAATTGCTTGGTAGCCATGGTGAAATTGGGTAAAAATCCCTAATTTATTAGTGAATTAAGGAGGAATTCATGCCCATAAATGTCTGAGGGTTGAGCTTGATGGGAATTGGCTAAGTTCAGGGTCCAATTTGGCCATAGGAAGCTTAATTTTAGAGCTTCCATGGTGGCCTGTGCTGAAATTTGGAAATTATGCAATTTTGGAAAAATTCAAAATTTGGGAAATTTTGGGTAGTTTTCCATACATGACATCAACACTGACGTGGAGGCAATGTGGAAGTGGTGATGTGGACCACCATGGTGACAGGTCGATAGTGGTTGTCGGTGGCCGATCTGGTGGTGAGATGGCATGCCACGATGGTGAGGTGGTAGACCGGTGTGGTGGGGTGACAGACCGTGGTATCGAACAAAACCGTTGGTGGTATCTCATGCCGGGAAGAGTGGTTTTGAAATAGCCCCTGGTGATGAAAAACCAATTAAAACATGCCACGTATCATGGGTAAAAATTGTTATTGCATCGTTAAGTGTCATTAACCTCCAAGCAACTTCACCATGCAAAATGAACCACACATTTCGATCTTTTGATCATCTTAGACATTAGATCTGGGAGTTGGCAGGTCCATGGTGGTGGGGTGGCAGGGTCGATAGTGTGCATGGCGGGCTCAGGGATGACGTGGGTGCCGCATAGGTGAGGTGGTATTGGGCAATACAATAAGAGGTATCACATGGAAGTAAAGCGGTTTCACGGAAGGCACTTGGTGATGCGAAGCCAACAAGAGGACACCATGTAGCACGAGAGAAAACCTCTATTGAATTGCGAAGGGCTATTAAAACTCGCACAAGTTGTTGATGAGAAATTATCAAGGGTTGTTGATCGTCCCTCGATCTCCACCGTTAGATATGTGAGTATTGTTATCGGGCTAATTGTTAAGTGCGGACACAAATCAATCCCCCTAGCTTCACGACGAAACTAGAACAAAACAAGACAATATACTACTCTTTCCTTAGATTTCAATTATCAAATAAGAAGTGGATCCTGGACATACCTTTTAAATATTGAAGATCCAACTTCGCTAATGCAATCCAAGCTTCATCGCGAGGTTTATGGAGAAATATATGCAAATAAACACAAGACAACGAAGACAAGAATAACAGAGTCTATTTGACATGAAACTATGTACATGATCAAGGAATCATAAAATATGAACAAATAACATTCATATAGGAAAGAAAAGTATATCTGTATTAAAGAATGTGGAAGAAAGATACAACCTGATGCCTTGATGTTGTCAGGTCCCTTCCAATAGTTCCTTGCTTCCCACACACTTCTTGCTCCAAGGATTCTGAGACCATGGATCTGATAGCTACTCACAATCTATCTTGACAAAGCAAAACTCAAATCCACTCTAACCAATCTAACAATCTCAAGCCAAAACAACTTAGCTTAATTCAACTAACCTTCTCCATGAGAGCTCCTCTCCTTTTATAAGCTGAAGAGGATAAGGTGAGGAGGTTAGGATGATCCCACTAAATCATGAAAGTGAGTAAGATCCAAACCATTTGGAGTCCACCTAACCATAGAAGCTTCTCCTTCTAGAAACATCAAGAAGATGCTTGTTTTTCCCACGTACAAGAATTTTCGTACCCTAGCTATAGAGAAACCCGCGGAAACTCCACAACCTAGCTATAGAGAAAGGTGTGGAAATCAGGCATTTCCTCACCCTGTGTATAGTGCAACTTGCGAAAATCCTCCTTAATAGGGTTTTTATAAAGGAAAATACAACTTCTTCTCTCAGGGAAAGTTCTTCTCCCTTCTTTCTTCAGGAATTCAGTCCACTGACCCCTCTAAAGGCAACATATAGGTTTACATCATTAACGGTCATAAGGGTGACAAAAATAATGTGTAACAGAGAGCTCCCCAAAGTATGAATTTAGAACAGAGTAATAGATGAAATACTTTGTCGAGTGTGTGTAGGGAACAAAGAGCATGTCAGTCAGAAACCTTCCAACAAACAAGGAAATACAATGCAATAACATATCATCACTGAGGTAGGCATTCCCATACTCATAATACAAATGACTTAAATCATAAATTCTGACATGCAAAGATCCATGTCAAGTAAGACAGGTCATGGCCACCAAACATACATCGTGGATCCATGCCATTATGACTCAAATCTGAACATAGCCACCAAAAATACACTGTGGATCTATGTGTTAAAGACTCAAATTTGAACATATCCACGAGACATACAATGTGGATCTATGCAACAGTACAAACTGAATATACTCTAACGCAACCTGAATCTGTCAGAAAAGATACAGGGTCTTCATCTCCACCACTCTATAGTACAAATCTAGCCATGTGATTACAAGTGCTGAAGTCAAACATGGTAGAAACCACTTGATTACTGGTCAATGATGAGAACCATTAACAAGTGCGAGGGAAATCATCATTAATGTCAATGACTCCCAAGGTACACTAGTACAATCCAACGGGTGCGAATTAATGAGTTGAAGTCGAACACTCGGCAGAATCTCCTGATCAAGGGTCAATAATGAAAACCCATTGTCAAAAGTGAGGAAACCTGCCATTGAGGCATGCAAGTTCCAAGGTACCAATTAATTTCTAAGTCTAATTCCTGGATAATTATTTGAAGTCGACAGGAAATGACTCGTTACAGGAGGGCCTTAATGTATCCCCCATCAATGACACGAAACGGTAACAAGATTTGAAGTAGATCAGAGTAACAAGTGATTTAGGACTAACTCAGGGATGGCTGATGCAATAGAAGGCTTAAGGACTACAGAAACGGTCGACGCAATTGAAGGCTTTCTGGGTTGAAATTCTCTTTGAACATATTGACGACACAACAACTGTCCTGGAAACATAGGCTCAACGAAGGGATCACAGACCAATTTGTAATCTTATAAAGGAGTATGATCAAGAGACAAGTGGATTTTCCAACCTAGACACAACGCGAGTGAAAGGGCATCATGTTCAAAAGTGAATATTCCATAGAATATAGTTTTAAATACATTTCTTTCCCAATTCCCCCCCCACCATTTCTGGCGAGTACCGCTTTATTTTTACACAGGCTTGAGGAGGATAACATATGCTTGAAATGTAAGCTCATCCTTCGGATGAGTCCCTTGGAGTATGTTTAACAAACCCTAAGAAGGAGTGGTTCGGTCCCATGTGGGCCTTTTGATGTTTGTTTAACAAGTCCAACGATAGTAAACTTGGGGGTTTTTCATGTTTAGAGTCTGAAAAACACTTAAAGAGAACTCTCTGAGTTCCTTTTTCGTAAAGTAGTCTGATGAGACCGAAAAAGAGATAAACTATCGCTCAATAGATGTTTTCTTCAAATACTTTTACGAGTGTGAAAAGAACAAGGTCGCTCGACAATCTTTTCATGTTCAGTGAGTCTAAAAATATCTTAGAGGGAACTCCAGGGGGTTCCTTTTTCGTATAACCTTTATGAGTCCAAAAAAGTGATAAAAGTTTACTCGGTTACATTCTTAGGTATTTACGAGCACGAGAAAGAACAAATACTGAGCTCGGGATTGTTTTCATTTTTACACAAGCTTAAAACAAAACAAAACTATGCTTGGGATATATTTTATTTTTACACAAGCTTAAAAATAGCCAAAACTATGCTTGGACCTGGTTTCATTTTTACATAAGCTTGAACTAGAGGAAACTATGCTTGAGGTAGGTGGTTTCATTTTTACACAAGCTTGAACCAAAGAAAACTATGCTTGTGACTTCCCAACACATAACATAGGGATGGTTGGTACTTAGCCCTCGACTTAAGAAACTAGCAACTTTAACTTCAACATGAAGTCCAGAGGATGAAAGCATTTCTCCCCAAGCTTCAATTCATCCAACGACACAGGAGGATGAAAATAAGCTTCAAATACTATACATAACGAAGTACTTGACTCAATCGAAGAGGGGGAAAAACTATTTCATTTTTTAATGAGCTTGACACAGGAACAAGAACTATGCTCAAGAATCCAGCTTCAATCCCCAGACCTCTGTTTCATTTTTTAACGAGGTTTCCATAGAGACGAAAAAATATCCTCATAACTAGTTTCATTTTTTAATGAGCTTGAAATCAGAAAACCATGCGCAAGAATCTAGGTTCAATACCCAGACCTCTGTTTCATTTTTTAACGATCTTGACATAGAAACAAGAACTATGCTCTTAACCTCTGTTTCATTTTTTAACGAGGTTTCCACAGAGACGCAAAAACTATCCTCGTAATTGATTTCATTTTTTAATGACCTTGAAAGCAGAAAACCATGCTCAAAGTTGGTTTCATTTTTTAATGAGCTTGAAATCAAGAAACCATGCTCATCCCTGGTTTCATTTTTTAATGATCTTGAAATTAGAAAAGCATGCTCAACACTGGTTTCATTTTTTAATGAGTTTGAAATCATAAAAGAATGCTCAATGTTGGTTTCAATTTTTAATGAGCTTGAAATAAAAAAACCATGCTCAACACTCTTCTTGATCATGGCTTCCAAGAAGACAATTCTCTGGAAGGACACCATGTCAAGGGACAAAATTCGGTCATGGATTCCAAGAGATCTTCACTCGATGGAAGAACAACACTCTGGAAGGACACCATGTCGAGGGCCACGATAGGGGCAAGGAGATCAGGCTCCAATAGCCCTACCGAAGAGATTACCATGTCAACTATCGGATCCAAGTCATAAGGGAGTGAGCTTGTAGTGAGAGGCTCATCTACATCGACAACTAAAGGCATGGGAGACAATGCCACATAATTGACCTGTGGCAGGGGTGATACCGTCTGCATATAAGAACCATTTAGGGAGGTAATCTAGTCAGTACTAATGAATGAAAGTTGATCGATAGTCACAATTCTTCCATTGTGAGGGAAAGATATCACACGAAAAAGAGTGGACACAATAGCTTTCATGGCATATACATAATCCCACCCAAGGAGTAAAGAGAAATCCAAGGGGTATTGGACTACCATGACATCAATAAAGACAATTTTCCCTCCCAAAGTTATAGGAAACTGAGGAAGGGTCCCTAAAGGTTAACTGGTTCTTCTGTTAAAAGCTAAAAGATTCAACGTAACTAGCACAAGCTGAGGACAACGCAAAGCCTGCCAAGCAATAGAGGACAAAATACTAACAGACGCACCTTCATCTATCAACGTCTGAGGAACATCCCGACCACAAACCTATACTATAATCTGGAAAGGAATTTGAGAGGGGAGACAAGGTCCAGTTAGCACACCCCAATCAAAAAGGATGGCCTCATTACTTGGAGGGGGTTCCACGGGAGTATGAGGAATGCCCACCATCACGGTAGATTCTGTATAACTGAGAAAAACATGGACAGTATCACGTTTACTCTCTAGAGGGAAAGTAGAATCGACTGATAATGACGTCAAATCGACCACTTGGGTTCCATTCTCCAAGGGGAGAATGGGGTCGATAGGTGGAAACGAATCAACTGCTTGGGTTTCAATCTCTGGCGGGAGAGTGGGATTGACCAAGAATGGGATTGGATCAACCACTTTGTCAACTAGTTCAACTAAGGAAGTGACCAAATTAACTACATGATCAACCAGAATCACCGATGAAGGGGCAGGATCGATCATTTCATCAACTACAGGTGGGTCGAGAGTAAGCTTGCGATAAGAAGCTGGAAGTTGGGGCTATGAAACAATCATGTCTTCAAGTAATTTTGAGGTTTTGTCCATACGAGGGAAAAGGTGAGTTAGATGACTCCCTTTGCATAACATACACGAGAACTTGACTCTACTTTTCTTCTGCCCAACGATATCTTGACTATTTGACGGGAGGTCATCAACATGTTGTTTAGAGATTGACGACATGGGTTGGTGAGGTCGTGTAGACCATGCTTCTATAACCTTGGATAGACCAAGGCAATCCTTAAGAATATGTCTACCCTTACAAAGCCTGGAAGGGTACTTGGGCTTACGGGTTGTTTGGGTGATCTTGGTATCATCAACACTCTCAACACGATTATCAGTAACTGGCTTTTTTCCAACATGTCTAGCAGTGGTTGGAAGTTTGGACCCTTGCTTATTTTTTTTCTTCTTCTTCTTCCTTTTATTTTTCTTCTTATCCATTGAGTTACTAGCTTTAGAGTTTTCACTCAGCAAAGAAGATGAAATGGAAGAAGACCTTGCAAGTGAAGAAGGTGAAGAAGATCTTACTAGTGAATAAGGTGAAGGATCAACATGAGGTTGATGTTCTTGGGGGAAAGTGCTTACAACAAAAGCACTATATGCATTCAAGATTAACTGAGTGGAAAACAACCATACCAGTAATCCAATTGTGAGACCTAGAAGGCTCAAAGTAGTGATGTGAGGAGGACCAATGTTTCCATAAGAAGGAAAAACAAAAGGTTCCCCTGGAAAAGGGGTTCCTTCATTGGTCATTCCAGGAAATGATGCCATAAAAAATAAAGATCCAAGCTAGAGTCCACTAGGGAAAACAAACAACACATGCTAAAAATCTAGTAAACAAGAAAGCAAAGAAAACTTTCTCACAATGAGCACACTAGTTGGTGATGAAATCCAACGTCGCGAGGACAAAATAAAAAAGCGCCGAGATAGAGGGGGTGAAAAAGTTACGTTGACAACCTTCTTAACGGAATTATGCCTTGGTGCAAGCTCCCACACATAAACGTGGGTATACCCTCCAAGGAGCCCGAGTGAGTTTGGCCAATGTCGATTCCAGGTACTGTGAAGACTTGCCCCTCCACGGTCACCTCGTGTAAATACCCTAAAGAGATAGGCCACTAAGGTTACCAATTACTACAATGATGCCTAGGGAAACAATCAACAATATGATCCACATGCAAAGGCAAGGTATCTAGCCCGAAATCAACTTGAAAGGCTTCCACTCATCATTGTGGGTATACCTTCAAACGACCCCCATAATACACGCAATCTCTACACCAAGACCAACAAAGCAGGGTGAGTAACTTTTCTAGTCTTAATGCGACCTCGTGATTGACCCTTGTGTTAGAAGGGCTTCCCAAGACAAAATGTAATAAGTGGATTTCATCACTCCCTAACTCAAGATTCTATGTTTGTTCGCAGCTTTGGAAAGTTATATTTCACACCTATTCCAAAGCCCTACAACCAATATAATGTAGATTTGCTCCCAGAAAATATAAAAATGTCTAATCAATTTTTCTAAGCACTTTATTTTATGGCTGTTGTTACTCCAAAGGAATATGGCATGGACAATATGGTGTTTTGACCGACTCGAAAGTTATGCAAAGAGATGAAGATGCAATCTTTTAATTTCGATGAAAGCTATTCTACGAGAAGGAGAAAACATTTATCATTCCCATATGAAAAATGTCCCAAAATTTACTAAACTCATCAATATCAATATTCTCAAGAAATGAGAAAAAGAGACTGTACACCAATACATGATTCTTGGCCCCACCAATACACGATTAAGGATTCAAGACCAAAAAACTGCCAAAAGTCATGCAATTTTGCTACTTCAAATGCAAAGATGCCACCAATCTAATATAAATCAAGAAATTAAAATTTTTTGTTTCAAAGATAGCTAAAATCAATAGCAAATCGATGTGAAACAAAGCAACCCAATTTTTTTTATCTTTTAACACGAACTATTCAATAAAAGAAAAACAAGTTTTTTCACCAAACAATTCTAAAGAAAAAACAATGCTTTGTAACTGAAAGACACTCAAAGAAAGAGAACAAATCTTTCAAAAGCAAACAAAGAAAAGATGGCTAAAAGAAGCTCAAAAACTGTCAAGCAGACTGTAAACAGATCATAATCAAACACAAAAATTTACCCCAAAACCAAATCCAATATCTGAGTAAGGAAAAAACATCAAAAATCAAAATTTTTACAATTGTCGCACGCTGTAGACTAACACAGTGTGGAAATCCCTGATTTTCGCAGGCCAAAGAACCAATACAGTGCGAACATTCTAGGTTTACACAAGCTAGATATGGGTACATGCGGAAATTTTTCATTGGTCAAAATGGTAGGGTGCGGAAATCAAATATCGTCGCATTGTCCCTCAAATCAGGGTGTGGAAATCAAAGTAAAAATGAAAAAATAAAAAGTAAGAAGGTTTTTCCAGTGAAATTAAATAGTCAGAGAGTCAAGATGGATCTCCCAGTGACTCAGAAAACAAAACCCAGGTAATCAAAGAAAGAAAACAAGACAAACTAGGAAAACAATTTCTTCCCCAGTGGAGTCACCAATTTTGTTATCGGGCTAATTGTTAAGTGCGGACACAAATCAATCCCCCTAGCTTCACTACAAAACTAGTTTAAAACAAGACAATATACTACCCTTTCCTTAGATTTCAATTATCAAATAAGAAGTGGATCCTAGACATACCTTTTAAATATTGAAGATCTGACTTCACCAATGCAATCCAAGCTCCGTCGCGAGGCTTATGGTGAAATATATGCAAATAAACACAAGCCAATGAAGACAAGAATAAAAGATTCTATTTGACATGAAACTATGTACATGATCAAGGAATCATACAATATGAACAAATAACATTCATGTAGGAAAGAAAAGTATATTTGTATTAAAGATTATGGAAGAAAGATACAACCAGATACCTTGATGTTGTCAGGTTCCTTCCAACAGTTCCTTGCTTCCCACACACTTCTTGCTCCAAGGATTCTGAGACCATGGTGTTGTAGGAAAATCTCCTTGTGGATAGGTAGATTGCCTCAAAGAGCTAGACCCTACTCTAAGACAAAAAGTGCTTAACGTGGACACTAACTTCCTTTCAAATCCATACAAACTAGCACATAAGAAGGAAGGAGAACATCAGTACCTTTTTATCGATGTTTGTCCCTACATGCTCCAAATCGAGCTCCGAACTCTCGCTCCTCGCTGAGTCCTGTAGACAAAAAAAGTACGACCGCTTCCTACTCTATTGATGTTAGCTTGAAAATAGATCTATCTATAAATGATAGGTTCATGTGAGATCAGACACAAACTAGAAAGAAACAGGCCAAGCATGTCATATTGATGAGAATAACAACAACAGTACTTACAATCGTAGATGCGAATGCGACAACTTCGTCAAGTTCCCTTTGTCTAACCCTTGCTCGAAAGATCCACAACCTGGATGATAGCAGCTTCACTGATCACTTCTCCTTTGACTGACTGTGTGTTCCCTATGAGATCATAGGTTTGATGCTAGCAATTCTCTCCCCTTTTCACCATCATAGAGCTTGCTTATATAGGTTAAGAGGATCTTAACCTCTTGAGTTATCTTTAGAACAAGTTGAGGAACTTCCTCCTTAGATCAGGGATCCTTTGATGGAACCAAGAATTCAAATGCAACTGCCTTCTAAACTTGAAAGATCCTCCCCTTATTCTCCTCAACGAGCCAACTACTGCCTCAGATTAGGCAGAGCTCCCTCAAAAGGGGCATTAGAGCGTTGTAGTTCTCCCTGGGAATCTTGAGGGGAGCGCCAACGCTCCAAAGGTGGATAGTGCTCCTACAAAGGGGAAGACAAGCGTTATAACGCTCCCTGAGGCCTTATAGAGGAGCGCCAGCGCTCCTAAGGCTGATGTAGGGGAGCGCTCACCCTCATAACCTTTGTTTAAGAGCCCTTCTCAGGTGATAAGAGTTCTTTGACTTCAGTTAACCATTTCCCCTTCTCCAAATCAAGTGTATGAGATGTTTTAAGTGCCTCCTTAGTGTCGTCGTTATGGCAGTATGTTTGAACAACGTTTGCGACACTTGTGAACAACTTGCGACACTTGCGAAAGTTATAAGGAAGATGCGACACTTACGACAATTGAGAGGAACATGCGACACTTATCCAGTTGAGTAATTTTGATGTGTAACACATGGATCTGCTAGCTACTCACAATCTATCTTGACAAAGAAAAACTCAAAGCCACTCTAACCAAGATAACAATCTCAAGCCAAAACAACTTAGCTTAATCCAACTAACTTTCTCCATGAGAGCTCCTCTCCTTTTATAAGATGAAGAGCATAAGGTGAGGAGGTTAGGATGATCCCACTAAATCATGAAAGCGAGTAAGATCCAAACCATTTAGAGGCCACCTCACCATAGAATATTCTCCTTCTAGAAACATCAAGAAGAGGCTCATTTTTCCCATGTACAGGAATTTCCGTAGCCTAGCTATAGAGAAACCTGCGGAAACTCCGCAACCTAGCTATAGAGAAAGGTGTGTAAATCAGGCATTTCCACACCCTGTGTATAGTGAAACCTACATAAATCCTCTTTAATAGGGTTTTTACAAAGGAAAATACAACTTATTCTCTCAGGGAAAGTTCTTCTCCCTTCTTTCTTCAGGAATCTAGGCCATTGACCCCTCTGAAGACAATAGATAGGTTTACATCATTAATGGTCATAAGGGTGACGAATATAATGTGTAACAGGTATGTAGGTTACACACACTTGAGAAAAACGTGTGTGGGATGGGACCTGCCCATCCCTTCATCTAATTAGTGGGTTCCACATGTAATTATGATAGGAGAGGTGGGACCCCTTTCCCATACATGGTCAAAGAAGGTGCTAGGTGGACATTTGGGTACGGTGGGGCCCGAAGAATATTAAGTCAAATTGAGATGAAACTTATGGTTTTTTTCTACAATGAGGAGATCTACCAAATTTCCTGAGAGGGCCACTGTCCATTTCTTCTTGGATTTTGTTAGAAATTGCAAAATAGTGGTTTTTGAAGATCTGGGTCCAGATCATTTGTAGAGATCCAAATTAAGTTGAAATTATTGGAGAAAGACTAGAAATAAGACATGGAAATAAACCATGAAGGAATTGAATAAATTTTAAATGGTTTGGAATGGGGATGCTGAAACTGGGAAAAATCCACCATTCCAGGACACTTTTTGGGGATTTTTGGGATTTTCAGAGGAAGAAAAGGGTCCCCAGATGGAAAAACTGGAAAAACATATTTACTCAACATTTTGTATACTTATCAATCTAGACAACTTTAGTTTAGTAAAAGTTTTCCAAAAGTGCATAGTTTGGGAGATAGCTAGTTTGGCTAGAAATTCCAAGTCTAGAAAAAGGGGTGAAAAGGACAAAGTTGTCATTTCCAGATTGTTGTAGTTTTTTACCAGAGGATCAAGATGGAAATATGAAAATTTTTATATACTCCCTATAATCACTATTATCTATGTCTCATAAAAAATGTTTCCTAGTTCTTGACACATTTACTTCTATAAGTGATAGAAGTTGGTGTATGAGATTAATGGCACTAGAATGAAAAGTGTACAAAAAGGGGGAAATTAACAATATTTAAAGTACTATAATTTTTTTCTTAGAGATCATAATTGAGCAAGAAAATAGTTAATGGAGATATCTTGGATGGGAGAATCCATTTATCAACCTAAAAAATTGATATGGGTAGTAAAGTTATAATCAACTCATAAGAAGATGACTGGTGTCATTAAAGAGTAGAAAATTTATGCATTCTTTTTCAGAACTGTGTATATATTTTGTCTAAAAGAAAATTGTTTGCATGCAAATTTATTGCATAATTTAGAGGTACATGAAGGAGTTTTTGTTCGTGTATGAGAACTACAGACATGGAAGAATCCCAAGGGTCCTACAGTCATGAAGAGCAATTCATAGGGATACATGTCAAGATGGGAAATGCTGAGAAGGGGTCTAATGGAAGAAGAGATAGGAAGGAGCCTGTGAATATAAAAAGTCTGAAAATATAAGTGCATATATATAGGGATGATAATGAGAATATTATGAAGTCTTAGGAAGAGATACTTTAGAGCTTGAACATGATGCAGAGGAAAGCCAATAAAGACTCTGGCACAAAGAAAGAATCTAGTGCTAGACATGGGACAACATCCAAATCCCATAGCAGAAGGAATGATCATGGGAATTACATGCAGTCAATGAGCATGAGAAGGTACCATCATTCTCCAAGGAAATCCACTAGGAGAGATCATGCAAGCTCAGGGGTAGGGAGCAACCCAAGTGTGTCTCGTGTGAGGAGACATAAGAAAAGACCCGAGGGAGACATCTTGTAGGGTGAACTGAGGAAAATTGAACCACCTACTTTCAATGGTGAGCATAAGAAGGGAGAAGAGGCTAAGGCTTGACTATTGGAAATGAAGAAATATTTCCAGTTGCATGATTATCCCTCCAGGGTAAAAGCAAGAATTGAAACCTACCATTTGCAAGGAAAGGCAACCATGTGGTGGGATCAACTTAAGAAAGAAAAACACCTTGATGAGAGGAAGGTATGAAGGAGATAGTTCAAAGGATATTTCCAAGAGAAATATTTGTCAGAGCATTACTATGAGATGAATATGAAAGGTTTCTTTGAACTCAAATTGAGAAGCATGAAAATGGATGAGTATGAGAAGAGGTTCTTTGAGTTTCTTAAGTATGTGGATTTCATAAAGGATAAGGAGGTCAAAATACAAAGGTTTCTAAGTGGTTTAGTCTCTTTCTACAGTGACAAGATACAATAAAATAACCCAAAAAATTTGGAGGAGACCATAAGGACAGAAAAAACATCTTTATGAGCAGAGTAGAGGGGGCCAATCTTCCAAAAAGATTGGAATGAAAATATGAAGGGAAAGAAAAAGCAAAGGTAACGACCATTTTTCAAGAACAACTCCTAAGAAAATCAAACTAGGACAATCAACCCAAAATGAGCACAAGATAACAACTTCATTTGGGAAAAGGAAAAGGAAAGATTATGTACAATGTTGGGGATGTGAGGGAAATCACTTGTATAGGGACTGCCCTCATAAAGGACAAAGAAAGAGGATTATTCTCAACATTCAAGAGGTTTAAAAAGTTGAAGATATGGGAGGAAGAATTCCAAGTATTTATGCATCCTTGGACATCAAGCAAGGAGAGTATCAATCTTCCATGATTGAGGTGGAAGGCAAGATTGATAACCATCACATAGCCATTTTAATTGATTATGGAGCTAGAGATAGTTACATAAACTCTGACATTGTTGAAATATTTCACTTGCAAAGGAGTAAGCATAAGAAATCTTGGTTAGTTCAGTTAGCCATAGGGGAGGAAAGGAAGATCAACGAGTTGTTTAAATATTTTCCAATAGACATGAATGGACTCAACACAAAAGTAGATGTGAAAATCATACCATTGGGTTCATATGACTATCTAATTAGCATGGATTGGTTGGAAAAAAAACCATGTTGTCCTAGACTGTTACAATAAGACCATAACTTGTCTTCATGAGGGAGGGAAACAAGGCAATATTCAAGGAATTATGAGAGTTGTATTTGTTAGAGAAATTTCATCCATGTAGCTGAAAAAGATTTTTAGGAAGGGATGCTAAATTTTTGCAACCCATATGGAAGAGGCAACCAGAGATAATGTGGCAAGTATTGAATACCATCTAGTCTTAAGGGATTTTGAAGATGATTTTAGGGAAATCCTAGGATTTCCACCAAAGAGGGACATTGATTTCTCGATTGATTTGGTGCTAGGAGCAGTCCTAGTGTCCAAAACAACTTATGAAATGGGCGCACTAGAACTAAAAGAGTTGCAGATGTAGCTTGAAGAACTTTTGAAGAAGAGGTATATACTCCCAAGTGTGTCATCTTAGGGAGCCCAAATTATTTTTGTAAAGAAGAAGGATGGAACCTTAGGGCTATGTATTGATTTTAGAAAACTAAACAAGGTCACCATAAAGAAAAAATATCCTTTGCCAAGGATTGATGATTTATTTGATCAGCTGAAAGGTGAAAGAATTTTTTTCAAGATTATCAGGTGAGGATAAAAGAAGAGGATATCAACAAGACAACATTCATGACAAAATATGGGCATTATAAATTTACAATAGTGCCATTTGGGATATCAAATTCCCTAGCAGTTTTCATGTGCCTGATGAATGGGGTGTTGTTAGACATGTATTTTGGATACAATTTTGAGGAAAATCCTAAGTATGGAGGAGATGCATAGAAACAAAAGAAAGAAGAGAAGGAAGGAGTGGAGTTCATAGTAAATGCACATTCATGATTGAAGTGCGCAGTAAAAGCATACTTGGTAGCGAATAGAAAGAGAATAAAACAAGAGAATAAAGAAGGAAGATAAAGAGGGTGAAAAGAAAGGACAAAAATTTGGCATGCAAAAGTAGAGAGACGCATAAATGCATGAAGAAAAACATACGATAAGGAAAAAGTAGAATGCAAATTGAAAAGTAGGAAAAACACGCCCGAACAAAGAGTCAACATGAGTTGTAATGAGTTGTAATGAGTTGTAATTGGGTTTTGGGGATAAGCAAGTAGGGCTTTGAACCCTAGATTCCATGTATAAATATGTAATGGGTCAGGTAGAATAGGTTGCTGAAAGTTGTAGGTTGGATCAGACTGATGTGTTTTTTATGTTGAGAGAATAGACAGAGAATGCGAGAGAGTCTATGTCTAAGTAGGGAAGGAGACTTGTAGAGAGAGGCTTGCACTGCAAAGCAGCTAGGTAGGGTGGGGATCGATAAGATGATATATCTACTGTAGGTGCAGTGCACAAGCCTAGAATGATTACATAAAGCATCTAAAGACCCAACCATTGTGGACATAGCCCAAGGATTGGGTGAACCACATTAACTTTGTGTCTCTATGTGTGTGATTCATGTGATTATTTATGAATAGTATGTTCATGCATGTTAGACTAGATTTTTTTAATATATGATTATCGCACAATAGTTTTGGATGTTATGGTGAATGGTTTATGTTGCAATCTGCATTATGATGGTACTGCATAAAATCAATTACTAAGTAACTAAGGCATAATAGACACTCGATAATGAACATAAAGCAGATAAGTAAGACTGAATAAGACGATCCCTCCCATCCATGAGTTCCTAAAGAAACTTGGTTCCTGCAGCCCCAATAGATGCCTCGGGTGAGACTTCACTTGCATGTAGGTGATGCTAAAAGCGAAGGTGTTTGAAGGATTTTGTTGGTTAGATAACTTGAACCTAGGGTATTACAACTACGCACCAACAAATGGTTCCATTTCCGGGACCTAAAATCTGTGATTGAGGGAATGTTTTGGAGGCCGACTAAGAAAGAGATCCTAGAATGGCTAGAAGGGAAGGAATGAGAATTTTCTCAAAAAGAGAATAAAAAACCTCGGATGAGAAATGAGAAATGGATGCAAAGGTATGTGTACACAGAGCTGCATGATATTTTCTTTGGAGAATTTCTAATTATTTTGACTGAGTGGTTAGAAATATTAGTGGATAATACTGGATGGTATCGAACCATAGCGCCAAGGAACTAGACTCATGAGTTGGTAAGGCAGTTGAATTATGTAAGTAATAAGACTTCTGATGCAGTTGATTTATGGTTGGATAGTATATTGGAAGGTTATATTACATAATTTGCAGTGGATTGTACCTAGTCATACAGTGTTGCAGAGAGGTATTTCTTCAAGGGTCCACGTGGAAGGTTTATGAAATCACTGGCTACTTGGATAAAAATGTTGTTGTGCAACAAGTGTGTGATGACAATGGAATATGATTTCTAAGGGGCTTCCCGCACATATGGGAACCGAGGGATGACAATAGGATAGTTTGAAGGTAGGAAAGAATGAAGGAAGAAATGAATAAGGAAGGAAGGGACTGAGGATGCAGAGAACCAAAGAAGTTGTATCAGAAGAGGAAGCTGAGTTTGCAGTACTGCACAGTGAAAGAAAGTACAAGAGGCATAATACTGGGGAAGAGAAAGGAGAGCTGCGTTGTGATCTTGAGGGAATATAATCATGCACAATAGTCCAGAGCGTAGAAATATTGTACATAGGAGAGGAAGAGAATTCTCAATTCAGTCCTATAATAGAAGAGCCAGTAATTCCTACTCATATTGGATCATGTGTCAACTTGAAGACCCTGTATGCATCACCTAGAACAAAAATAACATTTGAGGATTTGTCAAAAGAACTTATAGTTAGCAAGGGAAGACAGAGTAGCAGTAGCCAGAATAGGGGAAGCAATGTGTCGAGTCAGGGTCAACCGACATTGTCGAGGGGAGGAACTACAAAAAACAACATGACAGGGTTAGACAACACATTGAGACTGCCTGCATTCCATGGAGTTGGGTTAGAGGACCCATAACAACATCTATTAGTATGTGAAACAATTTTGGTTGTGAAGAATGTCCAATATGATGTTGTAAATATTGTGCAGTTGGAAACAACATTTAGAGGCTGTGCACTAGTCTGGTACATGAAATTGCATAGTACCACATCTACAAGGAAAGCAAGGATGTTATCAGAGATTAGACAAGAATTGTTGAAAGAGTTCAAGAAGCCAAAGTATGATTCACATTACATTATAGAGTTGAAGGAAATGAAACAGGTGTAGAATGAATCAATTTGGGATTATGACCAACGTTTTAAGGATCTGATGGGTAGAATGACATTCCAGATCCCTGATCAGTAACATCAAGAATAGTTTATTGCAGGATTACTACCACACATTCACTGGTTTTTGATTCAACATAAGGTTGTGTCACAACCTAAAGCTTTGGAGATTGCAATGAATATGGAAGCATATCATGTAGAAGAAAATGGAGGGATGGTGCAAGTACAGATGAATTTTGTTTCTGTGAAAATTAAATTGGTAGAACTTACAAAAGGGAAGGAGATGCAGGAACAAGTATGGTGTACCAAATGTAGGATTGAAGGCCACCATATGGACAAATTCCCAACATTTTCATAGTATTTGGTGACTAGAGAACCAAATCCATTGCTAGGAGGGGGATGTTGTGAGATATGTAAGAAATGAGGACATCATCTGATTGAGTGTCGATTACTGCAGAAATACTAGAGTACGCCAAGGAACTTATTTTTCAACTTCTGCAAGTCAGTAGGGAATGAAGATAAGGATTGTCACGCATTGGATTCGATGAGAGAACACACTTAAGATATGTATAGAATTTAGGAGGAAAATGATGCGACCGAAGGAGGGGGTCCACAGTGTAACAATCAGAGAAGATTTAATCCAAGAAACAGAGAAGGATTTGGTAGAGGTCGAGGCAGAGGAAATTTTAGCATAGGAGGTAGAGGACCAATAATATGTTACAATTGTAATCAACCAAGACAATTAGCTCGTGAATGCTCAAATCCTTATACAAAATGCACATACTACAGAGCACTGGATCATGCGATAGAAGTGTTGGCGCAAGTTTGATCAGACCAGGGTCCTTCTCATGTTACCAACAAAAGGTACCGAGTAGTCTAGAGCGCTGACATTTTCATATCCTTCGAAGAGAAGAAGTCTCACCCGAAGCGTTGCTGAGACAAATGGATAGGGAAGGGCAAGGAAAATACTTAGGAGGATTCACAGAACATTCAAGATTCATCCCAATCTTACGCAAGACATTTAGATATAAAAAAAATATGAACTCATATGTGCAAGAACTGGAACTACTTATGTTGCGGAAAATCATTCAAACACATAGACATCATGTGGAACTTACGAACCATAAAGAAGTACTGTAAATATACGATGCATAAGTATAAACACAGAAAAAAAAAAAAACATATTTTGAAATTTTGGATCCTTCTTCATATATCATCTTCAGATATTTCTCAATTACAATCTCAGAGATACGCGGTAGCGCTCTGTTACAGACTCCTGGCTCTGGAATCATGTCGCGGAGCTCTAACTCCCCAAAAGGTGTACATATTACATTACAGACTCAAAATATGACTTCTCAGCAGTAGACAATAACTATGATCAAAACCTTACAATTGCAGTACTAACCAACTGGGATAAAAACCATTTTACAATCATATTCATCCCTATATATAAGCTAAGTTGTGTGTTCTGGCTTTGGATTGCATGCTTTCTTGTTATATTGCAACTGATTTTTATTTGCTGGCATTGTGTTGTCCTTTTCGCAACTAATTTCTATTTCTTCTCCTTTCTCTGTTGTCCCACTTCTTCTGTAGCTTGTGCAACTCGTACTAGGAAAAAACTGGGACTGTAGTCCTTCTTGTGCAACTCCTTATCCAAAAATGAAGGGCCCAATAGACTCCGACCACAAACCTTGACTCACCCTCAAGTCAAGTACTCGACTCTTTCGCAGCTTCCAAGAGAAACTATTGTTTTCCCTTGTCCTCCTTTTCCTCTTTATTTTTCTCTTCTTCTTTCACTTTCTCTTCTTTTGGCTCTTCAAATGAAGGGCCCAACTCTGGGACCAACTCCAAGGCCCACTTCCTCACTTCTTGAAAGCTCCCGACTTTATCCTTCCATTTCCTGGCAAGGAGTGAGGCCTCGACGACGAACTGCCGGGTCACATCTGTAATGCATCCCTTGGGCTTGGATGCGACCAAGGAGTTCCATTCAGAATCTATTGTTACATCTACTTGATGCAT
Organism: Picea engelmannii; assembly: GCA_009831015.1. Classification (NCBI taxonomy): domain Eukaryota; kingdom Viridiplantae; phylum Streptophyta; class Pinopsida; order Pinales; family Pinaceae; genus Picea; species Picea engelmannii. Next base: position 139,095 of record ML790355.1, on the reverse strand, counting down.
TTGCATATAAAATGTCTGAATGGCAGGCCAAAAGTCACGCAACTTCTTCTTAGATACAGATTGCACCTCAAAAAGGGTGTTCAAGTCATTGTCTGCTTGCTAGATTTGGTAAAACTTTTGTTGTTTCTCCAATGGATCCATTTTGGCCACAACTTCTTCATTTAAGAATTGGATTCTAGTGCGCACATCCTCCAAGTTTTGGTTGCATCTAGTGATGATTCCCATCCAATCGCTGACTTCCCTGAAAATCTTTGTGCACTCAGTTGTGCGCTTATGTAGTGCTGCTCAGGAATTGTTTCCTTCTAGCTCTATCTTCTCCATCTTCTCCTGCAAATTTCGAGGCTACTTCTCTACTTCTTGCTAGGTCTTCTACAATTGCATTTCGATATGCTCGACCTGAATGGCCAATTGTGACCATTCTCCTTGGAGTAGTTCAATCTGATACTCCATCTCTCCTGCATCACTCGCTTCGGGCAGTTGGGGTGTGACCTTCCGAATATCTTGCCAGGCTTCAACAAGACTTTCTTCGACTCTTTCCAGTCTGTGCTTGACCTAGATATTTTCATGTTCCTCTTGTTTTATACATGTTTGTGCAAGGATCGCTTCCTCCCTTGCGAAATATGAAGACCTCTCTGCTTGCTGGAGCCTTTGATCCAGTTGATCAGTTGATGCTCTTATCATTCCAACCAAGTGTGTTGCTGGCCATTGTGCAAGGTCAGCAGAAGATGGTGTTGCATCCCTGGGTTCTCGAGTCAGCAGTGGAAGTCCATTGGCCATTGACTATTCTGAAGGAGTCTCCACTTTTTCCTCCCCTGTGGATGGTCCTGGCACCAACCTCAACCTTAACGCTGATGGTAGGAGTGTCAGAACCTCTATTCTGGCTAGGCAAAGCTGCAACAACTCTGCGCACTACTGAGGGTTCTGGAGAACCAATTCCATCTATTCCTGTGGAGATGTCGCACTCTGCCTAGAGGTTGACTCTAGTTCCTTCTGAACCTCATGTATCTCCTTCTCTTTACTTGCGTCTGCTCCCATATTTGCACTTCCCTGGGCACCCTCAACCTTGGTCATTGAGGAAATGTGATGGGAGCTTTGAACTTGTAGCTCCTCCAAAGTTTGAGTGTCCTTTTTCTGAACAAAAGGAACAATATGATGGTCTCGGGCATCCGGGTTCGAACTAGTCAGCTGTAGGCTCTGCTCTGGTACTTCTAGATTTGGACCAGAAACTTTTGGTCTCTGCTCAGGCTATTCCATCCTTGTTTCTAGGAGTTTCGACTCTGGTTTTTCTGGGGGATCGAGTTGCATCGAATCTGGATCAATGGTTTGGAGTGGACTAGTGGTTTCTGGGGGTGGCGACTGGGGTTGTGGTGATGATGGAGGGTGCTCAGTGATGATGGTTGATGAAAGGGTGTCAGGCTTAGGGTCGTATTGAATATGGATGATTGGGGTTGCTCGGACCGCTGAGCGAGTGCAGGGGATGGTGGATGAAAGGGGTTGGGGGTTCAAAACTTTACTCAGTGAGACCCTGGTTATGAACTTCTTCTCCACTGGTTCAAAAATGAACACAACGCTCAGGATCTCGTTGACATCCTTCCCTATCAACATGGCTTTCTCCGGAAGCTTTGGGAAGATCGACAATGTTCTTTTCTTACACTCCAATGGCTACATCACTGCCTCCTCTTCCGAGTCTATTTGTGATGGAGCTTCCTTGCACCTCTGGTCCTAAGCTTGATCCTACCCCTACTTATTTTCCTTTATTCTTCAACAAATCAACAGGGAAAATGTAGTGCATGCCCAACTTGTGCAGGTTGCGTTTAACTCCCAGCCATGACATTACCTCTTTGTCAAAGACCTCCTCATATAGATAGAAAAACAACATCCTCGAATGTAAATCCTCCTTATTAACATGCCTTGACCATACAAACATATGATGTTGGTTCATGCTGAAGCCAATGTTCCTCATGTTGTAGTTGAGGAGCTCCTATCGAATGCGCAACCACTGCGTTGTGTCGATAATCCTATTTTACCACTTGGAGAATGTCATGTTATTCAAGGTTGTGTTCTTCGAGTCCGTCTTGGAATGTCAGGGCTCAAACATCTTTGCAAGGCACCCCTTGTCTGCTAGCGCCAACGGTCTTCCAGCAGGTGGCTTCAATTTTAGCATTGTGAACGCCATCAATAGGTATCCGTATGTGAATGTGCCTCCCTTATCCTGGGCTTCCTTGCAAGCCACAAGTAGTTCCTCCAATAGGTAACTACACCAATTGAATACAACACCATTAGCGCAAAAATATGCGACTGGAAATGCATCTAGCGTGCATTCTCCCTTGTAATATGACCTCATAACCTTGCTGGCTATGATGTAGTAGCCAATTATGTCTGTCTTTAGTAGTATCGGGTCAATTTTGGTGGTGCGCCCCCCCCCTCTGAGTGTGGAACCTTTCATAGAGCCTAGGCTCCCCTTTCTTCTTGCCATGCTTATTGGGACCCTGGAATCCTATCGACATGTCCTTGCCTTTGAGGGACAATCCAGTAAGATGATGGGTGTCATCGGCATGGTTTGGATACCGCCTATCCAACTAGAGAATTTAGTCATGCACCTTGCTAATCAAGAATTTGGTGCACCGCGCAACATCACCAGTAGTACCGAATACTGGCAGGTCTCGGAGGTTCATGATAGTCGACTTGAATAGGTTGATAAATTCAAGCTTTGGCATGAACTGCATTCCTCCCAACTTGTCTGGAGAGATACTCTAGAAGATGTCTATGTTCATCTAGGGGAACAAGACTAGGTGTGTTAAGTCAATATCAAGGAGCTTTACCTACTCCACCTTCCCCTTTAGATCACCCACGACCTTGATTCAGGGGTCGCAGGGATCATCTGGTACTGCATCTTTGGACATGGTGCTTTGGCTTCCTGTAGCTCTCGAAATTGTGGGTTCTAGATATGATCAAATTCCGTAGCAAAACAAGGATTTGGTGGTCGCAACTACAGGTCTCAGTGATACATAGTCTTGCTCGGTATTCGAAATTCAAAAATTGCTAAGTTCTTTGAAAACAATGCGTTCTACAACGAGTTCTCAGAGAATTATACTCGGGCTTAGCTGGCAAGTTCAATAATAACTGTTGTTCATCATGACCATTTGGTTGCAACTTGGATCTGAGTTGTCCGACGGGATGGGTTAAGGGGGTAAATCCTATTAGGAGATTCTGGCATTTACTATGCAAGTTGGATAGGGACGTGGCCGATTTCAGACCTTTCCGTTTGACGGATGGGAATCCCGACGCAAATACCGATGAAATCTTCGTGTATCACAAATTTATGGCTTAACTGAATTCAGACGAGGTACTGTAATAGCAGTAAAGGATGTGACTAGATTGGGTTCATGTGGCACACAGACTCATATTGCGTTAAGATTTTTTCTCCCTCTGACCACAAAGGGGCCCCCATCATATTAATGACTGTCATTAATGCGTTCTTTACGCTTCTAATCCTACGCTGTTGAGTAAGCAGTTCTGCATCAAACAAAACTTAGATAGAAAAATAAATGAACTACATGTCACGGTGCAACACTGCACACATCAAATTTATTAACTGAGTTTACAAAAATTGCAGAAAAATCAAATCTAACTATTATACATGCTCTTTCAGACTAACTGATGCAAGTATGCTAAAATTATGGTCTTTTCAAGTTCTTGTAATTCCATGAGTCTCTACGCGAATGATTCTTCCTCCAACATGTGTGTGATCTATGCAATGTACAAACTTGGAGTAATGAATTATGTAGGCACCACAACCTCTTTCCCATAAACTAGCTGAAATGGCATGTACCTATGGAGTTTCTTTGTGGTTGTCTTGTAAGTCCATAGTACTACTGGAACTCTGTCATCCCAATCTTCCCAGTTTTCACAACAAACCTTTGTTAACCCTTTCTCCAAAATCTTGTTGAACTCTTCTACTGTTCCATTGGCTTGCAGGTGGTAGGGGATGCTTTTGTGATGTTAGATCAAGAACTCTGCTGTAATATTTTCTATAGTGCCACTAATAAATGAGCTCCCTGATCATTGGTTAGACTCCCAGGACATCCAAATCGAGTAATAATATTCTCAAAGATGAACCTATCAACAATATTGGTCGAGCAGTCCTGAATAACTACTGCCTTAGCCCAACGTCTAAGGTATTCAGTTGCGGTAATAATGTATCTAGACTTTGAATGCTTAGTTGTGGGGTTGATTGGTCCAATGAAGTCAACTGCCCACTTCTCAAATTCCTGTAGAGATCGAACTGGTTGAAGTGGTAATTCATCTTGTCGTGACGACTTACCAACTCTTTGACAAAAATCACATGATCTAGCATATACCTTTGCATCATTGAACAACGTTGCCCACCATAATCCAGCTTGGAGGATTTTCTGCACAATGGACTTTCCTCCTACATGACCTTCCACAACTCCATTGTGGCACTCCCACAGTTTATCCTTCCTTTCATGATCCAAGACACATCTCCTGAGGATACTGTCTTGTCCCAATTTATACAATTTCCCTACAATCAACTGATAGTTTGCTGTTCTAACAACTATATGGAGTTTATGGGCTGCAAAATATGTTTCTGGGTAGGCTCTTGTACTTAAGAAGACTTCTATGTCTTCCATATACTCCGGTATGGCCTCAACCCAGAAAAAATCTGCATCTGGGAGATGATCGTCAATTTCTCCGCCACTTTCCTCTGACTCTAATATAGACAGGTGATCAGGTCCTACGTTGTATCTTCCAAGCTTAATAATTACTTCAAAATAGAATTCCTAAAATAGTAGCAACCATCTACAAATTCTCCCTTCCAACACAAGTTTGTTAACTAGATACTTCAATGCAGAATGATCAGTAAAAAACTTAAAATGAGAACCTAACAAATAATGTCTAAATTTATGCAAAGCATAAATCATGGCTAAACCCTCCCTTTCCGTCATTGTGTAGTTACGCTCAACTTGTGACAACTTCTTGCTCACAAAATAGATAAGATGATACATGGCTCCATATCTAGGTTGCGCTAAGATAGGTTCTAAGGCAATACCTGAAGCATCTACATGGACGTGAAATTTATTTTCCCAGTTTGGGAATATTAGAATCAGTGATCTGTTGAAATTCTCCTTTAGGGTCTCGAATGATTTATCACATTCTGGGGTCCATTGGAACATTTCGGCCTTTTTCAATAGATTTTCCAGAGGTGCAATAATGTTTGCATATCTTCTGATGAACCTGCGATAGTACCCTATGTGTCCCAGCGTGGAGCGCAACTGCTTAGCACTTGTAGGTGGTGGCATGTTCACAATAACTTCAAATTTTTCTAGGTCTATCGGTACTCCCTCTCGACATACTATGTGCCCCAACAAATTTCCATGTGGTACACAGAAGATACACTTTTTGAGATTCAACGATTTCTGCAATTCTCTGCATCTGTCAAACATCAGCTGCAACAATGCTACATGTTCCTTGAGAAAACTGTATATCGTCCAATCATCCATATAAACTTCTATAAACTTGTGAATAAACTCTCTAAAAGTTGCTATTACAATCCCGGAGAAAAATGCAGGGGCATTCTTTAAGAAGGGATGATTTTGAGGATGGAAATTTATTTTAAAATGTAGAAACCTTCGTGAATCTTACTAATCCTTCATATGTCAACTATAAATGTTTAGCGATATTTTTGTAAAAATATTCAAATTTCTAAGTATTTTATATAGTTTTTATAAAATTTTGGTGATTTTTAATGTAAAATAATTTTATTTTATTGAATTTGGGCGAATCATTTTTAAAATAGCGAATCTCGTTTTTGGAAAAACCATGAAAAATTAGCCCATGAGCGAAATTTAGCCCCTAAAATCATTCCTGTCTTTAAGCCAAATGGCATCACATTGTATGCAAAAGACCCCCATTCTGTTATGAATGTGGTCTTCTTTTTGTCCTCTTCGACAATCCTTACTTAGTGGTACCCTGGAAATCCATATGTAAATGAGTACGCTTCTTTCCCCGCAACCTGTTCTAGCACCTCATCAGTAAAAGGTGTTGGAAAAGGGTCATGCACACAGGCAGAGTTAAGGATTCTATAGTCTACACATACCATGATATCCTCTATGCTCTTCTTGCTTTGGATTACTATTAGGCTGACCCAATCTACTTCTTCCACTGCAAAAATAAGTCCAACTTCCAACATCTTGTATATCTCCTTCTTAACCTTCTCTTTTACTCTAGGGTTAAGGTGGTATGGTCTATGCCTCACAGGCTTTGATCCTAGTTTTAATTCGATTTTCATTTCTACCATAACTCCTTTGATCCCCTTTAACTCTGAAAAGGTCTTTGGGAACAAATACTCATATTCCCACAACAAACTCTATATTTCTTGACTAGTTTTCTCACCCTAGTAATCTCCCACCATAGCTATCTTAGGTTTCTCTGTGGTCCCTATATTTACTTTGCACAAATTCAATGGGTGTTTGTAGGAACTATCAGTCTGAGTGGGTATGGTGTTCTGGATTTCTTTGTTCCCTTCTATCTCTTTAATGGATAGGTTTCTCAATTCCTCTAAATCATCTGGGCTTTCTAAATCCCTGCTAATCTTATAGCATTCTATAGGATTCTTGTTTGAGGTTAGGTGAAGATTAGTCTGAAGTTCCCGGCTATGTTTTACACATACTACTAGGTTTGATTTCTGATTACTATTGTCTATAAGGAGAAATTATTTAATATTTTGCAGGACTACTTCAAGCTCAGGGTACTTACTTGTAAACGAGAAGTCCTTGCAAAAGTGATCTGCCAACATTTTCCAGTCGCTGGTCTATCCTCTAGTTTCTTCATGTATGAACCAAGATTTCAGGATTGGACCTAGTGAGTGGGAAAATACCTGAACCTAGAAGTGAGAGGGTATTTCCAAAACTTTCCATTGTGTCATGCACTGTTCAATATGTTCTCTAGGATAAGATTCTCCACTGAATAATTGCACAACTTGGAAATCCGTCCACGTCTCTGAATCCGGCTACTCCTTATCTTGGAACCTATTTTTGATAGCTTGCTTCACATCATCCCAATTTCTGAGTAAGTCTTTATGATTGGGCCACCATATGGCAGGGGTGTCTTGGAGGGATACATCTAGTATAGAGATCCTTTGATCCTCCACTACCTTTTCTTCCATGCTGACCAAAAAACTATCAAGTCCTGAGGTACCATCATATACTGGGTGTTCTCTGACCTTGGTCCCAACCCATCTAGTTGCTCTGAAATTTGTGCATCTCCTTGAGAATATTTTGTATGAGCCTTGCTACCAACTGTCAAATGCCAATTTTGAATCCATCTCTACTAAATGTATACTCCTCTAACTTACCGATCCATCAACAATAGGATTTATGTAATCTTCTCTTGTTCCTGCTATTACAATGTACAACTGATCCAAGTATTCTCCCTCCATATTGTTGTCTGTTGGCCTCGTATATCTGGGAACTACATACGGATCCAAGGGCTAGACTACCTTGATTCCATCTGCTTCAAATGTCATGGTGTCTTTCTGTAGTTCAATTACTGCATAGTTTTCATAGGCTGAATCAATCCCAAGTAGTGCAGGGTAAGGGTCCTTATCCCTCATGATCTCAATCACATCAAAGTTAGCTATTGTCTTCACTCTCGTAACATCTATTTCCACATTATCCAGTCTTCCTATTGGGAAAATGAAATATTGGTTGGCCATTCTTAACTGGATTGGGGAATATGTCAATTGGGGTTTTCCTAAGGCTTCCCAAGTATTTTTAGGCAGAATGTTCACATCAGAACCTAGATCCAACATGACATCCTTAATCTCAAATTTGTCTAGCTAAGCTACGAGTCTGAACTCCTTTCCAATTCATACTTTCCTTCTCTGCACCCTCTGAGTACTCTTCTTAGGAAGATTGGTCCTTATTCCTGATTCTGTGGGTTCTTCATTCCCTAAAAGTAGTTATAGCGCATTGCGCAACTTATCTGTTAATTGGTCATTCCCGAGGATATCAGAGGATAATTGAAACTAAAGGTCGACTACATTTTGAGGTTTCTTAGGTTGTCTCAGTGTGACTACAGGGTTTTTGGGACTTGCAAAATCTTAGAGTGAACAATAGGCTGTGGGGGTTTCTCTTGCATCTCAGGGCTAGAGATATTCTGAAATACTTCTATGGAATTTTTAAAGAACAACTTTTGTTTTAGAGGGTCATACCTGTCTTCTTTAGGTGTTTCTTTCTATATTTAAGGTAGATTATCAACATCATCTCCTGTATTTTCTCCTCCTCGGGTAACGATATTGAGGTTGGGTAATTGTCCTTTACTAACTCTCTTGATTTCTGAATTGATGAGGTTAGTTCCTCGTTGAGGTACCCGATCTTCCCATTTTGAAATTAGTTCTGGGCAGTCTTCAGTTAAGTGCCCATTGGTTCTATAGTGAGAGCACCATGGCCACCTTAGATGAGGATAGTCTCTATCCATATGGCCTTTCTCATCACAGTTATAACATCTTCTTGGCCCTCTTCCCCTGGTTCTTCCTCCTCTGAAGTATCGTCTTGCTCCACCTCCTCGAGCTCTTCCTTGTCCTTGAGGGTTTTCATTCACCCTGAATGTTGTTCGGTCCAACCTATCTGCAAGTGCATCCAATGATGTACATTGATTGGTAGTATGTGTGGTAGATGCGCAGAACTCACAGTGTACTATATTTTGCACTGTCGAATATTTCAGCATAATGGGGCACTGTCTCATCCCATGCCCATGGATTCAAAAAATCTCACAATTCTCAACTAATGGTGTTTCTTGGATCCCTGGAAAAGCATGATATGGAGTAGGGTTATGGAATGGTAAATTCACATACACTTGCACAAATCCTGCCGTGGGTCCTGGTGAGGGTCCCATCAGATTATGAGGAGGTCCCATTCCCCTCATTCGTGGATATTCATTCACCATATGTTATTTTGTATAATAACCAGTGCGCCAGACCTGCGATCATCCTCGTCTATGTATCGTCAGTTCTTGAATCTTTTCTGTAAGCACTGATATTTTCCCTTGTAGTTGCACCAAATTCACATTTGCTGGGGGTTTGGTCAATCTCAGGCTCCAGGATATCCTGCCATGGCTTCAATATTCATTGATTGTTCTAAGGTGTCTTTCAAAGTGGCTATCTGTTGTTGCATTGGAAAAATCCGTGTCAGAGGTAGAAATCTTTGAATATGCCATTCTCTTTGATGTTCCTCATAGATTGGATGTGCTAACCTCCCTATAGCATCTTTAAAATTCTAGATGTATTCCCATACTGATTCACCTTCGCTTTGTTGGATATCACGCAATTCGGACAAAGCTTGTTGTTCTGACTACAATATCTTAAAATCCTCTATGAACCTTGTCCGTACCTGGCCAAGTGTGAACTCTTAACCTTTCATTCCTGGCACTCCTGGATCAATAATATTCATGTACCACTTGAGAGCGCGACCTCTCAAGGTAGTCTGGAATTCAACCAACTTATTCGCATTCAAAGTCCCTCTAGATCTCTAGATTTCTTCACATAAGAACTAGTTTTTCTCCACATCTTCATCTCCCTTACCCCATAATTCTGGGTATCGGGAAATCAAACCTCCCACGTGACCAACCATTGCTGATCTTGGTTCTCCTATCAAAATGAAACCTAACTATCCTACTTGCGATCTACTAGGGGATCCCAATATCCTCCTTGTACTTGCACTTCCTGGCTGTGACTGACTAACTAATTACACTGGAACAAAATTAGCATAGGAGGGTAGTATCAAACTTACCACTTGTATATAAGACACTTGGGGTATGGGTGATTCGGGGCTGGTGCCACTGTCTTTGGGGTGGTTTTCTTTGATCTGGTGGGTCTTGTTTTCTTCCTCTGAAGTGGTTTCTTCAGTCAGATTCCCGATATTTCTTGTCATCGGGGTTGAATTTTCTCTTTCCTCTTCAAGATCCATCCTGAATTTCTTCTCTCTTGCCTAGACACCTTCTCATTCTTGTCCACCCTCCTATGGACTTATTTCTCTCTATGCTTCTCTCTCACTTAATCTTTGACTGGCCAGTCTTTCTTGTATTCTCATCTTCTGCAACTCTTCCATATGTATTTCCTCTACTTCCCATGGTCCGACTTCTTTCCACAACTTCTCAGACTATCGTGATTCTTTCTTTATCTTTCCATGCCACCACTTCTCAACTATGGCAACTCTTTTCAAGGATCGCTCGTCTCTTGAGTCCATTTATTGTTTTCCCCCCCGCTTATCAAAGAACCCTTCCCCTCTCTCAGGCCATGACTCTACCCCAACCTCTCCCTACCCCAAGCGAGGATGTTTATGTTGCCATCATAGTTGGGGACATAGTCAACATCCCCTCTTCCATCAAGAAAACTTTAATCCACATGGGGATTTCTCTGAATAGTCTTCCCCTTGCGTATTTCTTGAAATCCGCCTCTACTTGTGAAATATTGGTGATTCTCATATGAAAAATCAATAATGTATCCTTCTAATGTGGTATTGACCCAGAAATCAATCATTTGTGTGACTGGATGATCCAACAGATGAAGTGCTGCAATATTTTTTGTGTCCCAAGTGCAGGTCCTCTTGACTCATTCTTGGAACTATGGAGCTTCTTGGAGCCTATTTATCCAATGGAAAATTTCTTCTGGGAACTTAACCCAAAATATTTTGTACTGGTCACTCGATCTTTCTGAGTAAAATACTACCTCACGAGTATCTTCCACATATTTTCCCCTCATCTCCACTTCTTTCCATATGAAGGCGTCACAATTTATTTTCCACCATTGGTCAATATTAGATATGTGAATCCGTGGAAGCATCCTCCCTACAGGTTCCCTATTAACTTAGGTCTCGGCAACAAAACCATTTTGTTGGTGCAAGTTTGATCAGACCAAGGTCCTTCTTAGGTTACCAACAAAAGATACCGAGTAGTCTAGAGAGATGGAATTTTCATCTCCTTCGAAGAGAGGAAGTCTCACCCAAAGCACTGCTGAGACAAATGGATAGGGAAGGGCAAGGAAAATAATTAGGAGGATTCACATAACCTTCAAGATTCATCCTCATCTTGCGTAAGACATCTATCTACAAAAAATATTTGAACACATATGTGAAAGAACTGGAACTACTTATGTTGCGGAAAATCATTCAAACACAGAGACATCATGTGGAACTTATGAACCATAAACAAGTAATGTAAAGATACGATGCAGAAGTATAAACACATAAAGACACAACATATTTTGAAAATTTGGATCCTTCTTCATATATTATCTTCAGATCTTTCTCAATTACAATCTCAGAGATACGCGGTAGCGCTCTGTTACAGAATCTTGGCTCTGGAATCATGTCAAAGAGCTCTAACTCTCAAAAAGGTGTACAAATTACATTATAGACTCAAAATATGACTTCTCAGCAGTAGACAATAAATATGACCAAAACCTCATATTCATCCCTATATATAAGATAAGTCGTGTCTTTTGGATTTTTCTTGTGTGCTTTCTTGTTCTGTTGCAACTGCTTTTTCTTTGCTAGCATTGCGCTGTCCTTTTCACAACTTATTTTTGTTGCTTCTCCTTGCTCTGCTGTTCCACTTCTTTTGTAGCTTGCGAAACTCATACTACGCAAAAAATGGGACTGTAGTCCTTCTTGCGCAACTCCTTATCCAAAAACGAAGGGCCCAACAAGAAGACTGTCCTCAAATACTCACAAAGTGGCAGGAAAGAGGGATTCAAAACCATAACCCAAATCAAAATGTACAGACGATATCAGTCGAGAAATGCAATGAAGGACCTAGAATAACAGTTGTTACGTGCAGAGGATCTAGAATAGGAGTTGATGCGATGAACGAAGGGAAGTAGGTTGTGCAATGGGTAATGAAACTAGTAGTGCCTATGCCAACATTCGACCTGCAACAAGAAAATGAGACGTATCATAGGGAAAGAAAAGAGATACTAGGAATATATTGGGTAGCATCAAAATTCTTTGTGCCTCCTATATGTGAGCGTACTATGCTAGACAACCCACTTAGGAAGGTAAGTACTCTGAGATATTTTTTGAGAAGTTATGTAGAGTTGATGAAATATGAAACTGTTTTGAATGCATTATGTGAAATGATTGATAATTGTGCACAAGAAAGGGAAATTCCTATCGCACTTAAGGTAGTGAATCATGTACTCCACAAAAAAAGGATCAATAGAGAATTCAAATTAAGTGCATAGATTGGGGAATACAATGTGGATAATGTTATTTTAGACTCGAGGTATGATGTAAATGTGTTACCAAAGAAGACCTCATAAACGATGGAGAAACCCAAGTTAATTTGGTCTCCTGTTCAGTTAAGGTTGACAAACCGACACAAGATAGTACCAATTGGGCGATTGACAAGAGTACATGTGAATATAGATGGAGTGCACAGTGTAGCATATTTTGAAGTTATTTAGATCATGGATGATAGTCAGCCATATCCAACACCGATGGGACTTGAATGGGCCTTTGATAAAAAAACGATCATTAATCTAAAGAGGAGGGACATGGTATTTGAGGTAGGAGACTTTAAGTTTATTTCACCATTGGATCCAACGGAAGGGAAGAGGTACATAGAGCCAACGAGAGGGAAAACAATTGACAACTTGTATAATATGACTACGTGGATAGATGATTATGTTAAAATCACTATAGATGGTGCACTGATTTGGAGAAGTATTAGCTCATGTGTCTCAAATTCAGAGGAAGGTTTGGAACATTAGCAGTAGAGGATGCATGAAGTATCAACTAGAAGATGTGCATGCATAACTCTATCGTTGCGCTGGATTGGAACAAAGTTTAGTGATCCACCCAGATATGATGGATTGACTGATATAAGCTCATTTGTAAAGGAGTTTCAGTTGCAGGTGCCCAAACAACAAATAATGTTGGCATTGGATGTTTTCCTGAAGGCCACTCCATCCAAATGGTGGGATGCACAAAAAATTTGGGTTGTTATATTCTTTGTAGTGAAATTCTAGTCAACGTGGATCGACAGAAGGTCGAGGGTCGAGTTATATCGAAAACAAGTCAAAGTTCGAAGTTAGTCGACTGGGTAAAGTTGAAGTCGAAGGTTGAAGCGGTTTGACATGGTAAAGGCATCGACAACAAGTCGAAGAGGTCAACTGAAAATAGGTCGACATGCGGACATGTGGCGACCGACTGAATACTGAATGAAGGCTGACTGGTAGTCGACTGGTAATCCAACTTGGAGTTGACTGTAACATACTATCGATATTTGTAGGATTTGTATCCAATTATCTGCATGGATTTGTAACCTTTTTTGGGCACCATGTCTTTATATTTTTTCCTATTGTAAGACCCATAAAGAGGTGCTTTTTAAGGTCATAAATGATAATCAATAAATAGTAGGATAGCCAGTCTTTAGAGAAATATTTAGATGTAGGTTTTTGGTCATGCAGATGTAAGCCAGATTGGACACAGGGTTTTTCTTGCACAAGCAAGAGGGTATGATTTTGATTGTGTCTTATGTGTGGACCAAGGTTATACATGTAACCTTTTATTCAGATTGAATAAGACAACAAGAGAGAAGAATGCTCAAGGAATGTTGGTTTTCCTGGTTTGGGTTTCCAGGGTAAAATCTATGTGTATTGTGTGATTTCTTTGTCATTTATGTTCTTGATTAAATTATTCTTCTCTTCTGCTAGGTTTATTGTGGAAGTGTATCTCATTTCCTGACAAGTGGTATTGGAGTGAAGTTTAGCTCTGAAAAGTGGTATCAAAGTTGTGTTAAGCTTTGACGTGTGTATCATATCTTGATTTACCAGTATTGAATCTGAGATATAAACCCTAGGTGTAGTAAGAGTTGTAAGTCATAAATTGTGTTAAAGATTGTGGTAAAGAATGGTGAGTAGTTCAAGAATACAGATAGAAAAATTCAATGGCCAGAATTTTGAGCTTTGGAAGCTTAAAATGGAATATCTTCTTGTATATCGAGAACAATGGACAATGGTATGTCTAGGTACCCAACCGACAAGCATGTCGACGGGAGAATAGGAGAAACATAAAAGAAGAGAAAGAAGTATGATTCAACTTTGTATTGTAGTTTAGGTACTGTTGAATGTCTTAGGATAAGATTCGACCAAGAAACTGTGGAAAAAACTGGGAAGCTTATACTAGTCGAAATATCTGGTAAATAAGTTGTTTCTTAGAAATAAATTGTATCTTCTGAGAATGAGTGATGGTAGTTCAGTGACTGAGCATTTAAATTCATTTAATACCATTTAAATCTAGTTATCATCTTTGGGTATTAAAATCACTGAGGAGGAGAAGTGTAGAAGAATATTATGTTCTTTTCCAAAATCCTAGTATATCTTAGTCATAGCTATAGGGAGTAATACAACCACGCTAGCGCTAGAAGACATGGTTTCTTCTCTACTATCAGAATAAATGAGAAGAAAGAACATGGAAGGATCAACCAAATATGATTTAGTGGTGAGAGGTTGACTGATTGAAATAGATAAAGGAAAATTCTCCGATAGAAATTCTAAGTCAAAGGGTAGATATAAATCCCCGGTTCAACTGAAAAGAAGATGATGGAAATGCGGTAAAGATGGGAATTACAAAAAGGAATGTAAGTCAAGGGTGATGGAAGCTAGTACAGGATCCAATGAGAAGTATATGACTGAGATAAAGACGACCCTAGATAAGGGAGGTGATTTGTACCTGGCGTCAACTAGTACACATTCAGATCAAGGTGTTTAGTTGATAGACTCAAGAGCATCCTATCATATGACACCACATAGAGAATGGTTCTTCAAGTATGAACGATATGATTTAGGTGATGTGTTAATAGGGGAAGACTCGACAACCAAAATTGTCGAACGAGGAAGAGTTTGAATGATACTCTAGGATGGGAGGAAAAGAACCCTTCCAAGTGTGCTACACATTCTAAGTTTGGAAAGAAACCTGATATATGTTAGTAAGATGAGTAATGTTGGAGTGCACACTCTATTTCAAAAGGATTCATGCAATATGCTCAGAGGTGTGATGGTCTTAATGAAAGGAGTTCATATTGGAATCCTATACAATTTGTTAGGGAATCTCGACTCGACTGGATGAAAAAAATTGTTGCTCCTAAAATCGACTTGATTTCGAATCAACTCGACCAAAATCGGGATGAGTTGGTTCAAACTGAATCGACAAGACATGATAAAATTGACCTGACAATGCTATGGCACGAGAGGATGGGACACATTGGATAAAAATGACTTTAGACCATGCATAGAAAAGGTATGGTCAAAGTTTTTCTTGAATTTGGTTTAGAAGTCGACTTTTGTGAACATTTCATATATGGAAAACAAATTTAGGTGAGGTTTCCATCTGGAGCGAAAAGGGAAAATAAGATTCTAGAATTTGTGCATAGTGATGTGTTTGGCTCGGTTACATTGCCTTCAATTGGGGGATCCCTATATTATTTCTCCTTCATAGATGATTTTTCTAGGAAGATATGGATATATTTCATGAGGAATAAATTAGAGGTTTTTGAGAAATTTAAAGATTTTAAATCTCTTGTAGAAAACCAAACATATAAGAATATTAAGGTGTTGAGAACTGACAGTGGTGGTGAATTTTGTGGAAGAGAATCTGATCATTTTTGTAAGTAGTGTGGCATAGCATGCCAAAATACCCCACCATATACGCCACAAAAAAATAGAGTTGTCGAGAGAATGAACATAACGTTTATGGATAAGGAAAGGAACATGCTCAATGGTGCTGGGATCGCATAAGAATTTTAGGTGGTAGTAGTTGACACTGAAGGATATAGGGTGAATATGTCTCCTTTTTCGGAGTTATTCGACATGACTCCATGTGAGGTATGTCCGGGTAAGAATCCTTTGGTTTCACATATCAAAGTATTAGGCTATGATGCATTTGTGCATTTTCCCAAGGAAAAGAGGAGCAAGATGGACAAGAAGGAAGTTAAATGTATTTTCATTGGATACAAAGAAGGAATGAAAGGATATAAGCTCTGGGATCCTGGATCAAAGAGAATAGTGTACAATCGAGATTTGGTTTTCAGAGAAGTCAGAGGTAAGTTTGAGCCCGAGGAAATTGTTTAGACCGAAAATAAGCATGAGACGGTGCAGTTTGGACCGAGGAACGAAGAAGATGATTACGATGAGTTGAATGAATCAAAGAAGGAGATGTAACAACAAAATACAATGGTAAGGATGTCAGAAAGATTAAGAAAACCAGTTGAAAAGAATATTCCACCCGAATTCCATTCCACATTCGTGTTAACTATCGTCGACAATGAGCCCAAGTCGGTCGGTGAGGCAGTCGACTCGACATAGGGTATACTCTAGAAGGACTCCATGGTCGAAGAGATGGAATCCTTGAACAAGAATGAGACATGGGACTTATTCAAGTTACCCAATGGAATAAATCTCATCGGTAGAAAATGGGTATTCAAGAATAATATGAATGTCATAGGTCAAGTTGAGAAGTCCAAAGGTTGATTGGGAGCGAAAGGTTATTCCCAAGTCGAGGGAGTTGAATTTGGTGATATTTTTTCCCCTATTGAAATTTAATTTCCATTAGAGTACTAATGTATTTGGCTACAACATTTTATCTAGAAATATAAGAGATGGATGTGAAGACAACGTTCCTACATGGGGACCTGGAAGAAGAAATCTACATGAAACAACCTGAAGGATTTGTATTAAATGGAAAGAAAGAGTCGGTGTGCAAACTAAAAAGATCCCTTTATGGTATAAAAAAATTGCCAAGGATGTGGTACCAAAATTTTGACACATACATTGTGGCATCCCCGACCCTCAAACCTCTGTCGGGTAACGCTACCTAAACAACTATATCTTTGTTTTTCTGCTCTCATACCATTTTGTGACATTCCCATCCTTAAACCAATAGGCTAGGCCATGCCACCAAATAAATTTGATTCTCTAATACCATATATATTTATATACATATCTATCTAATGAAATTTAAACACTTATATCATTTTTTTCATACACATATTCATGCGGAAACAACATTAAAACATACATGCAATATATACAGACAATTCTAATAACAATATAATTTGATTTCAAGATACACATCATACATAGAATAGAGATTGGGTACCTATATTTTAATAGATGACCACCAACTGCGTGCATACCTTCCACGAACCTCCCAGCGTTAAACCATGCTGCTCATCACACTCAGTAGTGGGTCACCCCCGAGTTGGGACTAAAATCCACCGGACAAGGGATTCCTAGGCTTGGAAAGGACAACATGAAAGTCACACAGATCAACAAGAAGTATTTTCTCCCAGGAGCCACTTACGCCCACAGCTCACAGAATCTCATTCCCCACATGCCTGTCCCACTCCAGGAGTGTACAACTTCACTATCACAAGTCCATCGACTGTCCACCTCCCTTCCAGGGATTCAAAAATAAGCTGGACCAGAAGTCTCAGAGTACTATAGCTACTACGAGACTCCCTCCAGGAGAACTCACTTCCTCAACACACTCTCTCACCTAGAGAGAGTTTCTCATAGGCCTGACAACCTACCTCTTCTATCCAACACCTAAGTCCAGCGAGTAACCTCCGCAACAAAAATTGGGTATGGGTTATGGAAATGAAAACAAGCCACACCAGTCCAGAGAAAATTTGGGTAGAAACAACAAAGGCTAAGGCACGATATGGATTAGACACTACGCAATTGTGTTTTTATTCACAGGAACAACGGTTATCTTCATAACATGGGTGTGCGGGTTTAGAAGTTGCAGAGATCAATGATGGAAGCAATGACTGGTTGTGTGAAGGCTCTCCTTGTCTCAGTGCATGCATCAATGGGGAGTATGGATGACTTACAGAGTGGCGACCATCACGAGAATGGTGAGGGAACCCCCAATGAGCTGCCTTTCCCACCTAAAAATTGCATGCGCCCAAGTTGACACATGTCTTCCTGAAGTTGCACGAGCTCCACTTAACACTCGTTCCCTTTCCCCAGGAACTTAGGAAAACATAGGTTATGTCAAACCTTAGCTTCTAGGAAACAATAATGTAATATTATTCCTTTATAGGTAAGCCCTCTAGCTTATCCCCTATTCCTAGACACTTAGCACCTTCCCTTTCCCTACCTAGTGGAGCTTAGTCCCCCATAAATATTTATTCATGGTCGGTCTACATGCAACGATGTAATTTTATTAATGATGTGAGTATTTACATATACAAAATCAGGCTCATTGGCCTTAGCATCTAGGATCTCTGGCCTAATAAACACATAAGTCTTCCAGGTTATAAACACTTGGCTCAACATCCTATAAACATAATTACAATTCAGCAGGAGATCGACCTTGGGGTGTTACAATCCCCTCCCCTTATTTTTGCACTGTCCTCAGTGAAACTTATTTACACAACAACAACAAGATTTCCAAAATATTCAAAAATATGTGGGTACTTCGCCCGCATAATATCTTCATGCTCCCATGTTGCATCCTCGGGACTGTACCAAGTCCACTGAAACTTTACAAGATTTATGATTCGATTCTGGAGTTTCTTTCTCTTCCAGTCCAGTATGCACATAGGCTGCACTTGCAAAGCACCTTCTTTCTCCACCTGAATCACATTTCAATCAATCACATGATTAACATCATGTATATACTTCTTGAGCAATGATACATGAAATACATTATGAATAGTCATGGATGCAAAAAATGCAAGCATACAAGCTACTGGTCCAATCCTTTCTAGGATTTCAAATGGTCCACAATATATTTTTCCAAATTGGAACAACTTCCTAGCTTCAAGGAACTTTTATTGGCTTTCACCTTCAGGAAAACATGATCACCCACTTTAAACTCCCTGTCGGTTCTGCCTATCTTGGGAAGCCTTCAAATTCAACTTTATCTTTAACAATTGTTGTTCCATTTCCTTGAGAAACTCTTGCTCAACCATTTCCCTATCAGCTGGGTTTTCTTGACTTACTGGGGTGTGGCACTTTCTGCCATAAAGTGCTTCAAACATGCTCATATTTAGTGATGCTTGATACCCATTGTTGTAGGCAAATTCTACCAAGTGTAAATAATCTTCCCATTTATATGGTTTGTCCATCACATACAATCTTAACATATCTTTTATCACTTGATTTACTCTTTTTGTTTGTCCATTAGACTTGGGATGATAAGTTGTGCCGAATTTCAGGTTTGTTCCGAACCTCTTGAATAATCCTCTCCAAAAATTTGAGGTAAAATTTGGTTCTCTTTCAGACACAATTTTCGTGGGTATGCCATGCAAGCATGCTACTTCCCTCATATAAATATCGACAACATTAGTTTCCTTGTGAGTAGTCTTCAATGGAATAGAATGGGTGACCTTCGTGAGCTTATCTACCACCACCATGATGGAATCATGTTGTTTGTTTGTTCTGGGTAATCTTGTGATGAAATCCATTGTCACCACTTCCCACTTCCACTCAGGGATGGTTAGTGGCTGTATCAACCCATATGGGTGTCTATGCTCAGATTTGATCATTTGACACTCCATACAATTGGCAATGTACTCTGCAATTCATTTCTTCATACCCGACCGATGGTAATGGCTCTTGACTGCTGAAACTATTTTTTGATATCCCAGTGTCCCACATAAGGTACATTATGCATTTATTTTAAAATTGCACTCCTCAATTCACAAGAATTGGGTACATAAACTTTGTTTCTGTACAAGATAATTCCATCAATTCCCAATTCATAATCTTCATCTTTCTTTTGCATTTTACCTTGCTACAATTTAGTTACCAATTCCATGTATTGAAAATCAAATTTTGCAGCCTCGAAAATTCAGCCTTTAAGATCCATCTGATACATGCTAATGGATGTAGCATGCAGTTCATACACTCTCCTACTAAGTGCATGAACCACTTTGTTCTCCTTTCCTTTGATGTGCTTGATATCAAAGTCATACTCACAGAGGAATTCCAATCATCTACTCTTCCTAGCAATCAAAGTAGGTTGATCAAACAAATACTTCAGACCATTATGGTCTATCCTCAACTCAAACCTCTTTCCCATGAGGTAGTGCCTCTATTTCTTCAAAGTGTGCACTATGGCTACCAACTCCAAATCATGAGTGGAATAAAATCTTTCATGTTATTTCAATTTTCTGGACTCAAAACATATCACAAATCCTTTCTGACTAAGGAATCCTCCTAGTCCTTCTTTGCATGCATCTGTGCAAACCAAAAAATCTTCATTCGAATATGTGATATTCATAATTGGAGCACTGGTTAACAACTGCTTCAATTTCTGAAATCTCTTTTCACATTCTTCCATCCATTGAAACTTCTCCCCCTTCCTTTGCAAGGAAGTGATGGGGTGAGCTATTCTCGAAAACCCTGTAATGAACCTTCTATAGTAGCCAGCCAGACCCATGAAGGATATGACTTCTGTCACATTTTTAGGTGTTTTCCATCCTTTAATGGCCTCGATATTTTCACAGTCCACTGCTATCTCTTCTTCATATATGATATGCCCCAAATAGTGAATTTTTTTTTGATAAAATGAGCACTTGCTCAATTTGGAATATAGATGAAGCTATGTTAGCAATTGAAACACCATCCTCAATTGCTCCTTTCAACTCATCCACCCCATATCTCCTATGTTTCTTGATAGGGGATGGACTTGACCTGTTGTGTGGCCTCCTTTTGGAATGTCTTTGGGAGTGCTGGTGATGTTTTCTACCACTTCTTCCTCTTCTTTCCTCATCAGGGGTCCCGTGAATTCCTGATTTCTTGGAGCCACTCTCCTTATCTAACTTCCTTTCAATTATTTCTAGGCTCCTCATTAACTTCATATTGAAGTCTTCCTGTTGCTCCGTGGCTCTCTTAAGTCTTTCATTATCTGCCT
This sequence comes from Picea engelmannii, assembly GCA_009831015.1. Classification (NCBI taxonomy): domain Eukaryota; kingdom Viridiplantae; phylum Streptophyta; class Pinopsida; order Pinales; family Pinaceae; genus Picea; species Picea engelmannii. The sequence continues at coordinate 118,153 of ML790355.1, read as the reverse complement.
GGTGAATTTGGACATATTTCTGCAAATTTTTAATGATGTTAATCATGATCACTTCTTTACCTATTTTTTCTCCATGCCCATTGGAGTTCGTTCCTTTAACTCCCAAATGGACATCCATTTCTCTAACTTCATCCTCTAGAGTGTAAGCGTCCTATGCTTCCTCCATTTCTATTCACTAGGTAACAATTTTGTTCTGTTCTGACAATTGGTAATGCTGCAAAAATGTGCAGACAACCGAATTTTGTCATGTTATCAATATTTAATAATTTTCCAGAGTAAATTAAGCAACTTGATTCAATCAAAATAATATCAGACTCTATTTTCGGTGAGTCTTTGTCAATAAAGAATCCCCATGATTCTATATCTGAGCCCTACTCTGTTCTTATAATTCACTTTCGGGTGCTATCCCCTTTTCTTCAACCCTCAACTTGCATGTGACCATGACTTTGAACAAGTGCTAATAGTTGGGCACTTACTCCTTGCTTCAAAGTTTCTGGCTTTGGGTGTTTTCAACTCACCAAAATACCAATCTCACGAACTCTGAACTCGTGAACTTCACAATTTACATGAGAGGAATCAATGGTCCACACTCTCTTCCCAAATCAACGACCACAATTATCCTCGGGACTCCGTGCTTCAGGGTTTACAAAGCCTTCATTTCCACAAACCTACAAAGTGAAGACTCTCTGGAGTGTCAGATCTTATGAAACGCATCCATGACTATCAAGGATCACGATAAATTTTGGCGCTTCGACCTTCAGAAGTTCTTGCTCCACCCACTTGCACTGACTTCCTTCGAAATGCAGGACTTGGCGCCATGCATCCCCTGCAACCATCAGGGTCCCCACTAACCATGCTCAAGAAGAGTGCCACATGGAGAAATATTAGAAGAAAACACGTGGCCCATTATGATGGGTGACACGTGTCATGTTATAACTGGCATTTCTATCCTCCAAAGGTCCTTAATTCACTGAAACGTGGCACACGTCCCATGTGTCCATGTCATCCCTGGTGACATCATAAGGCCTCGTCACTTCGGGACTTTGGTCTTCAGAAGACATTACACTTGCTTTACTCAAATCTCCCAAACTACGAACTTCTGAAGTACTTTAACCTTACGGGGTCCACGTAGTGTAGATTTCAACAATTAAGGTGGTGGCACATGGCCCCACGTGTTAGATTTATTTTGGTCCAACAAGGTCGTCAAAGTTCCATTCTGAATGACATGTGGTAGGACTAAGGAATTCCACGTCACCCTCGGTGACATCTTCATGCCACGTCACTTTGGGACTTCGGAAGAATTCACCTTAGCACACCACATTTCTCCCGAACAACGAATGCCCGAACTGCTGTGAGATCTACAACTCACAATCACTTGCGGGCAGATCTGTCGATATGTGTCTCTTATAACGAACAATCCATATGAAATTTGAACTTCGAGACTTTGGGATTTAGGCCTTTCTGCTCTATAACACGTAAACTTCGCCATAGTCGTGAAGTCCGAAGTACTTAGGGGTTAACTTTCCTGCACTTTTTCTAAATCTGATGATTGTGAAGGGTCTTCCTTCTCCCTAATAGATCCTACGGCCGAAATTTGAAATTTGCGGAACAACACAATAGTTTTGTGGCTTCTTTCTATGTTTCCATTCCTTAAGTCATTATATCTCCCAAGATTCTGAACACCGCCCCAGTGACGCTTTGAACTTTGAGTTTTGTCCCTTTCAACAAGAATTCGCTCTGAAATATTTTCTTCATTAACCACTACCATGGCCCATCTGGGATCAGTGTCGAAACCTTGGTTCTGATACCATTCTGTGGTGTCCTCGACCCTCAAACCTCTGCGGGTAACACTACCTAAACAAATGTATCTTTGTTTTTATGCTATGATACCATTTTTTGACATTCCCGACCTTAAACCAACAGGCCAGGCCATGCCACCGAATAACTTTCATGCTCTGATACCATATATATTTATATACATATTTATCTAATGCAATTTAAAAAGTTATAGCATTATGTTCATGCATAAACAACATTAAAACATACATGCAATATATACAGACAATTCTAATAAAATTATAATTTGATTTCAAGATACACATCATACAAAGAACATAGATTGGGTACTTATATTTTAATAGATGACCACCAACTACGTGCATACCTTCCACGAACCTCCCAGCCTTAGACCACATTGCTCATCACTCTCAGCAGTGGGTCACCCCCAAGCTAGGACTAAACTCCACCAGGAAAGGGATTCCTAGGCTTGGAAAGGACAATAGGAAAGTTGCACAGATCAATAGGAAGGAATTTCTCCTAGGATCCACTTACGCCCACAACTCACAGACTCTCATTCCCCACATGCTTGTCCCACCCCAAGAGTGTACACCTTCACTATCACAAGTCCATCGGCTGTCCACCTCCCGTCCAGGGATTCAACATCAGTTTGGACCGGAAGTCTCAGAGTACTGTAGCTGCTATGAGACTCCCTCTAGGAGAACTCACTTCCTCAACACACTCTCTCACCCGTAGAGAGTTGCTCATAGGCCTGACAACCTGGCTCTTCTATCCAGCTCCTAACTCTAGTGGGTAACCTACATAACAGAAATTGGGTATGGGTTCTGGTAATGACAACAAGCCACACCAGTCCAGAGAAAACATGGGTAACAATAACAAAGGCTAAGGCACGATATGGATAAGACACTATGCAATTGTGTTGTGCTTCACAGGAAAAACGATTAGCTTCATAAAATGGGTGTGAGGGTTCATAAGTTGCAGAGATCAATGATGGAAGCAATGGATGGCTGTGTCAAGGCTCTCCCTGTCTTAGTGTGTGCATTAGTGGAGAGTATGGCCGACTTCCATAGTGGTGACCATCGTGAGAATGGTGAGGGAACCCCCAACGATCTACCTTTCCCACCTAAAAACTGCATGCACCTAGGTTGACACATGTCTTCTTGAAGCTGCATGAGCTCCACTTAACACTCATTCCCTTTCCCCAAGAACTTAAGACAACATAGGTTATGTCAAACCTTTGCTTCTAGGAAATAATAATATAATATTATTCCTTTAGAGGTAAGCCCTATAGATTAGCCCCTATTCCTAGACACTTAGCCCCTTCCCTTTCCCTACCTAGTGGAGCTTAGTCCCCCATAACTCTTTCTTCGTGGTCATTCTACATGCAACAATGTAATTTTATTAGTGATATGAGTATTTACATATACAAAATGAGGCTCATTTGCCTTAGCATCTAGGCTCTCTGGCCTAATAAACACATAAGTCTTCCATCTTATAAACACTTGGGTCACCATCCTATAAACATAATTATAATTCAGTAGGGGCTCGACCTTGGGGTGTTACATACAGCCTTAGTTTTGGATTTCTGAGAAGCAAAGACAATCATTGCATATATTCCAAGGAAGAATGTGTATGTTTCATATATGTAGCTTTGTATGTCGATGACATGTTGCTTATTGGAAACAACATGGACACAATAAAGGACGTGAAGAATAAGCTGTCCTCCAAGTTCGACATGAAGGATCTTGGTGCAACTAAATTCATTCTAGGAATGAAGAATAAGAGAGATCGAGCGGCTAGAAAGCTCCGGTTGTATCAGACAAAGTATATTGAAATAGTTCTAAAACATTTCAACATGCAGGATTTCAAACCGGTGAAGGTTCCAAATCCTATGGGAGCAAGGCTAACAACTGAATAATGTCCAAAGACGCAAGAATAAATAAAGGACATGGCACATGTTCCCTATGAAAGTGATTTTTGTAGTCTAATGTATGCGATGGTATGCACTCAACCAGACATTTCCCATGCAGTGGCAGTGTTGAGTAGGTACATGTCAAGACCTGGAAAGGAGCACTGGAAAGTTGTTAAGAGAGTATTTAGGTATTTTTGTAGCACAAAGGACTATTCTATATGCTACCAAGGAAGACCCGGAGGTGAGAGTGGTAAATTAAATGTACATAGCTTTGTCAATGCCAACTGGGTTGGAGATATGGATTGACGAAGGTCGACCAATGGATATTTCTTTAAGATGTTTAGTGGAGTAATAAGCTAGATGAGTAAGTGACATGCAGTCATAGCCTTGTCAACAATAGAATATGAATAAATGGTAGCCACTCATGGAAGAAAAGAAGCTGTATGGTTGCAAAGACTATGTTTAGGAATTAGGTTTGAGCAGAGCGATATTAAGGTAATTTGCGACAGTCAAAGAACAATGTTTCTAGAAAATAACCCTGCTTATCATTTGAAGACTAAGTACATTGATGTACAATACCATTTTGTAACACATATGGTGGAAAGTAACAAGGTTCTACTGGAGAAGTTAGACACGTTGGAAAACAAAGCGGGCTCGTTGACTAAGTCTATGTGTGTTGTGAAGTTCTCTTGGTGAAGAGAGGCAATGGGAATTATTGCCCTGGGTCTGTGAATGAAAGTTCAGGAATCTCTTGGTTTCAACAAATAAGACAAAAAGTGGGAGAATGTTGGGTTGTTATATTATTTGTAGTGAAATTATAGTCGAGGTGGATTGACTGTCGGTCGAAGTCGAGGTGGATCGACAACAGGTCGAGGGTTGAGGTAGATCAACAATAAGTCAAAGGTCAAAGTTATTCAACCAAGTAAAGTTGAAGTCGAAGGTCGAAGAGGTTCGACATGGTAAAGTAATCGACAATAAGTCGAAGAGGTCAACCGATAAGATGTCAACATGTGGGCATGTGGCAGTCGACTGAAGACCGAATGAAGGCTAACTGGTAGTCAACTAGTAATTTGACTTGGATTCTACTGTAATAGAATCGTGAGATTTTCGATATTTGTAGCCAATGATCTGCATGGATTTGTAACCATTTTTGGTTTCCTTTTATTTAGGTTTTTTACTGTTGTAAAGCCTATAAATAGGTGTGTTTTAAGGTCATAAATGATAATCAATGAATCGTAGGATAGACAATATTTAGAGAAATATTTAGATGTAGGTTTTTGGTCATGTAGATATAAGCTAGATTGGATACAAGGTTGTTCTTTCACATGAAATAGGGTATGATGTCGATTGTGTCTTAGGTGTGGACCAAGGTTGTACATGCAACCTTTTATTTAGATTGAATAAGACAACAAGAGAATAGAACACTCATGGAATGTTGGTTTTCTTGGTTTGGGTTTCCATGGTAAAATATCTCCGTACTGTATGATTGCCTTGTCATTTACGTTCCTGATTAAATTCTTCTTCTCTTATGCTAGGTTTAGTGTGGAAGTGTATCTCATTTCTTGACAACAAAAAGGGAATGGAAGATTGGTCGCAGTGTATAAGACTAATGCAAGTGAGATTTGGTATGGAGTTGGAGAATATTGCACATAAGTGTACATGGATAAGTGATCCATCAGATCATATTGGGAAGTGAAAAAAAATATGGGTATCGATACCAAAGAATGAATGGATGCACAATTTTATACATACACTGGATACAATTTCAAAGAACTGGTACTTGGAACTAGAAATGCACAGAGAAACAACAAACTGGGACTAGTTGATTCAAAGGTTGAAGGTAACATTCACTTTTGAACACAAATCTCCACTATATGCAGCGTCGGTGATCCATATTTATGAGAATAATGAAATTAAAACACAAATCTATAATATTAACACAAAGATACAATGAATAATAAAAGAGATATCGTAAAACTTGACTTCTATTAAATAAAAAATATGCTAAAACTGTAAAAATGCGGACTGAAACAGGCTTGCTAGAATGGTGGCAGATTATCTCTGAGAAGAGATGTGATGGCTATGATGATTTGCAATAATATGAGTACAATGAGGATCAAAGTCCCTTTTTAAATCAAAATTTTATTGAATTTGGCCATGGGTGAGCCACTTGCCTTGGTGCAGGAGCTACCCCATTTTGACAACCCGATAACGATGAATATTCAGTTGGTGAGTTCCCTTGACCTATGTGTCCACAATCTGATCAGTGGATGCATGTTATATGCTATTAGGGTTGATCTCTATTGGTGTCAGCCGTTCTTCTATCTCTAAGGTGTCCAATAAAGGTGGAAAGTATGGTTGAAGGAGGTCCACATTAAATATTAGGTGCAAGCCAAGGAAGGAGGGAAGGATGAGCTCAAAAGAATTGTCACCCACAACTTTGGTGATGGTGTAAGGTCCATAGCGGAGTGGACGAAGATTTCGATGGGGTCCTGTAAGGTGTTCTTTCTGCAAGTGAAAACAAACTTTATCTCCCACCTGAAACTTGTGTGCCACCCAATGTTGATCATGGCATTGATTGTACTTGGAATTGAACTTCTGCAAAATATCCTGAACTTGTTGACATATGTGCTAGATTCATTCAATGAACTCGGTGGTTTTGTCAACTTTGGTTTGCACATGGGATGATTCTGCTTGTGTGGACGCAAGGGGTAGTGCAACATCCATGGGGCCCAATGGTTGAAATCCCATCTCCACCTAAAAGAGGTCGTGGTTGTTTGAGTTATCTATGGATTTGTTGTAACTGTGTTGAACATAGGGAAAACTCTCATCCCATGTGCACGGATGATTGGAATTGTACATGCGTAAATTATGCACGATGATCTTGTTGACGACCTTGGTTTGGCCATCCATTTGGTGGTGCAAGGCCTTGGATTTGGTGAGCTTGGTGTCCGACCGTGACCAGAGGCTCGACCAAAATGTGTTGAGGAACCGATTGTCTCAATCAAAGATGATGGTTTATGGTATCCCAAAATGTACCCACAGTCATTCGAAGAAGAGATTGGCAGTGACATATGTTGTGATGCTCTTCTTTTAGGCGACTAAAATCACCATCTTGGAAAATTGATCAAAAACCATGAAAACATAGTCATTTCCCTACTTGGTTGAAGGAAGGCCCGACATGTAGTCCATCAAGATGGATTCCCAGGGCCTATTGGGAGTATGAAGAGGGGTCTACATGCCTTGTTTCTTAATGGTTGGTTTGGAAATGGAATAGGCCATGCAGGACCTGATATACTTGTTGATATCCTATCATATTTTTGGCCAATAGAAATGTTTCTTCATCACTGTCGTTGTCTTCTCTATGCCGAAGTGTCATTCCACCCAACTGTAGTGAGCTTGCCAAACCAGCTTCACTTGTTTTCTTGATGAAATTAAAAGATGGCCCATATGGCACAAAAACCCGTCTTGTAGATGAAAATCAGTGACAGTTGTGTTTGTGCCCAACATTTTGTATGTAGTGGCAAAGTCAAGACCTTGCTCATAGAGTTGGGGCCATCCAGAGGTCTCATGTCTGCAGGAGTGTAGGGTCGTGGTTAGTGAAAAAACTGGAAGTTCACTAAGGCAGTCAACGATGTGGTTGATGCTCCCTATATTATACTTGATGTTGAGATGGAACTGCTGCAATTGTGTGGACCACTTCTGATGATAGTCATTCTTTAATTTTCCTTGTGTTTGCATGAACTACATAGGCTTATGACTAGTTTGGATGATTGTCTCCTTCCCAAGAATGTAATGCCTCTACTGGAGGAATACTTGTACAATGGAGTACAATTATTTGTCGTAAGTGGGGTACTTGCAGACATTATATGATAGTGTCTCACTATGATAGGCCATGGGATGCCCATGATGAATGAGAACTATGCCCACAAAATAATCTAAAGCATCTGTCTCAATCTCAAAAGGCTGTTGCAGGTCAGCTAATGAGAGCATCGGGGTTGGGCATAAGTGCTACTTCAAATCATCGAATGATTTATGTTGCGACTATCCCCACATGAATTTTTCCTTGCCACTGCCCCTGGTCACTAGGCTAATGGCCCATGCAATGTGGGAGAATCCCAACACAAACCTATGAGAGAAATTAGCAAGTCCTAAGAAGATTTGAAGCTCAGTGAGTGTGATCGGGGTTGGCCAATCATGGATGACCTGAATCTTGGATGGATCGACATGCTTCCCATTCTCATCAACAATGTATCCTAGGTACTAGACCCATGTTCATGCTGAAGGATAATTTTTTGAAATTTGCATATAGCTTGTTTTACCACAGAGTGTGCAGAACCTATTGTATGTGATTCAAGTGTTCCGACCAATTCTTGTTGAATATGAGGATGTCATCCAAATACACCACCACAAAATAAATGGTGAAAGGCCAAAAGATATCATCCATCATCCTCATGAAAGTTGTTGGGGAATTTTTCAAGCCAAAGGGCATGACCAACCATTCAAAAATACCTTCTTTGGACTTGAAGGTAGTCTTCCATACATCGGTCTGCTCTATTGGGAATTGGTGGTAGCTAGACTTTAGATCAATCATACTGAAGTATTTCCCCCCCTTGAGATGGTCAAGGATATTGTCAATTCGAGGAATTGAGTACCAGTTCCTAAATGTGATTTTATTTAGGGCCTGATAATCAATGTAGATTTGCCAGGACCCCTCTTTCTTCTGTGAAAGAATAATTGGGATTCCACAAGGTGATGAGATTGGGAAGATGTGCCCCTTTTCAATCATCTCTTGGATCTGGAGCTTAATTTCCTCATTTTCTGAGAGAGAACGGTGATAGACTGGCCCATTGGGTAGCAGTGCATCAGGGGTCATATCAATTGAGTGCTTGAACTGACAGTGCAGAGGTACCCCAGTGGGTGAGGAGAAGTGTAACATACCCAGCCACCCACAGGATGGGGTATGCTACCTTCAAGCCCGCCCTTGGACTTCTTTCTCTTACCGATATCTTTTTAAAATTTAAGGATGCATAAAAGGAAAGACTTTAACGACATGCACAACAATAGTCAACAAGCATGCATAGTCTAAAGATTCAATTAAATGATAATTAAATATACAATGGAAATACATTCATATACATGCAAATGATACCATAACAGAGAGAACTTATCTTTATGAAAGATGACACCAACTGGTTGTAGACCAAGGATGTTCCACCCAACCGTAGACACTAATGTTCCAAATCTCAACAACAACGTCACCCCTGAGCTAGGGCTATGAATACACAAGGATGGTTCCAGAGTGTTACTTGGCTTCCCAAACTAGTCAACACCCAAGCTCTCACAGGCTTCCCAACTCTCACAACAATCCAAGTACCCAACTCTCTTCTACCCAGCTTGCACCACCTGAGAGAATGGACCTCCACCCTTCTCTGCCACGCAGTCCCTCAAGAAGTCCTTCTCCTTATTTAGGCTCCAACGCAATTGGTACAAAATCTCAATGCTGGGACTCTCAGGGCTCGCAGCTGTGAGCAACGCTGGACACAAGCCAACACATATCAGACATGCAGGCCTCAAATCATGGCTGGATCACACCACCGACCACTAAAACCAACTATCTCGTGGATAATATTCAGAAGTTAGGACCCCTTTCCCAAGACAAGACGTGGATTAGGATGGATGAATGAATGGGTGAGTGAGTGCATGAAAGTGACTGAGGGAAAAGAATGAACGTACAAGAAATCAATGAACAATCCATCATTCGAACCCCCCCATCAGACCAGAGGCAGGTTTAAGTAACTTCGTGGGGAATCAAGAACCTCCTGGCCTTCCCCAAGAATCTGACGTAACCGATCCCCTCCCCTAGGAAAAAGGGGTAATTAACATAGGAATAAACACTTAGTCCCTCAAGCCCCCTCTCTTGTGGAATCATAGCCCCCTTTAACTCTAGTCCTTGTCCGTCTAACAACCAACCATGTATTTATTATTAATAATGATAGAAAAAATTACATGTCTTGGGCACAGTGGCCTTTTAATAATTGTTTGGGAACCGTGACCTCTCAGCATTGTAGAAATACATTATTTAAAATGGGGGTTCAAAAACTGGGGTGTTACATCCCTTCCCCCTTATTTTGGCATTGTCCTTAGTGCATATACAAAATAGAGATCAAAATCTCAAATTTATTCAAAAATCTATGGGTACTCTTCCCGCACGACATCTTCATGCTCCCGGGTAGCATCTTCAGGACCATAGCAGGTCCACTAAACTTTTACCAACTCTATAACTCGATTTCAGAGCATTTTGACTTTTCTGTCCAATACCCACATTAGCTAAACCTGAAAGTCTCCCTCCGTCTCTACCTGAATCATATGCCAATCAATAACATGGTTAGGGTCATGTACATATTTATTTAGTAAAGATACATGAAATACATTATGCACATTCATGGAAGCAGGTAATGCAAGCATGTATGCAATTGGCCCTATTCTGTCCAATATTTCAAATGGACCACAGAATATGGCTGCCAACTTTGTACAACTACCCAATTTCAAAGAGATTTTCTTGGGCTTCAATTTCAAAAGTACATGCTCCCCTACTTTGAATTCTCTAGCTGTCCTGTTCTTGTCTACATAGACTTTCTGTCTATCCTGAGATGGCTTTAAATTCTGCATGATCTTAACCATCTGGTCTTCCATGTCCTTGAGCAACTCTGACCCAAGTATTACTCTATCTACTTGGTTGTCCCAACTTACTCGAGTATTGCATTTCATACCATACAAGGCTTCAAATAAGCTCATTCTTAATGAATCTTGATACCCATTATTATATGCAAACTCAACCAAATGTAAGTAATCTTCTCACTTATATGGCTTATCCATCACACACATTCTCAGCATATCTTCAGTTATTTGATTGAATCTCTTTGTTTTCCCATCTGTCTTGGGATGATATGTTGTGCTAAAATTTATATTTGTGCCAAATCCTTTAAACAACCCCCTCCAGAAATTGGAGGTAAATTTTGTATCTCTGTCCGAGATAATTGTCCTAGGTATCCCATGCAACCTAGCAATTTCCTTCATGAAAATTTATGCAATATTAGCCATCGTATGCGTTGTCTTCACAGGCACAAAATGAACAACCTTTGCTAATTTTTCAACCACCACCATGATTGAATCATGTTTCTTATTCATTCTAGGTAATCCTGTGATGAAATCCATGGTGATCACTTCCCATTTCTTCCTTGGTATTGGCAATGGTTGCAGCAAACCCGTTGGGTGCCTATGCTTAGCCTTCACCTTCTGAAATTCCATACATCGAGCGATGTAATCAACAACATCCTTCTTCATTCCCGGCCAAAAGAACTGGCTTCTTACTGCTGTAATTATTTTCTGGTAACCGAGATGTCCAACATAAGGAACACCATGCATTTTATTCAGTACCAAATTCCCCAGTTCTTCATGTTATCACATAAAGTTGTCAAGGGCCATAGGCTGCAGCCATGAGCACAAAGCACAACACTCAGAGCGACTCATTCTAGGCCCGAAATCAATGGTCGAAGCTCAAAATAGATCTGAACCGTGCAATAATCCAGAATGCCATGCGTCATCAGATCCTCAGCTCCAGAGGTTTTTCTTAGAGGGAAATGTGGTTTGAGATTGAAATTCTCGAAGGCCGATTCGCAAAGCAGATCTTAGCCATTGATTCGAAGAGGGAATATCCGATCCATCAAATCTAAAGCGCCAGAGCTGGGCCGTTGATCAGGAAGCCTCATCTCAAATCACAATATCAATGGTTACACTCCATTGCGGGGTCGGAAGGTGCACAGGTTTTAAAATTTTAAGGGCAGGGCGCAATCGGGACTGTGGTTTTTGGAAAGAGACACGTGGCGGTTCATGGTGAATTGCGGGGACAAAATCGGTTTGCTTTCAAGCCTTCCTTGGTAGAGCCCACAATCGTGCAATTGCGTAGGGTCATGGACCTAGGTCACATTGAGGATGAAGCGATGGAGAGGAGCTATGACAAAGGTCGAAAGAACCTCACTCCACATCATGCCTGTGCATACGCTATCAGACTTCCACCTACAAAGCTCGCATTGGCCACAGACAAAGACCATTCATGGCCTCGAGGCATCAGGATGGACTCGCAAAAGTCATTGGCACCATCTAGGAACATTCATGGGTGTCAGGCCTCATCCTGATCCTGATGAAGGTAGTTACTGAGAATGAGAGCGGTGGTTGAGACCTCGTCTCATCACATAAATGGAAAACTATAAATGGATTGGCAGATTAAAGCTCGCGTATGAAAAAAGGAGATTGTCTGCACAGTCTGATAGAGAAGATGTTGAATGAAAACTTTGAATGCAGCAATCCAACCACACTCCTAATGGTTGCAACAATTCTTCTTATATATAGGCAGTTTTGATATTTTGAACAAGTCGAATGGTTGAGCTAGGTTCCCTGCTACTGTAATATTTTTATGAAGAACACTGGTTCTCTGGTTATGTATTTGTTTTTGAGACATCTTGGTTAATCTAAGTAATCTTTCTTACTCCATCTTATTTTCCTCTGATATTGAGAGAGTTCATGAATGACAGATTCACATGGATTGTTAAGACTGTATTATGATGAATGATATATTATAGTGTTGTTATAATTTCTTTCAGTTTCTTTGAGATTTGAATTCAAGAGGACCTTGCATTTAAGTTTTTCCTCCTTAGGCCGCTGTGAATTTGATATTCATAGCATACCTCTACACTTTTCTCACTAAATCTTCCTCCTACTAACCCTTACTCCAACTTACTTACTAAAGTTGATTCAAGACCTCAATGGTTGGTGCATGATAGTCCAGATTTTTTGAGTTAGAACGTTATTATCTCGAGTCTTATCCATTGTCCCCCTTAAAACTCATTTAAATTTACTGTATAAACTGATGGGTACTGGGCTTATCCTCATTACAGTCTAAGGTTGATTCCTAGTGCTAACACTCTGGAGCTAGGAACATAGATTCTATTTTTATGCATGAGTAATCCATGTTCCCTTATCTCATACTCCTTTGTTTTCTGTTGTACATTTCCTTGCTGTAAGTTTTCCTTTACCTGTAGGTAATGCTGATATGTAACAAGACCATCTAAAATTCTTTTCTTGAATTCTGACTGATGCATACTGATAGAGGTAGCATGCATGAGATGCACTCCTCTACTAAGCGCATCGACAACTTTATTCTCTTTACCTTTGATATGCTTGATATCGAAGTCATATTCACTTAAAAATTCCAGCCATCTTGTTTGCCTGGCATTCAAGGTCAACTATTCAAAAAGATATTTCAGGCCAATGTGGTCTGTCCTTAATTCAAATTTCTTCCCCATGAGATAATGCCTCCACATCCTCAAGGCGTGAACAATGGCAACAAGTTCCAAGTCATGCATGGCATAGTTCCTCTCATGTTCCTTAAGATTTCTGGACTCATATCCAATGACATGCCCATTTTGCATGAGGACTCCCCCAAGTCCTTCCATACATGCATCTGTACATACCACAAAACTTTCATTTGGGTCAACAATATTTAACACAGGTGCTTTAGTAAGTAATTCCTTCAACAGATTAAAATTCTTTTCACACTTGAGTGTCCATTCAAATTTAGTTCCCTTCTTTTGCAAAGAAGTGATAAGATGAGAAATATTAGAGAACCCTACTATGAACCTTTTATAGTAGCCAACTACTCCATAAAATATCTGACGTATGACACATTTTTGGGCATTGGCCATCCTATAATGGCTTCGATATTCTCTGGATCTACTGCTATGCCTTGCTCTGAAATAATGTGTCCCAAGTAATGGATCTGCTTTTGATAAAAAGAACACTTACTCAAATTGGAATACAACTGATGTTCTCTCAGTACTTGCAACACCAGTCTTAAGTGATGTTCATGCTCCTCTTCAGACTTAGAATAGATAAATATGTCATCCAAGAATACTATGACAAATTTATCCAAATAATTTCTGAATATGTCGTTCATTAAGCACATGAAGAAAAATGGTGCATTGGTCAGTCCAAATGGCACCACTACAAATTCATAATGCCCATACCTGGTCCTAAAGGTTGTCCTATGCATGTCTTCTTCCTTAATTCTTACCTGATGGTATCCTGCCCTCAGGTCAATCTTTGAGAATATATTTTCTCCTCTTAGCTGATCAAAGCGGTCACCAATTCGGGGTAGAGGATACTTGTTATTTATAGTGTACTTGTTCATCCATCGAAAGTCAATATACAGGCTCAAGGTTCAATCCTTCTTTTTGAAAAAAATTACTGGTGCTCCCCAAGGTGAAACACTTGGACGTATGTACCCTTTCTTCAACAATTCCTCCAATTGCATTTATAATTCTTTTAAGTCTGGTGTGCTCATTCTATAAGGTGTTTTTGACACTGGGGAAGCTCCTGCCACTAAATCAATTGAGAAATCTATCTCCCTTATTGGTGGCAATCCGAGTATTTCTTGGAATACATCTTCAAATTCCTATAGTACCAAGAAATATTTGAGGCTTGGCCCTTTTGTATTATCCGACTCTTCCACATGAGCTGCATACAATTGACATCCTTTCCTAAAACATCTTTTTAGCTGTAAGGCTGAAATCTCCTTTATAGAGATGGGTCTTGGAACTCCTTTCACAGTTCTTTTTTTTCCATTTCCATTAAGACATGTAAATGTCTTTTTATGACAATTTAGGACAACATGATTCTTTTCCAACCAATCCATTCCAATCAGAATATCATAAGACCCCAATGGTATGATATTTAGATCAATACTAGTATTCACACCATTAAGACTTATGGAACAACTTCTGACCATGTCATGGATTCTTCTTTTGGTTCCAGTGGCTAACTGAACCAAACTTTCTTTTCCAAGTTTACTTTTCTCCAAATGTAATCTATCCACTATCTTAGGATCAATGTAAAAATGACTTTCTCTTGAATCAATCAAAATAGAAGTAGGATGATTTATGATCTTACCTTCCACCTTGATCATATTGGACTAGTAATCTGCTTGTCGATCATTTAAAGTTGCATAGATTCTTCCCATATCTTTGACTGTTGTAGCTTCTTAGATGTTGTGCATAGAATTCACTCTATCCTTTCTGTGTGGGAAATCCTTGTACATGTGATCTTCCTTGCATCCCTAACATTGGATTGGTGGTATTCCCTGGCCTTGATCATACAAGTATTTAACCTTCCTGATGGCTTTAGTCAAGGTCTTGGGCTCATCATACTTGATCTTTTCCTTATAAAAGAATGGTAGTCAACTTATAAATCTCTGTATTTTCACTTTCTCATCACCAATGAACCTGACATAATTTAACAATCCCAAGAAATTCTTCTCGTACTCTACCATAGTCATGCTTTCCAACCTAAGTTCAAAGAACTCCTGCATTTTCCTTTCATAGAAATTCTCTAAGAGGTACTCCTTCTGGAAGTAATTCTTGAACTACTTCCAAGTGATCCTACTATCATTAATGTGCTCCACTTTCTTCAGTTGGTCCCACCACATTACATATTTCCTGTGTAAATGGTAGGTGGAAATCTTGGGTTCTAGATTTGATGAATAGTTATGCAATTGAAAATATCTCCTGAGCCCAAGAAACCATGCTTAGGCATCATATTCCCTTTCTCTTCCACCCTCAAAGGAAGGTGGATTGAGCTTCCTAAACTCTCGTTGCAAACTATCTACCTCTTGTTTCCTTCTTTGGTGTCTAACAGGAGACACCTATGGATTGCTTACGAGATCATCCGATGCATAAAACTTTATTTCTGAGTAAGGAGGTGAGTGGTGTCCATGATCTCTTCTAGAACTTCTGGAATAACCAACTCTTCCAAGATCATCCCTTCTTTCATGGCACCTTCCTTCTTCCTCTTGTCTTGAGTTTGATTCCTTCTTCGTTTTTCTCTGCAACTGATTTAATCTCTACAACACTCGAAAATTTATCTGAATTTTCTCTCTCATCAGTCTCTCGTTGTCTTCTTTGTAGCTCTGCACTTCCATCTTCAGGCTTCTTACCGTTTCTATTAACATTTCCTATTCTCCTTTTCCGTTGCGTCCATTGGAATCACTCTTTGCATTACAAACTCTGGTATTCTGGCCTTCATCCACCTTATCATGACTGGAGGCTCCTTCTCCTTATTCCATTTCCTCAATATGCCCCCTGAGTTGATGTGCTTAAACCCCTTAATTCTTCAAAATGTACAAGTGAACATTTTGTTAGAATTATGCATATGATAAAAAAAATTACCAAACCATGCTACAGGTCTCTTTCTTTTTTTGTTCATGGAGATCATATCCCCATTCTTTGAAAATAATGGTGTCTTGTTATCCTTGGATGACACATAATTTAATCTCATGCAGGCGCTTACTTCAAAACACCTTCCCAGGTGACCACGACTATAAACCGCATCTAAATCCTTCCTTAGCACTTTTCTATCTCGAAGACCACCAATTCAGACCTTAGCGCTCCTTCCCTCAAATCTCAATTTGCATATGACCACGACCATGACCCTACGCTGATATGAAAAAGCGTTTGTCCATAGCTTCGAGACTTTGAAACTGTTGGTCACTATAATTGCTTAATTAATTTCAAACAACCAAGTGAAACATAAATTATCAACCCAGGGAAGTCTTTTTGTTTCAAAGATAGCTGCGCACTATATATGCTCAATTCCAAAAGCACTTAGTGTTGTAGTAAGGAAAATGATTATACCTATTCTTGCTGGAATGAACTGAAGCTCTGGATTGAATCACAGGAAAGTAATCTCCCTATTTCAATTCTTTATGGTTCAAATTAAGAATCCTGGATTACATTTAAAATAACATTGCAATGGGTAAAAACAACTATCTTGCAATCAGAGAACAGGACCCTTACTCTCAAACAGAGAATCAGTGCTAACACTCTTTTATAAAAGCAA
>ML790355.1:77701-101393 GCA_009831015.1 Picea engelmannii | reverse complement strand
GCATATAATAATGAGAAAGGACGTTGTGTACCTTGGGATGATCAGGTGAAATGATAGTATAAGTTAAAATACAGGTGATGAAGGGTATAATAATGGCAAAAAGTATGGGCAAAAAGGGTACAATATGTGGTCCTAACAGAAACTTTCATCCAGGACCGGATCAACAGTCCTCGTCCTTTTTCACGATCAACGATCGAGATCCTCTTCGAGACTCCACGCTTCGGGAGTTTCAACTTTCCTCGCTTGCCTCCTCCCAGAATGCTTTTACCCAGAGTTCATTATCTGCCAACATGTGTCCTCCCACAGATCAACGACTGTGAATCTCTTCAGTTCTTCGGGCTTCAAAAGTTTCAAACTTTCCTCCTGCACGTTCTCTCGGAGTGCTTTCACCTGAAGTCGATGATCCTTCGACGTGTGTCTTCTGGACTCAATGGTCGATATGTACTCTGAACTTCAGGCCTTCGAGATTTTTTGACCCAACGCAACCTATCACATCCTTCCCCACTGGAGTGCCTAGTCTTCAGATTGCACGATGTGTCGCCATGTGACAAAATACTAAAAGAGGACACGTGGCCCAATCGGGCGAGTGACATGTGTCACGTTCTAACTAACATTTCAATACTCCATATTCTCAAAAATTACTGACACATGGAACACATCCCATGTGTCCATGTCATCCTAGGTGATGTCTGTAAGCCACGTCACTTCTGGAATTATAGGATCCACATCACCTCTAGGTGATGTCATCGTGCCCCATCACTTAGGCTCTTTGGCTTTGGGACTTTGGGAGTTTCCATACTGGCACACTTCCAATTTTCCCAAACTCTGAATTCTCGAACTGGCCAAACTGGCACCATGTGTCCTTCTGGATTGAATGACTAATATTTAGTTCGGGTCTTCACCTAGATTCCACGGATCTGCACCATGTGTCCTCCTTAATCTGACGGTTGAGGCTTACTTTGGGCTTCAGATTTTGGAAATCTCAAACTTCAAACCTTATCTGGCCCCACTGAATTTTATCCGAAGCCCTAGATCTGGTGATGCATGGCTCTCGGCAGATCAATGGCTGTGATCCTTTCAGGTCTTCAGGTTTCAGAAATATCAAACTTCAAACCTCCTCAAAATACATGGTATTCTGCTACGTGTCCTCTTGAATCAGACGATTGAGGCTTAATTTGGGCCTTCACCTGAAATCCACAAATTTATGCCACGTCTCTTCTGAATCAGACGACTCAAATTCACCTCGGAAGATCCAACGCTTGAGATTTACTCTGGACAATCTAGCGACTGAGATATATTTCAGATGATCAGATGATTGAGATTTACTTCGGCTCTCCGGCTCTCCGGGTTTCAGAAGTTTCAAATCTCCACTGAAAGCCTCTTGAATCAATTTCTTCAGAGTTACTTATCTATTGACACGTACCTCTTGGTGATCGACGGTCAGGATCTACTTCAGCTATACAGAGTTTCGATGTTCGATCCCTAACATGTCACATCACTTACTGCCTTTCAATTTATGGGGGTAGGCATCGGTGGTTTGGAGAAACCCTCTTTTCACCTCGCAATTCTCCTGATGCTAACACGTAACCCATTGGTGAAACTGTGGTTTTGGATTGCGAGAATGCCTTGGGGAGTTATCTCCCATGCAACTTGGTTCCCCACAATTCCAGTTGTCCATTGATCTCTCTCTCCAATGGGATCTGACAGTGGTTACCTTAACCCTTGCTTCCTTTTCATCAGATGACCCCTGTTGACCTGTCCTCCGATCCAATGATCCTGGATCTCTCATGATCCTACAGTGGTGATCACTCTCGAATTCAAAGGGGATGGTCATGATCCTTTAAACCCCTTACAACGGGTCTCTGGTGATCTAACTCCTGCGTAGATTCTGCAACACCATTTGTCCTGAACTTTTCAACTCCACGGTTAGAGTTTGTTCTATAACCACGATACTTTGACCAACAGAATCGGCCCATACCGAACCGATGTTTCAACCAGAATCTCTGATACCAAACTGTAACATACCCCGCCACCCACAGGTTGGGGTATGCTACCTTCAATCCCACCCTTGTATTTTGTACTCTTACCGGTACCTTCTTTGTTTAATAAGGACGCATAAGATAAAATATTTAATGACATGAAAAACAATATCCAACAAGCATGCATAATCTAAGATTTAGTTAAACGATAATTAAAATACACAATGGAATACATTCATACACAGATAATAATATCACAACAAAGAGCACTTATCTTTATAGAAAGGCGACACCAACTGGCTACAGACTAAGGATGTTCCACCCAACCGTAGACACCACTGCTCCAAATATCAATAGCAATGTCACCCCCGAGACAGGGCTATGAATCCATAAGGATGGTTCCAGAGTGTACTTGGGTTCCCAAACTAGTTAACTCTCTAGCTCTCATAGGTTTCCCAAGAGCCACAACAATCCAAGTACCCATCTCTCTTCCACCTAGCCTATACCACCCAAGAGAATGGACCTCCACCCTTCTCTTCCACACAGTCCCTCAATCAATCCTTCTCCGTTTTCCAGGGCCTCTAGCATAGATGGTCTAGAATCTCAATGCTGGAACTCTCAGGACTCGCAGTTGTGAGAAAAACAGGGCATAGCCCAATGCATCTTAGACATGTAGGCCCCAATTCATGGTTGGATTGCACCAAAAACCATTACAACCAACTATCTCATGGCTAATATTCAACAGTTCGGTTCCCTTTCCCAAGCCAAGACGTGGATGAGGATGGATCAATGAATGGGTGAGTGAGTGCATGAAAGTGTGTGAGGGAAATGAATGAATGTATAGGAAAATCAACAAACAAGCCACCAGTCAAACCCCCCCTTCAGACCAGAGGCAGTTTTAAGTAACTTCGTGGGGAATCAAGAACCTCCTAGACTTCCCCAATAAGCTCACGTAATCAATCCCATCCCTTAGGAAAAAAGGGTAATTAACATAGGAATAAACACTTAGCCCCTCAAGCCCCCTCTCTTGTGGAATCATAGCCCCCTATAAATCTAGTCCTTGTCCATCTAGCAGCTAGCCATGTATTTATTATTAATAATGATAGAAAACATTACATGTCTTGGGCACATTGGCCTTTTAATAATTGTTTGGGTACCCTGGCCTCTCAACATTATAACAATACATTATTTAAAATGGGGGTTCAAAACCTGGGGTGTTACAGTTCTCACCATTCTCTCCAAGATTGGTCCTAAATTATCTGTATTCATATCCACATTCCATTCTATCAAATTCACCTCTAGAGCCACCCAGAAGATGCCTTCTCTTGAGGAATTTATCGAAGCCATGACACAATAGAAAAACAATCTCATCAACATGGGAAAAATCAAATCCCTAAAGGCGCATGCACTCACTATGCAAAAGATGGAAGCCACAAATATCATAAATCTAAAGATAAAGATAAATGAAAAGTACATGCACATCCGAAGAAGGAATCGTACAAAAAAACCTTCACCGATGCCTCCATATCCAAAGGGGAAAAGGGAAGAAAAGGGGACAAATGCATGTATTGTCACAAAGGATTCTATCCAGAATCCGCATGCATGGAAAAAAAATTAAATATGATGTCTGAAATACTTTAGCAAAAAAACCTTGGAGATCGCATCCCCGAGGGTGCAAAGAAGAAGAAGCCAGGAGATTCAAATTCCAAGAAAGGCAATTCTAGCCATGCATTGATTGCAATCAACTCCTCTCACGATACTTGGATCGTAGATTCAGGATCATCACATCACATGGATGCCTCAGAAGCATTCTATTCTTCATTGGATGCATGCAAAGGTCCTCCTATTATGATGGGGGACAACTCTTATGTCGAGGTCACCGGCAAAGGAAGGATTGAACTCACCCACAGAAGCTTCGAGAATGTGTTGCATGTTCCCAAACTTTCTGTCAACCTTCTCTCTGTGTATCAGATGACGAATTCTTGCATCAGAAATAAATTTGTATTCACACCAAATTCTGTGGACATCTACGACATGCAAACCAACTCCAAGGTTTCTACTGGTGAGGTAAATCATCATTCTAGATTGTATACTTTTTCTGAATTAATTGAACCTGATTATGCTTTATAGCTTACTCATGCTGATGAAAGTAGTAGGATATGGCATGAAAGGTTTGGACATTTGAATTTCAAATACATGAAACAACTTAGCAAGAAAATATTGGTTGATGGTCTACCAAACATCC
Organism: Picea engelmannii; assembly: GCA_009831015.1. Lineage (NCBI taxonomy): Eukaryota > Viridiplantae > Streptophyta > Pinopsida > Pinales > Pinaceae > Picea > Picea engelmannii. Next base: position 97,169 of record ML790355.1, on the reverse strand, counting down.
ATTTTTCCAAGGGAGTATGTGAGGGATGTGTTCTCGAAAAACACCCTCAAGACAAATTCGACATAGGAAAGTCTCAGAGAGCTTATGCACCTTTAGATATGATCCAGAATGACCTTATGGGTCCTTTTCCGCATCCATCCATCAACAAAGAGAGGTTTTTTTTCATTTTTTTTAATGATTTCTCACATTTTAATTGGATCTACTTTCTCAAGCAAAAATCCGAGGTCTTTCAACACCTCAAATATTTCAAAGCCCTGGTTGAGACACAGTCCAGAAAAAAGATCAAAGTCCTCTAAAATGATAATGGGTGAGAGTATGTGAATCATGTGATCCATAATCTTTTCCATGAGGCAGGGATTTAGTTGTAGTACACAGTTCCCTATACTTCGCAGCAAAATGGAGTTGCTGAGTGGAAAAACATATCTCTAAAGGAGATGGCATCTTGCATGTTGCATGCAAAGTTACTACCATAGATACTATGGGCCGAAGCACTTAATTGTGAAACATACATCCAAAACATATCTCTCCATAGATTTTTCAAGGATAAGACCCCCCTACGAGGCTTGGAGCAGCCTCAAACTGGAAGTGACCCACTTTCTCATTTTTGGTTCACGTGCATGGTCCCAAATTCCCTTTGAAAAGAGGAAGGAACTTGATCCATAGAGAAATGAGTATATTTTTATTGGATACCCCGACGGCGTGAAGGGATATAGGATTATTGATCTTTCCTCAGACCGGCTCATCATTGAGTGAAGTGCCCAATTCGAGGAAAGTGTCTTGCATGCACCTCAACAGCCGCATGTAGACACCTTCATTATTACACCTGTTCGAGATGATGAGAATGCACATGCCAAATATTCTTCAAACAAGAGTTATTATTCAGAGGACTCAGATGATTCACATTCAAAGTTAGTATAGTTGGATGCAGATTCATAACATCCATATGCAGTTGCAGAGCTAGAATAGAGGCCCAAGTGGGCACATAATACTCTTCAAGATTCAAGGGATATCATTGGTGATCCAACCAATACTAGGAGGACTCGATCTGATTTCTAGGAGCCTCCTGTTGCACTCACTGCCACTGAACCATTACCCTCGAGGCATCTTTTCTTGGTTCAGTCTTCAGATCCAAATTCTTATGGAGAGGCTGCTGGAAATCCTTTTTGGGAATCCACCATGAAGGAGGAGTACAACTCCCTTGTTGAGAACCAGACTTGGGATCTGGTTCCCCTTCCTTCTGGGAGGAAAAGTTTCATATGCATATGGGTCTACAGGACTAAGATCATAGCAGATGGACAGATTAGAAGATACAAAGCCAGACTTGTCACTAAAGGCTTTCAGCAGGTTCATAGTATTGACTATGAAGAGACCTTCAGTCCAGTAGTGAATATGGACTCCATACGATTAGCACTTTCCATTGTGGCAGCCAAAGGATGGGAAGTCCATCAGATAGACGTGAAGAATGCATTTCTTCATAGTGATCTCTCTGAGGAGATCTACATGGAGCAGCCCTAGGGATTTATGTAGGAATCATCTTTGGTTTGTCGACTGAAGAAGTCCCTTTATGGACTCAAGAAGGCTCTGAGGGCATGGCATGCCAAGATGGATTCCTACCTGTTGTCACAGAACTTTTTACGTTGTAAATTAGACCCAAATGTCTACATGCTCGGGATGATTGATTCACTTTTATTTTTAGTTCTATATGTCGATGATTTGTTAATCACCAGGTCCTCGACTTTAGTGATTGCTGTAGTCAAGAGGATTCTACATGTCAGGTTTTTGATGACAGACATGGGTCCAATCCACTTCTTCCTTGGACTCGAGATTAGTCAGGATGCATCAGGAATCAAACTATCTCAGGCCAAGTATGCACGAGATATCCTTGAGATATTTCACATGACAGACTGCAAGTCTACTCTGACTCCTTTCCTATCAGGAGTCAAACTTGAGGATGGCAGGGAGACTCCACTGGTTTAAAACACTCTGTATATACAACTAGTGGGGAGCTTGTTATATCTCACACACTCTAGAAAAAACCTCTCATATGCAGTTGGCACAGTTTCTAGGTTCATTCAGGTGCCGCATGACCTACATTGAAAGACACAAAGTGTATCCTTCGATATGTACAAGGTGCCATCACCTTTGGGATTCATTATGCAACAGACTCTACATTAGATCTCATCAGATTTACTGATTCCGACTGGGCTGGTGATAACACTGATCACAACTCCACATATGGTTACTAACTCAGTCTTGGTTCTGGGCCTATCTATTGGTCGAGAAAGAAGCAAGTTGCCATTTCTCTATCTTCAGCCGAGGCAGAGTACAGAGGGGTAGTTAACATAACCATTCAGGCTATGTGGCTACAACATTTTCTCACTGAGTTGGGCATTCAGTTTCATCAGGAGATCGTCATATGGTGTGATAACCAGAGCACACTGAAGTTCTGCAGAGATCCAGTTTAGAGGTAGTGGACGAAGCACAATGAGATCCACATGCACTACATCCGAGACTTAGTACATGAGGAGATCACCGACTTACAATTATGTCCTTCAGCAGAATAGACAACATGCATCTTCACCAAGACCTTCACTAAGAAGAAGTTCCATTCTTTGCGAAGTCGTCTTCTAGTGAAGGACACAATTTCCTAGCAACTGTATTTCTTCTTTCTACATACATTGTACCTTGAGGGGGGTTTTTTACCATGATTTTTTCCATCTTTCCTCACTTTATTTCAATGTATCTTTTTTATTTGGGTACATAACATGGCCTCGTTCTCGACACCCATTCTTTATTTTCACCATAGTGATGTTCAGGGGGGGTGTTAGAGTTACTTCACACACACCTAGGATTTTTTTTTCCTAAGGTTTTTCCTTGTTTATTAGTCATAATTAGTCATTATCTACTCTCCTATATTTTAGGGGAGAATATTCCACCTGGATAATATTTGCTTTCAGTTGACACTTCAGTTTGACTAGTTGAGTTGAGTTTAGATGCTACATTGGTTTTGTCACCATGCAAAATTGGGATCATCACCATGCTAATTCGACCTTGCCTTGGTATCATCACCAGACTGGTACATTACCCTTGATTCCCTGATTTAACTCCTCACTACTCTTTGTACATTCAGTTAACCGAAGACTCATTGACTAGTTAACTCAACTAGATAGCAGTTCACTCCCGTAATTGCCTGAGAGACTAGACTAGGTGGAAGTTCACTCCCGTAACCATTGGTGTGTGTCGAAATCACTCTAGACCACCACTATGGCACATTGGTTCTCCTCCAGTTCACACTCATTGATTTATACAAAGTATATCATATGTAAATTATTCATTATTCACAACGGTTAATGAGAAGTTTTTCATTCTTTCTCTCCTTCTTCTTTCTCAAATTCTCTCTGCAAATGTGTGTATTATTGTTTAGCTATATATATTCTGTGCAGGTTCAACAAATTTACAACTATTATATCAAGTGTGATTGATTATGGAATATGTATCACTGTTTACATAACATGTATACTTTGTTGCTTGATATCAACCTTTTTTAACTAGTTGTGATAATACTATTTCACTTACTTGTAAACAGTCATAGTAAATATTATGTGAATATATTACATGATTGGTGTTGATATCATGGTAGCTTCGGGAGGTATTAACCTCCACATGTAACCCTGAAAATAATAGAATGTTCTGGGAAGTAAGAAGAAACTCTAAAGCATTGGACATAACCCTAGAAGACAAGTTGGCTAAAGGAAATATTTAATATTGAGTTCTTAGCCTCCATAATGAGAAGTCCGCCCAGACAGCTAAGGAGGAGTAGTATAAATACAGAACGCTAGATCTCATTTGACATATACAACTCACAACTATAGAAATGTAAGAGTGTGCACTGAAAAAATTGAGTAAGTGCACAATTCTGGAGAGTAGCTGTAGCTGTAGATACTGCAACTTGTATTCTCAGTTTAGGCTTGGACTTTTTATTGGTTATGGTTTGGAATTTATGCATTTTTTTCTAGCTCTGGAGTGAGGTACGCTACATTGATTGGCTATTAGGCCTAGGGTTTTCTTCCAGAATTATTCTCTGTCAAGGTTAAGGTGCTTGGGGGTGGATTCGGCCTATGGTTGGGTGAAAATATTGCTATATTGTCTATGGTTAAACGAGAACACCTATTATTTATAATAGGTTATGGGCCCACACTATCTTCAGACAATATAACCACTGGAAGATAGATTGGGAGGATTTTCTCAGTTACAATTGCAATTGCAGTCAGTTTTTGCAGCAACAACAAAACCCTAACCCTCTTGTTGAGGCACCTTAAGTGAAGATATCGACCTAATTTATGGATAACCTAGTGTTCCCTAACCCAATGCACCTTTTGGTACTCTCAACAAACTAAGATGCCAGGTTTTAGTTTTTGGTCAAAGTCAAAGGTTGACCAATTCAAATTCAAAGGTCGACAAAGTCAAAGCAGTCATGACTTACTGTATGAAGTCAGAAAAGAATTTATAAGGGGATTCTAACTTCAAATCATGGAAGAAAAGGATTGACCTCATCCTTGCCAAGAAAAATTTGTTGGATATCGTGAATTTTCAAGTAGAAGAAATGGAAGTTATGATGAAGAACAATATATGTAAGAAATTGTGAAAAAGGGTTATGAATGGAAGCATTGCGAGATTCAGAACTAGAGGTTATTCTAGAAGGAGGAGAAGACTATGATAACAACTTGTTCACGTAAAACAAATATTCCTCTATCTGAGCTATTATATCTCTTACAGTATCCATGGATTGAAGTTTACATCAGTTGGTTGTAAAAGGCTTCTCTCCCAATTGACAATTTGAGGAAGACGCTTATGTAAAGCAATCTCAAGGTCTTGAGGTATACCAGAAAGAGACCCATGTATGTAGATATAATAAGACCTTGTATGGATTCAAACAACTTGATGCAGAGTATCTCATATACATCAAAATCATGGTGAAAAAGTTCTAGGACAAAGATAGTGTATCACAATAATTACTCGAAATTATGGAATGATGGATTTCTAATCCATGGAAAACTCTCATGATGACAGAATAAGTGCTACTTGGATATGTTTCAGTTTGAGCCTTTCCACGATGTCATGAGCTAGAAGGAAACATAAATGTTGAATTCAACCATGATATATTGTAATGATCAGAGCTATATGAATCCTTTAGAGAAAACAAGTGTTCCATGACAGATCGAAGTACATTGAGATCAAGCATTACATTCTCGCTTATGAAGTCCAAAAAAGAGAAGTGGTTATCCAATATATCTCCACGGATGAGTAGGTAGCAGATATTTTGGTAAAACCTATGTCCAATATGAAAATGTTGCGTACTTAAGAAACAAGTTGGGGCTCGTGGAGACGACTTCCTTATTGAAAACAAGGAAGAGATTACTCCCAGGTTGGGAGGGAGCACTGATGTGTTATTGATTCATGGATAGTCATTTTTTCAGTTCGAAAAATGGTCTAAGATGAGCAGTTCCTTTCCAGTTCGGAAAGTGGTTTGAGATTTTTGATGGACAAGCATTTTCTAGTTCGGAAAATAGTCCATATCGGACAATCATTTTCATAATGAAAATGGTTTGATAGATTGATGATGTACCATAGAGAATGATTCCTCTTATGTCCAGTGTGGGGGAATGGTCTAGGAAAGTCATTCTTCTTGGTAGTCACTCTGAGTAGAGGTCAAGTAAAATGGTCTGCCTCGTCGGGTAGTCATTCTTTTGAAGTTCACAATTGTGAGTAGTTTCGAAGAATGGTTTGTTTTGGAGGTTGGTGTAGGACAGTCATTTCCATTAGGAAATGGTACAGATAGGCATTCCCTAGTGTAGACTCATTCTATCCAGGTTGCACTATAATTAGTGCCAGAGGAATGGCCCAGTTAGGTGAATGGTCCAGGTTCAAAAATCAGGGACATACATTCCCTATGGCAGACTCATTCTCTCCAGGTTGCACTATGACTAGTGCCAGAGGAATGACCTAGTTAGGTGAATGGTCCAGTCTCAGAAATTGGGGACAATTACTCTTCTATGCTTGAGAAGAATAGTCCAGATATCCCATGGCTGATGTTTTACATTCCGAGGGAAAATGCTCTTCTACATCTCACAGATGTGGGTGGAAGAATGGCCCAGATGACTTAGTTTATATCATGATATTGTTTTATACAGGTTGATATCAGATGATATGATTGCTATAGATATTGTATGTCTCTGGACAGTAGATGTATTCTATTGTGGTGGATGTGTTCCACTAGTTGTGACTATGTTTCACTGATTAAGTAGTTGTGTGCTACTTGGTGTGGTTGTGTACCATTGGATATTAGTTGTGTACTACTATGGATAGAGACAGTTGCGTTCTATTGAATGACATTGTTTTGATTTGAAAATTCTTATTCGCTAATGGATAATCAGTGTACTGATGGACACACATTCTCCAGATGAAAAATGGTCTAGGACATTTATTCTTCTAGGACGTATGTCTAGATTAGAAGAATAGTCCTTGTATCCCATGGTGTGGCTTCCAACGTCTGTTGGAATAGTTATTATTCTAGGAAATATGCCCGAATTAGAAGAATGGTTCTTGTTTCACTCTGTGGAGTGAGTCACTTATTCAACATCATGCCTGCTTACTCATATGGAGTATGGCTTCGAGAAATGATGCATTTGATGCTATCAGATGATACTGATAGTGATGATGGTGCTCGTGATCTAATCATGATATTGTTGATACTGAGAGGGGGGTGAATCAGTATCAAGTACAATTTAAAACCTTTTTCAACTTATACTTAAACCATTCAATTGTATCCAATGAGAAATGAACAATAGTATAAGAGTTACACCAATACACCACAATTCACCATGCACAATATATGAGAAATAATCAATAGTTATTGTTCAAGGGAAGTAATGGCTTCCAAAGGTAGCTACAACTTCCAAAGGTAAAGGGAGGGATAAACCTCCAAGAGAAATATACAGTCCTCCAATATCAAGAGAGGATTTAACTCTCCATCCTTTCCCCTTCCTTCCACCCAAGAATATATCAGAGATATAAAACTTTACATTAAATCATCACCATCAACCAACCATCACATAGAACCTAATAATGATTCCTCAGACTTCTTCAATTTCTGCAATTCTTCAATTCTTGGAATACTTTGATCCTATAGATAATATTACTCAATGTATTCTCTGAAACTTCTCCAAGTTTCACTCCTTGCATCCTCCCCAAAAACAAGTTATAGAAAGAATGGTAGACTTTGTTCAATTTTGGTTTATTCAAGAGACCGAAATTGTACAGAATGCCCCGTGCTCAATATTTAACATCAGATTCTTAAAATAATACACAAGAAATGAAAGTCCGTACTATTTACAATGAAATTTGTCCCACTTCATTTGGATTCTCTATGAGGAAGTTATGATTATTTTACCTGGAACACATGTTTATTTACTAGCTTCAGGACTAGTCAAAAACCCTATCTTCCACAGAGTGTATCTCCATAATTATGGTGAATCAAGAGTTGAAACTCTTACCATATGTACCTTGATATGTCTTCTCAATACCATATCAATTTCACCATCCGAATCATTCTAGAAAAAATGTTAAAGCGAAAATGGTAAGATGACCTGAAAATAAGATACCTTAGAGCACATCACTAAAAGGCTTCATCCTCCCTTGAAATCCGGCCTTCTTTACTTATGATTTCCTCTGAAATTCGACTTGTGTATCAAATGAATGTATAATGATATTTATTTATAACATTTATGTCACTTCATTTTAACATTAGGGCTGACCTGACACTTTCTTATTTTGTAATTCGGTTCTTTAATTATCTTCAGGGCCTACATGTACTTCCTTCTTCAATTCACTTTGTCATCTTCAAAAATTCATTTATCCTCAACCATGAGGATCCACGTGACATCCCACATACCACTGGAAACAACATGATGTATATTATCCATCCATGGGTGTTTTACCTGCATGTGCATTTTCCTTCATGCCCAAATACCTTCATCAATCTTGCGGTCCAAAACCCATGACTAGGGTACATCAATGACAACAATCAATCTTCCAACAATCTCCCCCTTTGTCATTGATGGAAACACTCATGCCCCCCCTATCATCATGATCCCAATTTATCTCCCCCTTTGACATCAATGGAAAAGGTTAGGGCTTCTCCCCTTGAGTTTAATGGCAAAAGGTAACTCTCTTCTTTGGGGTTTCTCCCCCTGAACATGTGGCACTTAATAATACTTCATCCTTATTTTTGGTCTTTGAGAATTTTCTTCCTTGGAATCCTTTTCTGTGGCTTCTATTTTCTCTCTCTTCTTCATGTCTAGGATTTATATGTTGTTCGATCTTCTTGTTTCAGTTTCAACTAATCTTCTTGAGTTATTTTCTCTGATTTTACATTTTCGGGAGTCAAACATAAGAGTGTATCCTTGATCACATATTTTGCTGACACTGAAGAGATTATGCTTCAGATCTTCAACCAATAGGAGTTTTCCTTCTTTTACATTTTCACTTCCAATATTTACAATTCCTTTTTCAAGTATTTTAGTAGATGAGTCATCTCCAAATGTAACATTTCCACCCTTTTTCTTCAAGCTGACAAATTTTCTTTGATTTCCGGTCATATGATATGAGCACCCACTATCTATGAACCATTCATCTTCTTCTTTGCATTCTTTAGCGACCAATGTTATTTGACATTTTTCATTTTGTAGAATTTCTTTCCTTTTCCATGTTGTAGTTGGTATACAGACATTTGGCATATGATTATCTTCCTTCATCTCTCTGCAATCTCGTGATTTATGACCAAGATTATTGCACTTGTAACATACAATATTTTGATCCATTAATGGGTCAAATGGATTATAATTTCTGTTGATAGGTCTACGAACATTTCCATATCTGTTATTTTCACCATTCATGTAGCTTGCATAGTTATTCCTTTCATTGATTCTACAGTTGATTGCCTTGTGTCCAAAATTTCCACAAGTATAACAATGTCGAAGAAAGAAATTTTGATACCTGGGAGTAAGTGATCTTCTTTGTGGTGTGGTCCATATGGGTTCACTATCTATTCTTCTGTAGTTTCCTTCATAATGATTTCTTTCATACCTGATGGGAGAGGATCTTCTTGATGTCTCATTCCTTCTGAATTCTAGTCTTCTATCTTGTTGTTCAACTTGTTCTGGAATGTCGGTTTCATCATTTTCATCTTTCTTCTCTTGTTTTGTTGTCTTCAAACTGTCATTGTATCATAGTCTTGTCTTGTCATTTGGAGATCTTTGATTGCTAAGGATCTCATCTAATTTTTCAGTGTTTTTTTCAAACTTCTTCAACTTTTCCATTGTCAATAGTAGCTCCCCTTTTGTGTGATCCAATTTTGCTTTCAATTTATCATAATCTTCTAATTGCTCCTTCAAGCTATTAATGGTCTTTTCAAGATTGTAATTCTCTTCTTCACAACTACTCAATTCACCTTTTAGTATTATGTTTGTGTTTCTAAGCTTGCTATTTTCATTTTCAACATGCTTCAACTTTTCAAGATTCTCATCTTCTTGTTCACTCTATGCATTGTATTTGTATCCCCAAAAGGAATCAAGGTTGGTTTCTTCATCTGAATATTCTTCACAAATGATTTCTTCTTCTTTAGAATTCTTGTGATCATCATCCCGGGTTTCTTGGGTTATGAAGAGGACTTCTCCTCCATCATTATCTTCTTCATCACTCTCATCTGAGGAGATGCCATCATCCTTGGAGTATAAGCTCTTTTTATTGTTGAGACTTTTCTTTTTATAGTAGCAGTTTTCAACAATATGTCCTATTCTACCACAGTTAAAGCATTTGAGAGGAGACTTACCTTTGTATCTTCCACTTCCCTTCTGAAACCTTCTTACAAAATTTTCTATTTCTTCATCAAGGTCGTTATCCTTGTCTTTTGTCTTTTTAATGGATTTAAAGGCTGCTTCATTGTTTGGCTAGTCACTTTCTGTACCTGTTCTCATTTCATATGCTATAAGAGACCCATGTAGTTCATCCATTGTCATTTTGGTCAAGTCCCTAGTTTCTTCAACGACGGAGACCTTAGCATCATACTTCAAGAGAAGTGATCTTAACACTTTTTGTACAACCAACGATTCATCGATATCTTGACCTAATCCTTTGATAACATTAACAACTTCATCAACTCTAAGAAGATAGGTTGCAATATCTTCCTTTTCATTCATCTTCAAATTTTCAAATTATGCTCTATGTCGTTGAAGCTTGAACTTCTTAACTTTTGGATCACCTTCGTAGATACTCTTGAGTTTTTCCCATATCTCTTTAGGAGTGATACAACCCATCACTTTGCTAGCAATGGTTGGTTCCAATGCTGCTAGAATAACATGTATGGCTTTTGAATTACAACTCATAAGTTTCTTCTCATTTGGATCGGTTGGAGCATTACTTGGGATTACATAGCCATTTACAACTGAGTACCAAATGTCTACTCTCAAATCCGTTAAGTAAGTTTTCACTCTATCACTCCAGTATGCATAATTTCTTCCATCAAATTTTTGAATCCCATTTGAAATGTACTCATGGTCATCCATCTCTGCTCAGGATTTTCCTTCTAGTGGTTAAACTGTTCTGAAGGCAACCTGCTCTAATACCAATTGTTGATATTGAGAGGGGGGTGAATCAATATCAAGTACAATTTAAAACCTTTCTCAACTTATACTTAAACCATTCAACTATATCCAATGAGAAGTGAACAATAGTATAAGAGTTATGCCAATACACCACAATACACCATACATAATATATGAGAAATAATCAATAGTTATTGTTGAAGGGAAGTAATGACTTCCAAAGGTAGCTACAACTTCCAAATGTAAAGGGAGGGATAAACCTCCAAGAGGAATATACAGTCCTAAAATATCAAGAGAGGATTTAACTCTCCATCCTTTCCCCTTCCTTCCACCCAAGAATATATGAGAGATAATAAAACTTTACATTAAATCATCACCATCAACCAACCATCACATAGAACCTGATAATGCTTCCTGAGACTTCTTCAAATTCTGCAATTCTTCAATTCTTGGAATAATTTGATCCTATAGATAATATTACTCAATGTATTCTTTGAAACTTCTCAAAGTTTTACTCGAATCCTCCCCAAAAATAAGTTATAGAGAGAATCGCAGACTTTGTTCAATTCTGGTTTATTTAGGAGACTAAAATTGTATAGAATGCCCCGCGCTCAATATTTAACATAAGATTCTAAAGCTTGCAGACAAGAAACTAAAGTATGTACTCTTTCCAATGAAAATTTTTCCACTTAATTTGGATTCTCTATGAGGAATTTATGACTCTTTTACCCGGAACACCTGTTTATTGACTAGCTTCAGGATTGGTAAAAAACCCTATCTTCCACAGAGTGTATATCCATAATTATGGCGAATCAAGAGCTGAAAATTTTACCACAGGTACCTTGATATGTCTTCTCAATTCCATAGAAATGTCACTATATGAATCATTCTAGAAAAAACATTGTAGCGAAAATGTTAAGATGACCTGAAAATAACATACCTTAGAGCACATCACCAAAAGACTTCATCCTCCCTTGAAATCCGACCTTCTTTACTTCCGATTTCCTTTGAAATTCGACTTGTGTATCAAATGAATGTATAATGATATTTATTCATACCATTTATGTCACTTCCTTTTAACATTAGGTCTGACCTGACACTTTCTTATTTTGTAATTTTGTTCTTTAATTATCTTCAGGGCCTACATGTACTTCCTTCTTTAATTCACTTTGTCATCTTCAAATATTCATTTCTCCTCAACCATGAGGATCCATGTGACATGCCACATACCAAAGGAAACAACATGATGTATACTATCCATCCATGGGTGTTGTACCTACATGTGCATTTTCCTTCATGTCCAAATACCTTCATCAATCTTGCGGTCCAAAACCCATGACTAGGGTTGACATCAATGAAAACAACCAATCTTCCAACAGAGATAACATCTGTTAACGCTCTGTAAATTTCCTAGAGGTTGTCAGAAAAGAAGAAATCTACGATAGGTAGCTTTATCCAACCACTTCAAAGCTGGGATCTAGCCCTACCAGCTTCAGAGAGGGATCTCTCTGTAAGATTTAGATATGTTTCGAATTTAAAATATTAGGATAGGAAAATAAAATATGTTTGTTTTGTTTGTTGTAGTTTTCGTTGGGTTGGCTGAGAGAGTTTACACATCCATTGGGCTATGGGGTCTGTATCATGAAAGTAAAATCTAAACCAGAAAACAAATAAACTTTTCACAGGGTGAGATAATGCAATCAATGGATTCTTTTAGCAGCTTAAATGAGGCATAGCAGAAAAGGTGAGAATGCCAATTACAACAAAGAAGCAATTAAGAATTCCTTTATCGTAAAATCAGAAGATGAAATAATTAAATCTTTTAAAGTCAGAAATAGGGTATACAAAGATAAATCCTACAACATTCATTACTTTCAAAGATTAGATTTAACAAACAGTGTGATAACTAAGTGAGAATAACATTTAACTTATAAAGGAAAACATCACTAGTGAACACACGCAAGAATCCTGTAAAATTGCCTCTTTGTATTAATGGAAGATCTCTTGAAAATTATTACAGTCTGATAGCTCACAGGGCGTAAAGATCAACCCTCAATACTTCAAAAACTGAAGTATTTATAACTCAAAATTACAAACGATCTTGTCATTAAATATTAGGATGTGGTAAATCTATTTTTAGCTTAACTAACTTAACAAATTACAAGAATCTAGGAAACTGTTTGATGATGTGTCGAAACTGCATGCTGTTTTCTGGGTGAACTATTGGTGAGGCCTCTGCATGACCTTGTCTGATTGGATAGCTAACTGGGCTGGGACAGCTCATCGACTACTCGATCAGGTCACAAATCTCTTCCCATCGAAGATGACTGGGAATGCTGACTTTGAGTAACCTTCGGTAGACTTCATCCATTTCTGTGTACTTGGCGAAAGTAGGCTTGGTGATGAAGATGTACCGAATCTCATGCTGTATGCTGATTTCCAACTAAAGTGCATATAAGAATGCCTTGCCCGTGATGCTCCCTTGAATCCTTGAAAATTTTGAACTATCCTTATCCACATCGACTAGTCTCTTTTTGTAATCTGGGAGCGTCATCAATTTGTCATTTATCACCTTCAAACTAGGAAGACCTTTCTTCTGTAGAGCCTCAATCTTGCTGAAAAACCTTTTTACCCCTAGGTCCATGGCCTGAACCTTTTATTCTAGTTGTAGCATCAGTCCTCTCTTGGTCAAGACTCTTTTGACCTCAAGGATGGTCTTTGTTCTATCCTCAATTCTCAACTCTTCCAACTCCTCTCTGGTTTTAGAATTCAAGAATTTGATGATTTCATTAGCTTGTGTGGGCATCTCTCCCAGTTCTGATCTAATCTTCTCGATGGCTTGTTTAATTCTCTGCACCAATTCATTTTTCTCAAACATAATCTGTATCATTGGCCATATTTTGTTCATAGACTTGGTGATGTCTGTCCAGACACTTTCTTTGACTTCGGCCAGTGTTTTACCTGCCATCGTTTGCTTCCGGAGCTGTTGTAACTCTTGTTTGAGCTGGTTTGACACCTGTTTTTACTTGGAGAAGCTGGTTTGATAAGAATATTTGAGTTCCTGAAGGTTCTCAATCTCCTTTTTGATCCTGCTAATCTCTGTCTCCTGCAGGTTCATCTCTTCCATAGATTTGGCCAATTCAACCGTCTTTTCCAGAGACGTCAGTGGATTCCCCGATGGGACTTCTGCTAGTGATGATGTGCTCACTCCTGAGAGTGGAACTGCACTCAATGGAATGACTTCCATGGGTTTCAACTGTTCTTTCTCTTTCACTAGCTTCTCCATCTCAACTTCCATTTCCTTCAGTTGTGCATTCTGCTCCATGATTAACTTAAGCATCTCATCTTTTTCTCCTTCCTTCTCTGCTATTTCCTTTGCTTGCGAGCCTACTATTAGTGGCAGCTTCAATTGTTTCCTCAAAGATTCTATGTCGACATTTTTCTTCTTGATCATCTCCTTGACTGCTTTCACATTCGAGGGTTCGTACCCGATCTTGAGGACCAGTTCCTCCACCGTTTTGATCATGTTATCCTTGGCAAAGGATGATATTTTCTCCAGCTTCAACTGTGTCTAGACGTTGTTCAGAGACACTTGTAACCTGGAGGCAGTAGTGGAAGCATGTGTCAGCGTGGAGAAAACCATTTCTCCAGTTTACCTGTGCAGGTCCATTTGATCGGCAGGATGCACGTCCTTGGTCTGTAATTCAAAGGTTGCCCTTTTATAGTCGGTGATTACCTTTGGGCCTGACACTTGTGCTTGGAGAAATGCCATGTACATTCTTCCCTTCTCCGTGTCGAATGCCAATAGCAGCCTGTGTTTTGCAGTCGATGTCTGCTTCTAGAATTGGGCGTATGTGCTTCTAGTCAGAGTCTGATTCTTTTTCTTGACCAGATCGTATTTCTAAAAAATACTCAGCTTCGGTCCTGTTTTGCCTGGCTAGTTGATTGGTGGAGTATCTATAGGCTTCTTTGGTAACGCTGTGGTTATAATCTTCTTGTTTCTTGTGCTGAGGAGCGAACGATCAACCTCTGTCACTGTAGTGGATGGAATTTTCTTTTCTCCAGTGGGGTCAGGAGCCGGACTAGTTTTTGGCCTCTTGGTATGCAGTCAAAATTCTTCTAATGATACTTCAGTGACAGGAGGTGACAGATCCTGCCTAGGCCTTTTCTCCTTTGGAGCATGTGGGGTGGTCATTTGTGATATAGTGACCGAAAGGTCCTGTTGTTCTATCTCAACCAAAGTATTTGGTTCCCATCCTGTCTAGTTTGCAAATTTTTCTACCTCTAGCCTAGATTCGTGGACATACAAGATATTCTTGTTTTTTATCCTCATCTTTGAAATAATCCTGCACAGATCATAGTGCCATGTGAAACTCACAAAGAATTTCATTTCCTTTAGCAGCCTGTCTGCTTCCTCCCTGATGCCTCGACTGTTGCAGATGAAAGACCCAATCTGCCCTTTGATTCTGAGTTGTTGCTTCCTCTTTAAAGACACAAAATGAATATCATCCGAGTTTATCATCTTCCTTATGTATTCCAGGGAAAAAATTCTGACAGGTAAGTATTTGGGTAGTTTATATGAGGCCAAATCGCACCCATAGACTCTGATCTCAGTGTGATTTTGGTACAGGTACCAATCACCAGTCTTTGTATGATACAAGAGATGTAGGATCCTCTGAACTTCGTCATTAATCATGGGTTCGGGTCTGCCACTGAGCATACTCACCACTGGGTGGTAGAATTGATCGATGAACTGTTTGAAACTAAATTTCATGGAGTTATGTCTGAGCAGGGAAGTCCATGTGGTTACTGCCTGGGGTCTACCATCTCCGTCCATCTTCTGCATAGAAAAAGAAAATTTGTCCGTTTGGAAGAAAACGAACAGGTATGCCAATATTGAAGAATATCGGAACATGCCTTCTGTGGCGAAATTGATCAATTGCTCATCAATGTTGTCCACTAGGAACTTGTTGAAGTCGAATTGTGTTGTGGGTTTCTCATTGGTGGAGAAAATGGACAAAAATCCCAGAATGGGCTCATCTACCCATTGATCTGAATAATAACCCAACAAGGCGCATAGGGACGTGATAACCTAGTTTCCTTTGGTTGAGAACATGGAGGAAGGATAAGGGGGATTTGTAGTGGGGAGCTAAGCGGACTGTGGAAGAAAAAGCTCAAATATTTTAGCTCTTTGAGGAAACGACAGTTTCTGGTATAGCTCTATGATGATCTTGAGGTTAAAAGGTGAGGCAGAGCCAACTCGGGATATTTGCATCATTTGGTCGATGGTTTCTGGTGTGATGAGGAAAAGAATTTCCCCAAATGAGGATACGATGGCTCTTTGCTCAAGGATATAGTGGGCTTGGCACTTGAGGGCGAACTCTGGGAAATGGTGAATCTGGGGGAAGAGATACAAGGTTAGGTTGGACTCCCAGAGTCCAATTTCATCACTCTGGTCCAGGAAGACTTCTTTAAGCCATGAGTGAAGGTTTGCAAAGTTGAAGTCGCACTTTGTGTCTGCAATTAAGTAGTCTTTGTCGACCAGTGGAATCCTGTCGAGGTCGAAAGGAGGTGGGAGAAACAAATTCTCCTCTCCTTCTGTTCATTTTGACTTTGGCTCCATTACTGTAACAATACCTGCAATTAAAACAATGTTAGTGGGGATGAATGTAGATGGGGGCGACTGACTTTGACTGAGAGGAAAACGGGGTAAATTCTCTGGTGTGAAGAGTGGGTAAATGGTGAAAGAATGAAGTGGTGAGGGTAGTATTGAGTAAACGGGTATCCGTTGGGCGAGGGGGACAGGTCAGCTGGTTAACAGATAAGTTATACAGTAATAAATGGCCAACGGGTCATTTAGAACGTGATATGGCAGGTGACAGTGACTGAGGGATACAGATGAGTGATGTGGCAGTTATTGGTTGAGGGAAAAATCATGGTGAGGGGACTTGCCACGGGTGAACGAGGGAGAAGGACTGATGAAGTTATGGGATGTGACTCTTATGGAAAGGTGGATAATGACATCACGAGGTGACAAGGTATGTCAGATAGAAAGAGGCGGTGGGATTCGAGACCAATAGATTCATGCCATGTATAGATAGGGGGGCCGCCAGAGTAAGATTTCATTCCGGACCCCCCCCCCCAACTTTAAAGGTAGATCAGTCGGGAGGGTCTGAAAAATACCTTGAGCCATCGATCTGCATGCTTTCCTTTTGATCAAAGATCTGTGCGCACTTTTTAACACACATTTCAGACCCCCCCTTCCATTAAAGATAGAATGGACAGGGGGGTCCGGAATCCAATACAGACTGTAGATCTAAGTGCCGAAACTTGGGCCGTACAGATGCGCGCATACATAATCAACGATTCCGGACCCTCCCCCCCCACCGTTAAAGGTAGAACGGTCAGGGGGGGTCTGGAAATATTTGTCCATCGTAGATCTAGGCGTGATCATCTGAGCCGTTGATACATGAGCAGTGCATAAATGTGGGCACGAAATCATATGCGCCCTGAAAAACTTAGGATAAGAGCATATCATGGGTTTTTCCCAAGATTTTTACATGTTTACATCACCAAAGGGTTAGACAACCAACTTTTTAAGCATCCAAAACATGGTCCAACATTGATCATCGAGCTGGTTTTATTTAAATCAAGAAAACTACCCTATGTTCTAACCTAACTTCCTATGAAAATTAGCCCAGATTAAACTGTTGGGATAAGAATTTACTCTATCCTGGGGCTACCTGACCAAGATTAGACAGTCTGGCTAGATTTATTCACTAACTAACCTAGATCATTTGGCTAAGATTAAACAGTTTAGCCAAGCTTATTCACTATTCCTATCAACATCAATTTAAAAGAACTTGGCCGAGCTTGAAAGGTATGGACCAAGTCACTGTTATTGCATGGGGCTTTAATTGAAATTCTTTTATGCCCTCTTTTATTCTTTTCTTTTTCTTTTTCTCAAATTATTTGCAGAATGAAAAATCATTTGACAAACAAAAACACTAAAGAGAAAACATTCCAGTCACCAGTTGATCCTATAAATTATAGGGTGATAACAACATGTATGGCTATGATGATGCTACCAGTTAAATGGTATGTTTGTGCTCAAGACCATTGCTTTCAATGCCTCCCTATATAGGAGGGAGTGTTGGTATTATGGTAGTTGCGGGTGGTATTAACCTCCACATGTAACCCTGGAAAGAATAGAATGTTTCAGGAACAAAGAAGAAACCCTAAAGCATTGGACATAACCCTAGAAGACAAGTCAACTAAAGGAAATATTTAATATTGAGTTTTTAGCCTCCATAATGAAAAGTCATCCTAGACATCTAAGGAGGAGCAGTATAAATATAGGACGCCAGAGCTCATTTGAAAGATACAACTCACAACTGTAGAAATGTAAGAGTGTGCACTACATAAATTGAGTAAGTGCGCAAGTCTGGAGATTAGTTGCAGCTGCAACTACTACAACTTGTATTCTCGGTTTAGGCTTGGACTTTCTATTGGTTATGGTTTGGACTTTCTGCCTTGTGTGCTAGATGTGGAGAGAGGTATGCTACATTGATTGGCTATTAGGCCTAGGGTTTGCTTCCAGAATTATTCTCTGTCAAGTTTAAGGTGCTTGGGGGTGGTTTCGACCTATGGTTGGGTGACAATATTGCTATATTGTCTATGGTTAAATGAGCACAACTATTATTTCTAATCTAATACTTCAACTTGGTTTTTTGTGGTTGTGTATAAGTAATCCCATGGATATCATAGTAAAAGAATAACCATAATTATGCAATAGATTATTTGAAATGAATGATATATAGATACCAGTTTCGAGTAGAAGAACATGATAACTTTATGACTGGTAAGGAAAAAGAGAAGCACATGGAATCTGTACTAGTAACTCCATTGTATCATCTTAGAGTACTAGTATATCAAGTGTGATTGATTATGGAATGTGTATTACTGTTTACATAACATGTATACTCTGTTGCTTGATATCAACCTTTTTTAACTAGTTGTGATAATACTATTCCACTTACTTGTAAACAGTCATAGTAAATATTATGTGAATATCTTACATGATTGGAACTACTATGTAAAGGGTTACAAGCTTATAACGAGCTAATATTAGTTTACATGTAATGGAAGATGGAATGAATGAAACCCATTATAATAGTGTTCATCTTAGGATATAGATGAAGTACAACCATCGTGTCTAAGGTTACAACATTGAGATTACAAAGCATGTATAGTAATAGTTACGGATTTCTACTTATACCATCTACTAGAGTAGTGATTCCATTGAATCCAAACTTCATTAGTGAATCTCATCATGTTGAGTAACAGGTAAAGCTATTCCCATATAAGCTCTAGTTTAAGCATGTGGCATAATCAATGCCAGTAGTAACCTTCTAGCTTAATTACCTCGTGTCCATAAGTAATACCTTCTCATATGTTATGCATAATAAGTAGTGGGTTCACTATAGCGTACAATCTTAGAGATATGAGTACTAAAGCTTCTGTAATCAATGGACACTCTGAAATTGAAATTGTAATAAGCTTCTTTGCATTATGAAACCCTAAGTCAATCTACCAAATATTTCTGACTCGATAGAAGAACATAAAATTGAAAACCTCCAAATACTAATAGAAATTTGACTATATCTAATACCAATAACATTGATATGATGGAGAACTAGGGAAATATGCAGATCATAGAGCTAGGTATTCCAATAAGAGGAGGCATTTAAATACATTTTTACAACACTTAATCCTAATTGAACATAGTTCAACATACATATAAGTAT